>CAMZJQ010000351.1:0-24030 GCA_947310385.1 Nephrotoma appendiculata
TTTTTATTGTTAGTTCAGCCTCTGCTTGAACTAGAATATTCTTTCCTTTTATTCCGAGCGGACCACTGATGGGGGCTAATACCGGAATAAACTTAGTTAAAGAATGTGAGTAAGGTTTTTGAGTACTAACTTTTTTATTCATTGAATATCCACTTATATACAAAATTTTTATGCCTAAAAGTGCAAAGAGCGCATTTTTATTACACGTATTATAACAATTGTATTTTGTGTATTTTGTGTTATATATAAGTGCCAATGTAGCACAAAAATGTGTAAATGCACATTTATCAATTTTAATATATAAATTTCTGTACACTTTTGTTTTATGTGTTTAAACAACCTGGGGCGCCCTAGAAGTTCTTGGGGCTGGAATGGGAGATGCCGTTGGTAAAGCTCCACGACAGGCCGGGTGCCTCTTTTTATGTCTGTTCTTGAAATATTTAATGGCAATTGCAGTTGCAATGATTATTCCGCTCCAAAATAAAATATGAGTTAATACGTATAGTGGTGAACATGATGTGTATTATTCCTTTCGTGAATATATTGATTTTCCTTCAGTAGTTTTATGTCGTGCTTGCTGGTATCCACAGTTAAGTTAATATAATCTTCCTCCGCCCGATGAGTATAGTTGCTTCTTATCGTTCGCCAATTCGGGTTTGAACTTAGCTTGCTCGAGTTGTTGTGCCTTACGAAAACGGGCGTATTGATTTCTCCAGCAATTAGATACTGGCTTGAATCTCGTAACATGCATCCATCGTCTAATGTTAAGATACCTGACCCACTAAACCGTACCTTTGTGAAGATAGCCCAAATTTCTATCCCCGAAAATCGAAAAAGTTGCTTATGGCAATACTATACAAGTTTATATATACTATTGCGACATTTAATTAACAATTATAGCAATAAATCTAAATTCGGGTATAAATATTTCCGAATAACAGCTAAATGATAAATAAAAATGTTATGAGTTTAATTAAAACAATAAAAAGTTCTGATAAAATGTGTAAATAAACAAAAACAACTAAATTCTACTCTCCAAGAAATATACTGACATCGAAAATCAAAAATTACTTTGAATCTTCCTCATTCACAAAAAGGCAATATTTTTCTCTCAGCCCAGAAAAATTTTTGTGTCGTGATAGTTTTAGCTATCATGACAGTAAATATTTTCGGGGCTGAGAGTCAAAAACTTGATATACAAATTTCTTTGATTTTTGAATTCAAAAAGAGCTGAGATATAGTCCATAGAAATCAGGAAATATTCGTTAGCCCAACTAGCGGTGCACATCGTTTGATAGGTGAATGTTGAAGGAGCATGTATGATTTTTTTAGAATTTTTCTATGTATAGTAGTTGAGATATAGTCCATAGAAGTTAGGAAATATTCGTTGGCCCAACTAGCGGTGCACATCGTTTGATAGCTGAATGTTTAAGGGGCATGTACGATTTTCTTTAGATTTTTTCTATGTATAGTAGTTGAGATATAGTCCATAGAAGTTAGGAAGTATTCGTTGGCCCAACTAGCGGTGCACATCGTTTGATAGGTGAATGTTGAAGGAGCGTATATGATTTTTTTTTAGAATTTTTTTACGTATAGTAGTTGAAATATAGTCCATAGAAGTAAGGAAATATTCGTTGGCCCAACTAGCGGTGAACATCGTTTGATAGATGAATGTTGAAGGAGCATGTATGATTTTTTTTTAGAATTTTTCTATGTATAGTAGTTGAGATATAGTCCATAGAAGTAAGGAAATATTCGTTGGCCCAACTAGTGGTGCACATCGTTTGATAGGTGAATGATTAGGGAGCGTATATGAATTTTTTTAGAATTTTTCTATGTAATGTAGTTGAGATATAGTCCATAGAAAATAGAAAATATTCGTTGGCCCAACTAGTGGTGCACATCGTTTGATAGGTGAATGTTGAAGGAGCATGTATGATTTTTTTTAGAATTTTTCTATGTATAGTAGTTGAGATATAGTCCATAGAAGTTAGAAAATATTCGTTGGCCCAACTAGTGGTGCACATCGTTTGATAGGTGAATGTTGAAGGAGCATGTATGATTTTTTTTTAGAATTTTTCTATGTATAGTAGTTGAGATATAGTCCATAGAAGTAAGGAAATATTCGTTGGCCCAACTAGTGGTGCACATCGTTTGATAGGTGAATGATTAGGGAGCGTATATGAATTTTTTTAGAATTTTTCTATGTAATGTAGTTGAGATATAGTCCATAGAAAATAGAAAATATTCGTTGGCCCAACTAGTGGTGCACATCGTTTGATAGGTGAATGTTGAAGGAGCATGTATGATTTTTTTTAGAATTTTTCTATGTATAGTAGTTGAGATATAGTCCATAGAAGTTAGAAAATATTCGTTGGCCCAACTAGCGGTGCACATCGTTTTATAGGAGAATAATTAAGGAGCGTATATGATTTTTTTTAGAATTTTTCTATGTATAGTAGTTGAGATATAGTCCATAGAAGTTAGAAAATATTCGTTGGCCCAACTAGTGGTGCACATCGTTTGATAGGTGAATGTTGAAGGAGCATGTATGATTTTTTTTTAGAATTTTTCTATGTATAGTAGTTGAGATATAGTCCATAGAAGTAAGGAAATATTCGTTGGCCCAACTAGTGGTGCACATCGTTTGATAGGTGAATGATTAGGGAGCGTATATGAATTTTTTTAGAATTTTTCTATGTAATGTAGTTGAGATATAGTCCATAGAAAATAGAAAATATTCGTTGGCCCAACTAGTGGTGCACATCGTTTGATAGGTGAATGTTGAAGGAGCATGTATGATTTTTTTTAGAATTTTTCTATGTATAGTAGTTGAGATATAGTCCATAGAAGTTAGGAAATATTCGTTGGCCCAACTAGTGGTGTACATCGTTTGATAGGTGAATGTTTAAGTTATTTTCGTCCGAAAAAAATTACTATAACTATACACACAATTGTGTTGGTTGTACTTCAAATGAAGCGAAATTTTTTATCAAAAACTTCATTACAAATGTACTATTATTTTTTAATCACACATTTGTGTGGTTTGAACTTAAGTTGAGCCAATTTTTTTTTCTTCGTTGTAAAAGGGATATGTGAGATTTTGTATATTATTGTTAACTTTGTATTTATGTCAGTGTATCCCTTTCGAGTTCAAAAAAAAATTTTTTTTTGGTTGAATTTAAGTTCACCATACACAAATGTGTATGTAAATTATGACAGGTTGTAATGTCTTCCGTATTTTAACGAATCTTAGTTAAATCGGAATTCTTTTTGAAAAAACCATAATAATTTGTTAACAAATTAATTATATAACATATAATTTATTTGTTCCTGATAACAATTCATTATTTTATCTTTATTATAGTTACTGTTATCTTTCGGACGAAAACAAAATTAGGTGGTTTACACAAATGTGTAGACTGGTGTTCAATTACCACCTTATTCTATGTTTGACATCTTCGTTTGTCGTAATCGAAATTGACATACACAATTGTGTATGCGGGTCAGGAAAAAGGTATTTGTGATTTTTTCGTTTTTAATATGTAGTGCAAAATTTGCTTTCGGTTCTGTTTTTGTTATGTCGTAATATGTTCTTTGCACCTCTCTGGAAAACTTCTACCTGTTTGTCCGATGTAAAATTTTGGGCATTCGTCACATGTTAGTTTGTATATTGCTGCGTCTATTTTTTGGGGCGTTTTAAATTTTGGGTTTCTTTTCTAATTTATTACTGTTTTTGTAGGGTATCATGTTTCTGAATTTTTTTGGAAATCTTTTCTATTATTTTGTAGTCATTTTATTGTATTATATGCTAATGAATTCTTTCTCTGCACTGGTTCTCATTTTCAATGGTGAGGTCCATATGTGTTTATTGTTTTCTGTTTCAAAGGTAAATTTTAGAATGGGTTGTAAGTTATTTATGTCTTGCCGTTAAACAATAGTATTACGTCATCTACTTATCTATACCAGTGATTTATATTACCTTTAAAATTGTTATTTTGCTAATAATGTACCGTCTTTTTAAATGAGCCATATTTATGGCAATGTACCTACCTGATAATGGACTTCCCTTCAAGAAGGACTATACATAGAAAAATTCTAAACAAATTCATATACGCTCCTTAAACATTCATCTATCAAACGATGTGCACCACTAGTTGGGCCAACGAATATTTCCTAACTTCTATGGACTATATCGCAACTACCATACATAGAAAAATTCTAAAAAATTTCATAAACGCTCCTTAAACATTCACCTATCAAACGACGTACACCGCTAGTTGGGCCAACGAATATTTCCTAACTTCTATGGACTATATCTCAACTACTATATATAGAAAAAATCTAAAGAAAATCGTACATGCCCTTAGACATTCACCTATCAAAAGATGTGCACTGCTAGTTGGGCCAACGAACATTTTCTGACTTCTATGGACTATATCTAAACTCCCATATATAGACAAATTCTAAAAAATTCATACATGCTCCTTAAACATTCATCTATCAAACGATGTGCACCGCTAGTTGGGCCAACGAATATTTCCTAACTTCTATGGACTATATCCATCTCAACTACTGTACATAGAAAAATTCTAAAAAAATTCATACATGCTCCTTCAACATTCACAGTATTATTTCTAATAAATAATACTGTGCCCTGAAAACTTCAACTGTCACGACAATTTTTAGTTCATAGGAAATTCTAAAAAAATCATACATGCTTCTTAAACATTCACAGTATTATTTTTACTCTCAGCCCCGAAAATTTCAACTGTCGTGACATTTTTTAACTATCATGATAGCAAATATTTTCGGGGCTGAGAGTAAAAATGTCGAGATTTTTTGGGCTGAGAGTAGAAAATGTCATGATAGCAATAATTAGTGTTGCCATCGCATTTTTCGGGGATGGAATTTGGGCTATCTTCACATACATCTAAACCGTGTCGTTATGACAGATGATCCACAAATTGCATCCTTGTTTGTTTCTTCGACGACGATAAATAGCCATTGATTTGTGTCATGTAACTTTATCCAGTGATTGGTTGCATTCATTGTTTGTATTTTACATAATCCTTGTAGATTTGTGGTATGACGAAGGATCGCCATTTCACAAGCATGTTCCGTAGATGCTGCATTGTAAACTTGTGACACCTTGCACAGGAAATGTTTAAATTTGACCTCTTGACAATCATTTAATTTCTCTTTGGTAAATGATGCGAAGTGTTCTCGATGTTCATCCACAGCAATATAATTTACACTTGTTTCAATATATGCTTGGGACTCGTTGTAATAGATATTTGGAAATGGAATAACCGAGAAGAGTGTGTAGCTCCATGAATATATTAATGGAATAGTTGCTCGTATTATTAGGTTATCCTGAGTTATTCGTGTTTTTAATTTCATGGTTTTGTAAATGTGCTCTAAATTGTCGGCTGTGTGATCATTAAGCACAGTTATTGACGGAGGTAGATATTTTCGTATCTTAGATAGTTCTTGTTCTAGTTGCGATGGCGTCAGCAGAGTGGGATGTAAGACGTTTTGTTGAGCATTATGCACTAAGTCCAACAAACTTTCCTGTGTTTCTTTGATGTTATTTAATATTAGAATTATTTCGAGAGTTGTTGTAAATATTGCTCGTACTTTTTCCTCAATGGAAGCATATTCCTTCAGAAGATCTATTTCTATTTGCAGTCGGTTCTGATTTTCCCTGAAATTGTTTAACGACAACAATGTCAGGTTCGTGTTATGTTTGAATAACTTGATGGTGTTATCAATGATGCTGGTTTGTTTGCTAAGAAGATCTAATAGATGCCACTCGTTTTCATCAATCGTCTCAAAATGGTTTTCATATTGATTTGCTTCCCGTTGAGTTAGTATTTCGAATATATCTCCAAGAAGGATCCCCGTAGTATCTCCAATTCCCCTCTTTTGGCGCAGTCTCCCCTTATTACTGGACATTAAGAATTCATTGTTCTTTCGTACAACCTCTAGTTGTCAATCCAATTGGTGTAGTATCAAGGCACAATTAATGCCTGATGTTCTTTTACAGGCTTCCGCCAGTTCCGTATGAAGCACATTTATTTGTTTTATTTCTTCCCAATAGTTCGTCAATTGGTAACGAATTATTAAATTCCATTCCTTTGCAATTACTTCTACGTGGCCGATGTTTTCCAGATAAACCCCAATTGGCTGGTTGAATTGTTGAATGTGTACCTTGTCAGTTGCATTGGTCAGATGTACTCGTGAAATGATCATTACAAACATAATGGCCTTAATTAATGCCACAAACCTCATTGGTTTCACTTTCCTTACTGATTGCGTTCTATTGTTTGTCAAGTTGTTCGTAACAGAACTTAATCCACAGTGGTTGGCTTTCATGCTTCTTGTCGCTCTTCTGGCCGTTGTTATATTTTCTTCCCTATCAAATTGATTCTCGTTTTGTGTCATCCTAATAGCGATTTCGTTTGCTTTTTTATATTCAGCAGCATTGATCTTCACTGTTCTTGGTATTATTAAGTTTTTGCATTTGTCAATGAACCTCTGCGTGTAAGCTATAACTTTACTTAATTTTCGATATTCCGATATTCTCGAAAATAGTTGTAAAAATGAGTGCTCTATTTTCACGTTTAGTAATATTATCTGTTTCAATTCCGATTTCGTGTCAGACACAATATCTTCAGGTCCTTTATTTAAGCGTAAGAATGTTGGTCCATTACACCAAATTTCGCAACCCTTAAGTCTCCCTGGTCTAATTCCTCTTGAGGCGACGTCGGCAGGGTTTTCTTCAGATGGTACGTGACGCCATACAGCTTGAGGAAGCAGTTTTCTCATTGCAGACACTCTATTTGACACCCATAGTTTATAGTTATTTATATTGCCCTTGATCCAGCTTAACGCGATTGTTGAATCCGTCCAACAATACACTTTTGCATCGGCATATTGTGTTGACTGACGAATATGGTTTACTAGCTTTGTAACGTGACTGATTGGGTGCATTAGTGGTGTAGGATTAAATTTCCTTTCCAAAATAAAATGCGTCACATTACTGAATTTATTAATCATCCATTGAGAGCTCCGACGTGGTCATTATTTGCCAGCTATAGCTCAGGGATTGGGGTGGGGTTTGTCGAAGTTCAACGGATGCTGGTAGACCACTAATATGTATAGAAAAGACAATATACGGAATAGGAAGTAGGTAGGATAACTAGAAATGAACCAACTTACCGAAACATATTAATCAACACTTACCCCCTCATCCTCGGATTACGCCCTTAGCGTCTCATCTCACAAAATCAAAATTATAAAAAGAAATGAGCGAATGAATGAAAACCTTTTTAAATCAAAATAAGAAAGAGATTCCGAATAAACTTAATTAATTTATTGAAAAATCGTGAAATACCCATACCCACACAATGTGAAATAACAAAAAAAATTACTAGTTAGCTAACTCCTACTTATGATGTATGACGTCATTAGTAAACTAACACTACTTTTAAAATCTAGAATTCACTAAAAATAACCGAAAATGACCTATTTACGATTTTATATAATTCCTGAAATTTCGGTTGTTCTTAGTTTATATGTATATATGAATTTAAAATATTATAATATATAAAAATTTAATAAATGTAAATATAAAAAAATAGTTTAACAAAAAAAATACTTAAATTAATATGGCCGCGCCGCGTCGTATGTCCCACGGTGAACGAAGGCTTACAGTATTATTCGTAATTCATGTTGGCATGTCATATACAATGTTGTTTATATAACATGTTATTAGCCGCTTACGTTTATTATTCATATTTTTTTTTTAGATTATAAATGTTTATGTTGGTATCTTTCATAGACTTTTATTATTAATTTCTCGTAAGATTGTTTCACTAAATAACTTGATAACTTATTGTTTATGTGTGGTTGGTTCACTATGTACTGGAAACAGTTTTTGTTTTATAACACTACGTTCATTTAACGTTTATACGGGTTTTTACAATCTTAACCACTGTACCAGATTTTTTGATAGCAACAACCACATAGGTTTTTCACATTTTTTTTATTTAATTGTATTTTGTATATTAATATTATTAGGGTGTTTATTATTTAAATATTTTTGTAATGTCGAGAGTCTTTGAGGTACTTTTATAATGTGTGCTTATGTTTTATGAGTATAATTATATTATTTGACTGTTAATTTTTGTGTTTGGCCATGCTAAGCCTTTGACTATGTTATAAAGCCACTCAATTTAATTTAGCTTAATACTACCATAATTTAACACTTAAACTGTTAGTCACTATACTACTGGTATATATTTTTGTTGTGTCACATCGGTTTTTAATTTTTAATATCACTTAACTTTGTTTAAATATATTTTAGTACATAGCCCACTATGTAGCATGCACTCAAAAGTAACTTTTTTGTTAAAAGAATTATTCATTCATTCCACTTTAAAAAACCAAACTTAAGTACTTTAAATTTATTTCACGACTACTCAACGACAATATCAAAGATCGACTGACCGCTCATCAAAAAAAAATCTTTTTTATATTTTTTTTCAGTACACTAAGTTCCCACCAAAACATTTCCTACGGGACCATCCAGTTATTTCTCCTACACATATTTACAATATGAATTTCCCGCCTAATTAATTTGTTATTGTGTTTGTTCAGCAAACGCTATGTCAGGGTTGCCAAACCATCGCAACCTTGGAACGTTCGACTTAAGCATATGATGTTCGACGTTTCAAATCGTGGGGACGACCTACACCCTTGAGATTGTCTCGACAAGCCGGGCATTATTACGAGAAACATGGGCATACTTACTAATTAAAACTCATCTTAAGGTCGCAAATCATTTGCGTGGTAAATCCCTAATGGTTTGTTTTGCATGTCTTTTAATTCAAAAGCAACATTTCCAATGCATTTGTGAATAATAGCCTTTTTGAATTTTGGACACAATTTTGCAGATATTTGGTTTGCCGCATCGCTTTGAGTGTAATTTTTGACGAATACTATTTGGCCGACATTATAATTGTGAGGACGAGATCTCAAATTGTATCGGTTACTATTTTGCTGGTACGCCTTTCTTAAATTGTCCACTACCTTTTGTTGAACCAATGTTAATCTATCCATCACGGTCAATTCACATTCACGATTATCCAAAGACTGCAACTGTCGAAGAATATCATACTGAGAGCCATGACTAACGTAATGTTGTCCAAACGTAAGAAAGTAAGGTGAGTATGTTGTACTTTCATGTATGACGTTTCGAAGAGCAGAACCAATGGAATGTATATTTTTGTCCCAATCGCGATGATTTCCTTGAACATAAGCTCTTATTGCGGACAACACTGATCGGTTTACACGTTCGCTTGCGTTGGCCTGCGGATGATACCTAGGGGTCATCTGATGGTTTATACCATATTTCACAAAGAGATTAGCGAATTCCTTTGATGCAAACTGTTTAGCATTATCACTCACGACTGTCTCCGGAACGGAGAAAACATTGAATATTCGATTTTCTAAAAACTTACAAACGTTAGTAGCTGTTGCAACACGCATAGGTTCAAGAAAAACAAATTTGGTAAATTGGTCAACGACAATAAAAATAAAACAATTTCCATCTCTCGACCGAGGATATGGACCAAGGAAATCTATGAACAATTTCTGAAACTGACGTTTTACTTCATAGAATTTACCCATTGGCGCTCGCGACAAATAATTAACCGGTTTACATTCTTTGCAGATATCGCACTTCATGACAAAGTCGTGGACATCTCGAATCATTCCTGGCCAATAGTAAAAACGCTGCAGGATTTCTAAGGTTTTCTTAAAACCGAAATGAGCCGCACTGGGTGGACAATGAGACTGCTCAATAACATGAATCACTTGTGTTCTTGGAATATATAACTTCCACAATGGAACATCAGAGGAATATTGCTTTGCCGGGCAGACGGAAGATTTGTAGTAAATACGATTATTAACCACTTTCATATTTTTGCTATACCCAGGAGAATCCACTAGAGTTTTGAGTAACTCCAAGTATTCCGAATCCTCAACAAACGTATCTATACCTAAATTATCTAAAACCGCACACTCTAACCCTTCATTATCGCAATCGTCGAAAGTATTTCGGGATAAAGCATCCGGCACTACGTTGTCACGTCCTTTTTTGTAGTTGATAGTAAAATTAAACCCCTGGAGCTTCAAGCTCCATCGGGCGAGTCTCCCAGACAAATCTTTTTGCTCCATCAGCCACTTTAAGCTGGCATGATCGGTTGTTATAGTAAACGGCAACCCTTCCACATATTGTCTGAATTTCATTACACTGAGCACCGCTGCAAGGCACTCCAGCTCAGTTACGCTATAGTTGCGCTGGGCTCCGTTTAACTTTTTTGAATAGAAGGCGATTGGACAGTCTTCACCACTGTCAGATTTTTGAAAAAGAACGCTTCCTACTCCAATTTTGGAGGCGTCGCATTCTATATAAAAGTGTTTTTTGAAATCCGGGTTGTTTAAAACTGGAGGAGAAGATAAAGCAGCTTTCAATTTGCAGAACGCTTTCTCAGCTTCCTCTGTCCAGTGAAATTTTTGGCGATTTTTAAGTAAACGAGTAATGGGTTCTGATATGTCTGCGTACTGTGCAATAAAGCGTCGATACCAACCAGTAACCCCTAGAAATTGCCGGATCTGCTTAACAGATCTCGGGCGGTTGTAATTGGTAATCGCTGCCACTTTTTCGGGATCTACTTTAAGAACGCCGTCAGCCACAATGAAGCCAAGATATTTAATTTCTTCTAAAAGAAATTTACTTTTGTCGATATTAATTGTTAGGTTTGCGGACCTGAGTAACCCCGCAACTAATTCTAATAAACGAATATGTTCATCAAACGTTTCACTTGTTATTAATAAATCGTCCAGGTAAACGAAAATACGGTGGTGCAGTTCGTGTGGTATAACTCGATGCATGAGTCTGCACATTGTCTGAGGCGAGTTGCACAAGCCAAACGGCATCACTGTAAATTGATACAAAGGACGCCCTGGCACAGAAAACGCGGTTTTATCCCTCGACCCCACATCGAGAGGGATCTGCCAGAAGGCGTCTTTCAAATCCAGACTCGACATGAATCTGGTATTATCAAGACGTCCTAGCAGACCATCGATAAGTGGCAAGGGATAAGCGTCCTTAACCGTAACTTCATTCAGCTTCCTTGCATCAAGGCACAGGCGCACTTTGCCGTTTGACTTGCGCACCCGTGTGACTGGGGAACTCCATGAACTGCAGCTTTCTTCGATCACTTTTAATGACAACATACGGTCAAGCTCCTCATAAATTTCACCTTGAACGGCTGGTGAGACCGCGTAATGCCGTTGTTTAATAGGCTTTGCATTACCAATATCAATAACATGTGTTACCAAGTGCGTTCGTCCAAGACCTAAAACGGCTGAAGAAGGAAATTTTTTGATTGCTTCATTAAGTTTATGTTGTTGGTAATCGGATAATATAGGTTTAGCCATTATATTTTGCGCATCACCAGATACTGCAGGGGTTTTGAGATCGATATTCCCAAGAGATTTGTTGCAAGGAATAATAGTAGATGTAGTAATAGACAATGCCGGTATAGTTATTTTGAGGTTAAATTCATTGAAAAAGTCCATACCTAAATACAACTCTTGTGTTAAGTTTGGTGAAAGGTGAAACGTAATTAATTTTGTTTGTCCAGCAAACGATACAGGGATTTTGATGTAACCTAGAACAGATTCATTTTGACCATTTGTGGTTTTAATCGTGGATGGAAATAAATGAAATTTGACAGAACCATGCTCCAAAAATTGCTCACAACCTTTACCTAATAATGACACATTTGCACCACTATCTAACAGCCCATTATATAATCTACCTAGAATATCCAACTGCACATATGGACGACAATCTCCCGATATGGAGATTAGTGATTCGGCGATTTTCTTCCTACAAATTCTGCGGCTTCTCCAATATTGTTTAATTCGATTTAGTTTGCGAATACTGAATACCTCTGAAACCACCATTTCTGGCAATTTGGGTATAAATTTGTTGGAGTTGCTTTGATTGACATTTAAATCTGACGCTTGCTCAACTCGGGATCCGTGTTGGAGGCAGCTTCTACTCGATTTGTGTTTTGGGGGCTCGGTACATTCATAGTACGTACCCCCGCTCGCCAGTTTCCCGGAGGTGGATTACATTTAAAGCATTGATCTCGTGAATAACCTTGCCTTCCACATCCTGTACAATTAATCGTAAAAGTCACCTGACGATTAGGATCACGATTCGTTTGAAAATTTTGGTTGGGGTTTACATTTAGACGCATGTTAGCGGTAGGTTTTCCACATGACTCTTCCCCGCTAGTACGCTTCAAAAGTGTGTAATGCGTATACATTTGTTGAGGTTCATCTAACAAAGATTGCGTAGGAGATGCAGAAAAGGAATTGTATGTTGGGGCACCCGTGTCAACTGCATTTAAGAACTTGCGTGTTTGACACATTAGCTCTGGAGTGAATCCTGTTCGATTCCAAGTATCCTCATGTGCAATACATTTCCTGAAGAGCTCATCTACGCTTTCAACTTTTACATCGGTGAGTTTGTCTTGTAGACCCGCCCTCATATTCCGTCTTAAAATTCGAATAATATCCTGTTCTCCCATTGCGGACTCTAGCTGGAGTGTCATTGATATCAAATCTTGATAGAAATCACAGAAGTTCTCTCTAAATTTTTGCTTTCGGTTCTCCATTTGAGCACGAATGTCGTCATCAGACCGTAAACCTTGATAACATTTTTTGAGTTCAATCTTTAGTTTATCCCAAGTAGAATTAGGATTACGTTCTATAAAGTTCCAGTACCATTCTTTAACGTTATCTTTTAATATATAGTGAAGGTCGGTAACTAATCGTTCGGAATTGACATTCTCTGATCTGGCTAAATGTTCTACCCTGGTTAAAAAACGATTTACATGAATTCCTTTAGGAGTACCATCGTAACTAATATCCCATTTAGCCAGAGGTTTACTTGAAGTTCTACTCCAGTATCGGGGATCAGCCATATCGCCGAAAGGTGGAAATTGGTTTGAATTTGTATTACCTTTCGGAGTCTTCGGGGTTTTAGGTGTTTGTTCGAAAGACCCTGATTCAGATTCTTGAACAATAGATGAATCGTCAGTATCATTTAAGTCTTCTACCTCGATGTGTCCTTCAATATTCCCTACCTTAATCTCTTGGAGCTCCTGCACACTATCGTTGAGCTCGGTACCTTCTTTATCAAAATTACTAACTACAAACTTAATTAACTGAGTGACCTTTTCAAGGGCATCCGTAACCTGATCACGAACCGATTTGGAATATTTCAAACGGACTAACCGACCTTGTAGATGAAGTAACCGCGAATGAAGTTTTCTTATATTTTCCTTATTCCCCTCTTTAATTGCATCTTGTACGTCTGAGTAAAGATAATTAAGTTTTAAAGTCACCTTTTCTATTTCTCGCTTTGGATTTCTCTGGGCTGTCTTATGGGGACGATTGGGAGTTAGTACTGAATGGGTTTTTTCTAGTTCCATCCTTTGCTTTAAAAGCTCTAATTTCTCACCAACACTCGTTGCTGTAAGATTACGAATTACACACTCTAGCTCGAATTCATCGAACTCTAGATCGTCAATATTCATTTTGTTTTTTTTTTCTTTGTTGCGTATGAACACAAATAAAATCAACGTCGGGACTATAAAAATTGGCCGAAATATGCAATTCAAAATATGGCCTTAAGAGTAATTTCCATATGATTTAACCGTACCTTACTAATAAAAACTTAAAATCGAAAAATAAGATAATTTGTAACCATACAGAACATTAGCTGAACAAACTTCGTTACTATATTTATGCAAATAATAACACTAAAATATGTATAAGAGAACTTAAAAAATATTTTGCCAAAATTTTAGCATACAATTAATATAAACTAAATAAATGAAAATAAATTATAAACATATGGGGATGAGTTGATAAGTGTGATCAGTGAATCTTTTTCGGTTTGTTTTTTTTTTTTTTTTATTTAAGTTGGTTCATATCATGGGAAGAAGGAGATAGATGAACGGGATTATCTGAATTTAGAATAACTGAATTTCGAGTAAGATTGTCTTGTCGACATGACAAATAAATCTACA
This sequence comes from Nephrotoma appendiculata, assembly GCA_947310385.1. Taxonomy (NCBI): domain Eukaryota; kingdom Metazoa; phylum Arthropoda; class Insecta; order Diptera; family Tipulidae; genus Nephrotoma; species Nephrotoma appendiculata. Next base: position 14,181 of record CAMZJQ010000351.1, read on the forward strand.
AAACTGGATATATTTGCGACAGTAAGACAACCTTGCATGCTTCATACCTTAACAAACAATGCAATCAAACACCGATGGTGGAAGCCATTGTTGAGGTGTGAATCATTATAACCGAATGATAAATGATAAAATTACAAAGTTGCCATTAAAATCGACAATCTACGGGAATTAATGCAATTGTAATTTCATCAAAATAATCATCTTAATAAAAACCAAAATAAGAAAAATAAATTTATTGAAAAAGAAATCCGTACGATAAAACACGCGAATCTACAGAATAACATAAGTCTGGAACAACCTAAACATACGGATTTTTTTTTCAACGGTAATTTATACAGTAAGTATTTGACTAATGAGAACAATAAAAATATTAAATGAAAAAAGTTATGAAATAGCCATGTAATTTGGGCGCCATCTGTAACGTGACTGATTGGGTGCATTAGTGGTGTAGGATTAAATTTCCTTTCCAAAATAAAATGCGTCACATTACTGAATTTATTAATCATCCATTGAGAGCTCCGACGTGGTCATTATTTGCCAGCTATAGCTCAGGGATTGGGGTGGGGTTTGTCGAAGTTCAACGGATGCTGGTAGACCACTAATATGTATAGAAAAGACAATATACGGAATAGGAAGTAGGTAGGATAACTAGAAATGAACCAACTTACCGAAACATATTAATCAACACTTACCCCCTCATCCTCGGATTACGCCCTTAGCGTCTCATCTCACAAAATCAAAATTATAAAAATAAATGAGCGAATGAATGAAAACCTTTTTAAATCAAAATAAGAAAGAGATTCCGAATAAACTTAATTAATTTATTGAAAAATTGTGAAATACCCATACCCACACAATGTGAAATAACAAAAAAAATTACTAGTTAGCTAACTCCTACTTATGATGTATGACGTCATTAGTAAACTAACACTACTTTTAAAATCTAGAATTCACTAAAAATAACCGAAAATGACCTATTTACGATTTTATATAATTCCTGAAATTTCGGTTGTTCTTAGTTTATATGTATATATGAATTTAAAATATTATAATATATAAAAATTTAATAAATGTAAATATAAAAAAATAGTTTAACAAAAAAAATACTTAAATTAATATGGCCGCGCCGCGTCGTATGTCCCACGGTGAACGAAGGCTTACAGTATTATTCGTAATTCATGTTGGCATGTCATATACAATGTTGTTTATATAACATGTTATTAGCCGCTTACGTTTATTATTCATATTTTTTTTTTAGATTATAAATGTTTATGTTGGTATCTTTCATAGACTTTTATTATTAATTTCTCGTAAGATTGTTTCACTAAATAACTTGATAACTTATTGTTTATGTGTGGTTGGTTCACTATGTACTGGAAACAGTTTTTGTTTTATAACACTACGTTCATTTAACGTTTATACGGGTTTTTACAATCTTAACCACTGTACCAGATTTTTTGATAGCAACAACCACATAGGTTTTTCACATTTTTTTTATTTAATTGTATTTTGTATATTAATATTATTAGGGTGTTTATTATTTAAATATTTTTGTAATGTCGAGAGTCTTTGAGGTACTTTTATAATGTGTGCTTATGTTTTATGAGTATAATTATATTATTTGACTGTTAATTTTTGTGTTTGGCCATGCTAAGCCTTTGACTATGTTATAAAGCCACTCAATTTAATTTAGCTTAATACTACCATAATTTAACACTTAAACTGTTAGTCACTATACTACTGGTATATATTTTTGTTGTGTCACATCGGTTTTTAATTTTTAATATCACTTAACTTTGTTTAAATATATTTTAGTACATAGCCCACTATGTAGCATGCACTCAAAAGTAACTTTTTTGTTAAAAGAATTATTCATTCATTCCACTTTAAAAAACCAAACTTAAGTACTTTAAATTTATTTCACGACTACTCAACGACAATATCAAAGATCGACTGACCGCTCATCAAAAAAAAATCTTTTTTATATTTTTTTTCAGTACACTAAGTTCCCACCAAAACATTTCCTACGGGACCATCCAGTTATTTCTCCTACACATATTTACAATATGAATTTCCCGCCTAATTAATTTGTTATTGTGTTTGTTCAGCAAACGCTATGTCAGGGTTGCCAAACCATCGCAACCTTGGAACGTTCGACTTAAGCATATGATGTTCGACGTTTCAGCTTCACTAGTAGTAAAGTAGCATTGAGTTCAAGCCTTGGGATACTAATTTTATTCGCTATGGGTGCAACTTTGGTTTTGGCCATTATTAGGCTTGTTTTCACCTTTTCATCAATAACTCGGTAATAAACTACCGCAGCCAATGCCCTCTCAGATGCATCCGCAAAACCATGAACTTCAACCTTTTTGCTTTTAATTGTGTTCACCCATCTTGGTATGACGATGGCCTCAATGTTGTTCAATTCATCTTTACATTTTGCCCATCGTTTGTCGATTTCTGAGGGCAATTTGTCATCCCAACCAATTCCACTTATCCAGACATCTTGCATTAACAGCTTACTGCTGATGTTAGCGAAACTCTAAATTGAATAAAACTAATAATACAGCTGGTTTATTCAAGTTTATTAAATGTGTAGCCAAAACGATACACTGTTATTTGCAACTCCAATTGCTACGGCATCATCATCAGCTGTACCTAAAATTAAAACCAAAAGATAAAAATTATTTTATATTCACATCACACTTACCAACTTTGTTAAATTGAACCAAATAATATGTATCTAAAATTAAGGAAATAATTAATAATTTTATATTGTCAAAACATTTATTTTATATAATTTATACTTATCTTTTGACATTCCTGTAAAATTCACTTTGTAAACACAACTTGTTGACTTAACTGTCATTATTTTCATTATGTCATGTTGTAGTACTAGAGTATAGTAGCACGATGGGTGCGTTTTATAATATAATTAGTTATGTAGTATATCGTACTAGTACTTTATTTATAACTAGCTGACCCGGCGAACTTCGTACCGCCTCAAAATCAATAAATGTTGTTTATAGTTATTATAGCTTAATTAAATTGAGTTTTTTATTAAGATAAAATGAATTTCTCTCTTTCTCTCTCTCTCTGGCACTATATCCCATCAAGGGATTTGGCCGCCTCAAATGAGGTTTCATAGTCATATTTTCATTTCGGATAATGAGTGATTAATTCATTGATGCTAAACCAGCCGTGCAATTTTTTCCTTGTCACTACCGAGAATCGAACCCGAGACCTCCGGGACGGATAAAATGAATACTCCAATTTAATTAAAGTCAATCAAAATGAAATATATTTTAATTACATTGAAATGAATGTAACTCACATGCAGCAAGGCTTTCGTTTTATTGAATTGATTCGAAATGATTTGCGTAGCATTGTTGCACTACTTTCTTTTAAACTATTTCCTGAGTGTGTTGCAATAGGGTCGATTCCCTACAGTAAAGCATCTTGTGATATACGACATTTTTTGTTTTGTTGTCAGGTGTGAGAACGAATAAAGCGGGTGATTTGCCGACACGTGAACATGCTACGTACAATTGGCCGTGAGAGAAACATTCATTTTCTAGATTCAGGCCACAAACACTCAAGAATTGGCCTTGTTATTTGTTGATCTTCATGGCGAATGCAAGACGAATCGGAAATTAAATTCGTTTAAATTTCGAATGACATATCGGTTGGGATGATCAGAATTCTCGGAATGAGAACTTCCTCACCTATGAACTTTCCTTGAGTTTTCTCAAAACCAATCGCGTTCCGTTACATAGTTTTGGTTGATTCAGGTTTCGTAGCATGATGATTACCGCACCAACTTTCAGTTGTAAATTGAGCCGTGGCAAGCCAGCCAGATCCAATGAGTTTAAAAATTCAGTTGGACAGTTGGTTGATTCGTCTTTGTTTGTCACACAGTCGATAGATTTGAAGGAATGAAGTGCACCGACGATTAGATTTAATTGTGAAATTTAAATGATCCACATCTTTGTTCTTTGCCGCAAGAATTACTCGTTCACTCACCCAATTGTGATTTTTGTGGTTAGTAATATTGTTCGGGAACACTTTGTTGATGAGCTCGTCGTTCGTTGAGACAAAATTGCAAAAGTTCTGAGGAAACGAAATCAATCCGTTCGATTTGTCGACCGAAACACTCCCATTACCGATAGTCAACACTTGCTTGGAGAAATCTTCGGCAGATGGATCGTTTAACCACAGACAATCAAATTAAATTTTTCCTTCGAGCTAAAAAATGAAAACAAAATATATTTCTGATAATTCCAATGTCATCGTTGTATCTGTGATTTTTCGTAAAACTGCATATACGTATACGCAAAAAGACAAAATATTTTTGGTTGTTTGCGGCTATTTACAGAAAATGAACTCGCAGTTTAAATTTTTACGTTTTCGTAGAATGAAATATCTCTTTTAGGTTGTCTCTGGTTTAACAATGCAACTCGCATGTTTGTTTAATAGCTGAAGTTTCATCACTTAGCGCCACGCAGAGTCGATGATTTGAGGCAAGCGTTTATTTCATCGACAGCTGTCGATCTTGGAATCACTGGTATTTTTTGACGGAAATCACCGGACAGTAGAATCTTTGCGCCTCCCAAACATCTTGAGTTATTGAATAGATCTTTCATAGTTCGATTGAGTGCTTCTAATGCGCATTTGTGCGCCATTGAACTTTCATAATAGATGATGATTTTACTTGCTACCAAAACTTTTGACATTGCTGAGTGTTTCGCAAGGTTGCAAGTCGGATTTTCAGGCGATTGGAGATTTAACGACAATTTCAACGCTGAGCAACTACCACAACAATATCGAATCTCGCACAAACAGTGGCCAAAGTCAAAGATATGAGGAATGCTTTCTCAGTTCCACCGGGCGCATCGAAGAAAAATAAAAATATCCATCATGAATTTAATAGATTGTTGGGATTTTTCTTTTGAGTTTTTCCGATTTTTTTTTCCTAAACCACCACTGTATTGAGGTGAACAAAATCAAAAAAAAATCATCGAAATAAGTGAATCCATTCTCTAGATATCATCTTAAAAGCCATTCAATACAAAATGTATGAGAAAATGAATTTTCTTGATAAATTTTTATTTGGTGAATTTTTCCAATGTTTTAATAGTTATTATGCTATTCGGAACGGAGTCAAATCCAACAAATTAAAAATCATAAAAATCGGTCCAGCCGTTCTTGAGTTATAAATGGTGTAACTAACACGACTTTGTTTTATTTATATAGAAGATAAGTAGATGAAATAAAAAAAAAAATTGGATAAAAAATAAAATGTTAAATGTGCATGCAGCCTCCAGTCGGATTCGTATCCAGTACCTTGCAGTCCAAGCGCCGAAGCTTTAACCACTGCACCACTCGTCACATACAAACTACACCTACAAAATTCATGTAAAAAAATGTTTTTTTATTAGATTTTTGGGACATCCCTTTTGAGTTTTTCCGACTTTTCTTTTTTCCGAAACCACCACTGTATTGAGACGAACAAAATAAAAAAAAACAAAATGAACTAAATGTATGAGAAAATGAATTTTCTTGATAAATTTTTATTTGGTGAATTTTTCCGATGTTTTAATAGTTATTATGCTATTCGGAACGGAGTCAAATCCAACAAAACAAAAATCATAAAAATCGGTCCAGCCGTTCTTGAGTTATAAATGGTGTAACTAACACGACTTTGTTTTATTTATATAGATATAGATAAGTAGATGAAATAAAAAAAAATTGGATAAAAAATAAAATGGTAAATGTGCATGCAGCCTCCAGTCGGATTCGTATTCAGTACCTTGCGGTCCAAGCGCCGAAGCTTTAACCACTGCACCACTCGTCACATACAAACTACACCTACAAAATTCATATAAAAAAATGTTTTTTTATTAGATTTTTGGGACATCCCTTTTGAGTTTTTCCGACTTTTCTTTTTTCCGAAACCACCACTGTATTGAGACGAACAAAATAAAAAAAAAAACAAAATGAACTAAATGTATGAGAAAATGAATTTTCTTGATAAATTTTTATTTGGTGAATTTTTCCGATGTTTTAATAGTTATTATGCTATTCGGAACGGAGTCAAATCCAACAAAACAAAAATCATAAAAATCGGTCCAGCCGTTCTTGAGTTATAAATGGTGTAACTAACACGACTTTGTTTTATTTATATAGATATAGATAAGTAGATGAAATAAAAAAAAATTGGATAAAAAATAAAATGGTAAATGTGCATGCAGCCTCCAGTCGGATTCGTATTCAGTACCTTGCGGTCCAAGCGCCGAAGCTTTAACCACTGCACCACTCGTCACATACAAACTACACCTACAAAATTCATATAAAAAAATGTTTTTTTATTAGATTTTTGGGACATCCCTTTTGAGTTTTTCCGACTTTTCTTTTTTCCGAAACCACCACTGTATTGAGACGAACAAAATAAAAAAAAAAACAAAATGAACTAAATGTATGAGAAAATGAATTTTCTTGATAAATTTTTATTTGGTGAATTTTTCCGATGTTTTAATAGTTATTATGCTATTCGGAACGGAGTCAAATCCAACAAAACAAAAATCATAAAAATCGGTCCAGCCGTTCTTGAGTTATAAATGGTGTAACTAACACGACTTTGTTTTATTTATATAGATTATTAGTAGTATATTTTTATATTCAAACTTACAATCTACATTAATTAGAATTCAAACATGACAGTTGGGGTTAACGTATAATATGAAAAATATATATTGTAAAATTTAATCTCAGTCATTCGATTATTAATTAGCGACAAGTTAACATTAAAAAACTAAAAATATACAGTGTGTTAGTTCCTTTATATATAAAAATAAATTACTTTGGCTTTTATTAATAATAACGTTAAGTGTTCAATAGTGTAGTTTTATTTCTTTTACTGGATCATCTTCAAATTTCAACTCCATCAATACATCTTTTATCATCTTTAACATTGGAAATAATTCAACATTTTGGTTTGGAATATCATCATCTGCATCTTTACAACCATTTTTCATCATCTTTATAATTGGAAAACAGTTCATCATTTTGGAACATCAACCCCATAATTTCACAAACAGCTGATTGTAATTGGAGAAATCCAGCCCATTGGGTCAAAAATCTTTGATGAATCCGACAGCACTGTTCTTTTAGTTGAGATGTAGAAAGCTGTAAACGTTGCGTGCTGAATTGAAAGTTGTCATCTCTTGGATTGTATAAAATGCCCAACGTTTTAATAATGTCGTTCAATTTAATGGTGATTGTGCCATTGCTTTGTATTTCTTTTGGAATTTCGGCAAGGATTGATGCATCGTTCGAAGTCCATTTCCGTAGCAAGAATCCTCCTCTTGCCATTATGCTGCTTAATTCATTATAAGCATTGAGAACATCTGCTTTTGTGTCACCTCCGGTTAACATATCGTCTACGTAAAAGTCTTCCTTCAATATTTTAGAAACAACGGGGTAGCTTTCAGCTTTATCTTGCGCTAATTTGTGCATTGTTCTTATTGCTAGAAAACTAGCTGCCTTGGTTCCATAGGTAACTGTTTTTAAGACAAAATCTTGTATTGCAAGGTTAGAATCTTCTCTCCAAACAATTCTCTGATAGTTTTGCTGCTTTTCATCTATCCAAACTTGTCTAAACATTTTCTCTACGTCTGCCGCTATAACATATCTATGTTCTCTCCATCTTAGAATTAGTTTATCCAAGTCATCTTGAATTTTTGGGCCGTTTAACATTATGTCATTTAAACTTAAACCGTTTGTTGTTTTAGCTGACGCATCAAATACGACCCTCAGTTTGGTGGTGGTGCTGTTCTCATTTACTACTCCATGATGTGGGATATAGTAGATTTTGCTGGATTCATTCTTATGACACGTGAGCGTTTGGTTCACTGGTGCCATATGTTTTAATTTCTTATATTCTCTCATGAATTCTACATATCTTTGTTTAAAGTTTACATCTCTAGCGAACCGTTTTTCTAATTGAATTAGTCTGGCAATGACCGTTTTTCGTGATTCTCCTAGCGTCGGAACGTTTTCTTCCAAGGGTAAGTTCACAATATACCTGCCATTGGAATCAAGTCGAACGGTTTTTACAAAATGTTCGTCAGCTCTCTCCTCTTCTTCTGTTCGTGTTGTTCCATCAGCTATGCCCTCGTTCTCTATGAGTAACTGTAGTTATTCACTGATCACTTTTGTTGACACCAAGCTAGTTTTAGTTGCTTGATTAGCTGACCTCATGCATCCGATTATTATCCAACCAAGCTCGGTCTCTTGTGCCATGGGTTCTCGTTCATTCCCCTTTATTATGTTGTTCAACACAATTGCTGGATAATAGTCAGCTCCTATTATAATGTCGATTTGATTTGGTTCATTAAATTTTGGATCTGCCAACTTTATGTTTTGTAGATGCTTAAATTCGTTTGTGTTAAATTTAGCTTCTAGCAGGTGATGCGTCAGTTGATCGAACACCATTGCTTCCATTCGAACCGAAAATTTACTGTCAAATCTCGGAGCTACATCGAATTCTATTATGTGTTTACAAACTCCTGCTTTGACTCCACCCATTCCTGATATGGCAATATTTGTTTTCTTCTTTCTTACGTTCAGTAAATTTGCGCAGCACCTTTTGTGATGAAAGTACCTTGCGAACCCGAGTCAATAAAGGCCCGCAAAGTTATTGGTTCTTGGTTATCCCTATGTGCTGTAATTAATGCCGTACCAAGCAGAGTTTGAAGTGTCTCTTCATTGTTTGAATTATGAGAGAGCATGTTCAACTTAGTTGGGTTGTTAACGTTATGCATAAGTGTATTATGCTTCCCATTGCAAACATTACATTTCTCGCCACTTTTGCAAGTTGTAGTGCTATGTTTCTCAAAGCAAACTCTACATAATGCTAGGAGTTGGATGAGCTGTGTTCTTTCGTGTACGCTTAATGCTTTGAAATTCGCACATTGACTTAGTTTATGATTTCCATCACAGTGTCGACAATTAGTTCTTACAGTATTCTCCTTATTGACGTGTAAGTTCTTAACAATTTTATGCTGCGTTGCACGTACTTCATAAGGTTTGTTGTTTGTGGTAAATTTTTTATGTGTTTCAAGTGAGAGAAACCGTTGTTCCAAAAATCGGAGAAAATCTTTGAAATCCTCGACCTTTCTGGAATCCTTTAACTGCATTTCATACAGTTTGCTGGTTTCGCTATCAACCTTCTTTAGTAATATATGCGTTATGAATAAGTCCCAGGTAGATGTATCGAATCCTAATCCTTTTAATGCATTGAGAACTTCCTTTGTTGTATCATGCAATTATTTCAGGGCTTCTCCTGATTCCTGGGATAGCTTAGGTAACCGTAAATAATGTCTAACTGCTTGTGAGCAAGTAGCCTTTTATTTTCGTACTTATCATTTAGCAGCTGCCATGCTATGTTGTAGTTGTCGTTTGTTATTTCCAGGTTACTTATTATTTTTGCCGCAGAGCCACCAATACATGTTTTTAAATACAAGATTTTAACTGCGTTCGGTATTTGTTTATTTTCGTGCACAATTTGGCAATACAAATCTCGGAAATTTGACCATTTCGAATAGTCACCATAGAACTTTGGTAACTCTAATTTCGGTAGTCTCATATTACAATGCATCGTTTGTTCTTGATGAAATGATGTGTTGATTTTAGCTTCATCTTTTGTGTCTGGTAAAACTTCCTGTATTCTATGTGTTACATCTTTATTTTTTTTTCTTTGAATGGTTTGTTCTAACACTTTACTTTTTTAAGCTCGAAGGACCATGTTAGTTCAGCCTCTGCTTGAACTAGAATATTCTTTCCTTTTATT
>CAMZJQ010000352.1:2500-15000 GCA_947310385.1 Nephrotoma appendiculata
TCGATCACCGAAGTCAAGCAACATAGGGCATAGTTAGTACTTAGATGGGTGACCGCTTGGGAACACTATGTGTCGTTGTCTAAGTTTTATATTTTACTATTTTTTTTTAAATACATTTTTATATTCGGTTACGTCTTATGATAATTAAGCGTTTAAAATACCAAAATGTGATTTTAAATTAATGTAATCCGTTCATTATTAAGCATTTTTGGCGATATTATATATATCGATTTAAAGGTTTCCCATTGTGCGATGGATGTATAGCATTTTTTTTAAAAATACCAAAATGCGATTTTATATTAATGTAATCCGCTTGCAAATTCGACGCTGATTCCGAATCTGTAATCGGTTTTACGCTACGTTCATTAATAAGCATTTTTGGCGATAATATATATATCGACTTAAAGGTTTCCCATTGTGCGATGGATGTAAAGCAATTTTTTTTAAAATACCAAAATGCGATTTTATATTAATGTAATCCGCTTGCAAATTCGACGCTGATTCCGAATCTGTAATCGGTTTTACGCTACGTTCATTATTAAGCATTTTTGGCGATAATATATATATCGACTTAAAGGTTTCCCATTGTGCGATGGATGTAAAGCAATTTTTTTTAAAATACTAAAATGCGATTTTATATTAATGTAATCCGCTTGCAAATTCGACGCTGATTCCGAATCTGTAATCGGTTTTACGCTACGTTCATTATTAAGCATTTTTGGCGATATTATATATATCGACTTAAAGGTTTCCCATTGTGCGATGGATGTAATGCAATTTTTTTTAAAATACTAAAATGCGATTTTATATTAATGTAATCCGCTTGCAAATTCGACGCTGATTCCGAATCTGTAATCGGTTTTACGCTACGTTCATTATTAAGCATTTTTGGCGATAATATATATATCGACTTAAAGGTTTCCCATTGTGCGATGGATGTAAAGCAATTTTTTTTAAAATACCAAAATGCGATTTTATATTAATGTAATCCGCTTGCAAATTCGACGCTGATTCCGAATCTGTAATCAGTTTTACGCTACGTTCATTAATAAGCATTTTCGGCTATAATATATATATCGACTTAAAGGTTTCCCATTGTGCGATGGATGTATTGCAATTTTTTTTAAAATACTAAAATGCGATTTTATATTAATGTAATCCGCTTGCAAATTCGACGCTGATTCCGAATCTGTAATCGGTTTTACGCTACGTTCATTATTAAGCATTTTTGGCGATATTATATATATCGATTTAAAGGTTTCCCATTGTGCGATGGATGTATTGCATTTTTTTTTTAAATACCAAAATGCGATTTTATATTAATGTAATCCGCTTGCAAATTCGACGCTGATTCCGAATCTGTAATCGGTTTTACGCTACGTTCATTATTAAGCATTTTTGGCGATAATATATATATCGACTTAAAGGTTTCCCATTGTGCGATGGATGTAAAGCAATTTTTTTTAAAATACTAAAATGCGATTTTATATTAATGTAATCCGCTTGCAAATTCGACGCTGATTCCGAATCTGTAATCGGTTTTACGCTACGTTCATTATTAAGCATTTTTGGCGATATTATATATATCGATTTAAAGGTTTCCCATTGTGCGATGGATGTATTGCATTTTTTTTTAAAATACCAAAATGCGATTTTATATTAATGTAATCCGCTTGCAAATTCGACGCTGATTCCGAATCTGTAATCGGTTTTACGCTACGTTCATTATTAAGCATTTTTGGCGATAATATATATATCGACTTAAAGGTTTCCCATTGTGCGATGGATGTAAAGCAATTTTTTTTAAAATACCAAAATGCGATTTTATATTAATGTAATCCGCTTGCAAATTCGACGCTGATTCCGAATCTGTAATCGGTTTTACGCTACGTTCATTATTAAGCATTTTTGGCGATAATATATATATCGACTTAAAGGTTTCCCGTTGTGCGATGGATGTATTGCAATTTTTTTTAAAATACTAAAATGCGATTTTATATTAATGTAATCCGCTTGCAAATTCGACGCTGATTCCGAATCTGTAATCGGTTTTACGCTACGTTCATTATTAAGCATTTTTGGCGATATTATATATATCGATTTAAAGGTTTCCCATTGTGCGATGGATGTATTGCATTTTTTTTTAAAATACCAAAATGCGATTTTATATTAATGTAATCCGCTTGCAAATTCGACGCTGATTCCGAATCTGTAATCGGTTTTACGCTACGTTCATTATTAAGCATTTTTGGCGATATTATATATATCGATTTAAAGGTTTCCCATTGTGCGATGGATGTATTGCATTTTTTTTTAAAATACCAAAATGCGATTTTATATTAATGTAATCCGCTTGCAAATTCGACGCTGATTCCGAATCTGTAATCGGTTTTACGCTACGTTCATTATTAAGCATTTTTGGCGATAATATATATATCGACTTAAAGGTTTCCCGTTGTGCGATGGATGTATTGCAATTTTTTTTAAAATACTAAAATGCGATTTTATATTAATGTAATCCGCTTGCAAATTCGACGCTGATTCCGAATCTGTAATCGGTTTTACGCTACGTTCATTATTAAGCATTTTTGGCGATATTATATATATCGATTTAAAGGTTTCCCATTGTGCGATGGATGTATTGCATTTTTTTTTAAAATACCAAAATGCGATTTTATATTAATGTAATCCGCTTGCAAATTCGACGCTGATTCCGAATCTGTAATCGGTTTTACGCTACGTTCATTATTAAGCATTTTTGGCGATATTATATATATCGATTTAAAGGTTTCTCATTGTGCGATGGATGTATTGCATTTTTTTTTAAAATACCAAAATGCGATTTTATATTAATGTAATCCGCTTGCAAATTCGACGCTGATTCCGAATCTGTAATCGGTTTAACGCTACGTTCATTATTAAGCATTTTTGGCGATAATATATATATCGACTTAAAGGTTTCCCATTGTGCGATGGATGTAAAGCAATTTTTTTTAAAATACTAAAATGCGATTTTATATTAATGTAATCCGCTTGCAAATTCGACGCTGATTCCGAATCTGTAATCGGTTTTACGCTACGTTCATTATTAAGCATTTTTGGCGATATTATATATATCGATTTAAAGGTTTCCCATTGTGCGATGGATGTATTGCATTTTTTTTTTAAATACCAAAATGCGATTTTATATTAATGTAATCCGCTTGCAAATTCGACGCTGATTCCGAATCTGTAATCGGTTTAACGCTACGTTCATTATTAAGCATTTTTGGCGATAATATATATATCGACTTAAAGGTTTCCCATTGTGCGATGGATGTAAAGCAATTTTTTTTAAAATACTAAAATGCGATTTTATATTAATGTAATCCGCTTGCAAATTCGACGCTGATTCCGAATCTGTAATCGGTTTTACGCTACGTTCATTATTAAGCATTTTTGGCGATATTATATATATCGATTTAAAGGTTTCCCATTGTGCGATGGATGTATTGCATTTTTTTTTTAAATACCAAAATGCGATTTTATATTAATGTAATCCGCTTGCAAATTCGACGCTGATTCCGAATCTGTAATCGGTTTTACGCTACGTTCATTATTAAGCATTTTTGGCGATAATATATATATCGACTTAAAGGTTTCCCATTGTGCGATGGATGTAAAGCAATTTTTTTTAAAATACCAAAATGCGATTTTATATTAATGTAATCCGCTTGCAAATTCGACGCTGATTCCGAATCTGTAATCGGTTTTACGCTACGTTCATTATTAAGCATTTTTGGCGATAATATATATATCGACTTAAAGGTTTCCCATTGTGCGATGGATGTATTGCAATTTTTTTTAAAATACTAAAATGCGATTTTATATTAATGTAATCCGCTTGCAAATTCGACGCTGATTCCGAATCTGTAATCGGTTTTACGCTACGTTCATTATTAAGCATTTTTGGCGATATTATATATATCGATTTAAAGGTTTCCCATTGTGCGATGGATATATTGCATTTTTTTTTAAAATACCAAAATGCGATTTTATATTAATGTAATCCGCTTGCAAATTCGACGCTGATTCCGAATCTGTAATCGGTTTTACGCTACGTTCATTATTAAGCATTTTTGGCGATAATATATATATCGACTTAAAGGTTTCCCATTGTGCGATGGATGTAAAGCAATTTTTTTTAAAATACTAAAATGCGATTTTATATTAATGTAATCCGCTTGCAAATTCGACGCTGATTCCGAATCTGTAATCGGTTTTACGCTACGTTCATTATTAAGCATTTTTGGCGATATTATATATATCGATTTAAAGGTTTCCCATTGTGCGATGGATGTATTGCATTTTTTTTTAAAATACCAAAATGCGATTTTATATTAATGTAATCCGCTTACAAATTCGACGCTGATTCCGAATCTGTAATCGGTTTTACGCTACGTTCATTATTAAGCATTTTTGGCGATAATATATATATCGACTTAAAGGTTTCCCATTGTGCGATGGATGTAAAGCAATTTTTTTTAAAATACCAAAATGCGATTTTATATTAATGTAATCCGCTTGCAAATTCGACGCTGATTCCGAATCTGTAATCGGTTTTACGCTACGTTCATTATTAAGCATTTTTGGCGATAATATATATATCGACTTAAAGGTTTCCCATTGTGCGATGGATATATCGATTTAAAGGTTTCCCATTGTGCGATGGATGTATTGCATTTTTTTTTAAAATACCAAAATGCGATTTTATATTAATGTAATCCGCTTGCAAATTCGACGCTGATTCCGAATCTGTAATCGGTTTTACGCTACGTTCATTATTAAGCATTTTTGGCGATATTATATATATCGATTTAAAGGTTTCCCATTGTGCGATGGATGTATTGCATTTTTTTTTTAAATACCAAAATGCGATTTTATATTAATGTAATCCGCTTGCAAATTCGACGCTGATTCCGAATCTGTAATCGGTTTTACGCTACGTTCATTATTAAGCATTTTTGGCGATAATATATATATCGACTTAAAGGTTTCCCATTGTGCGATGGATGTAATGCAATTTTTTTTAAAATACCAAAATGCGATTTTATATTAATGTAATCCGCTTGCAAATTCGACGCTGATTCCGAATCTGTAATCAGTTTTACGCTACGTTTATTAATAAGCATTTTCGGCTATAATATATATATCGACTTAAAGGTTTCCCATTGTGCGATGGATGTATTGCAATTTTTTTTAAAATACTAAAATGCGATTTTATATTAATGTAATCCGCTTGCAAATTCGACGCTGATTCCGAATCTGTAATCGGTTTTACGCTACGTTCATTATTAAGCATTTTTGGCGATATTATATATATCGATTTAAAGGTTTCCCATTGTGCGATGGATGTAATGCAATTTTTTTTAAAATACCAAAATGCGATTTTATATTAATGTAATCCGCTTGCAAATTCGACGCTGATTCCGAATCTGTAATCGGTTTTACGCTACGTTCATTATTAAGCATTTTTGGCGATAATATATATATCGACTTAAAGGTTTCCCATTGTGCGATGGATGTATTGCATTTTTTTTTAAAATACCAAAATGCGATTTTATATTAATGTAATCCGCTTGCAAATTCGACGCTGATTCCGAATCTGTAATCAGTTTTACGCTACGTTCATTATTAAGCATTTTTGGCGATAATATATATATCGACTTAAAGGTTTCCCATTGTGCGATGGATGTAATGCAATTTTTTTTAAAATACCAAAATGCGATTTTATATTAATGTAATCCGCTTGCAAATTCGACGCTGATTCCGAATCTGTAATCAGTTTTACGCTACGTTCATTAATAAGCATTTTCGGCTATAATATATATATCGACTTAAAGGTTTCCCATTGTGCGATGGATGTATTGCAATTTTTTTTAAAATACTAAAATGCGATTTTATATTAATGTAATCCGCTTGCAAATTCGACGCTGATTCCGAATCTGTAATCGGTTTTACGCTACGTTCGTTATTAAGCATTTTTGGCGATAATATATATATCGACTTAAAGGTTTCCCATTGTGCGATGGATGTAAAGCAATTTTTTTTAAAATACCAAAATGCGATTTTATATTAATGTAATCCGCTTGCAAATTCGACGCTGATTCCGAATCTGTAATCGGTTTTACGCTACGTTCATTATTAAGCATTTTTGGCGATAATATATATATCGACTTAAAGGTTTCCCATTGTGCAATGGATGTATTGCAATTTTTTTTAAAATACTAAAATGCGATTTTATATTAATGTAATCCGCTTGCAAATTCGACGCTGATTCCGAATCTGTAATCGGTTTTACGCTACGTTCATTATTAAGCATTTTTGGCGATATTATATATATCGATTTAAAGGTTTCCCATTGTGCGATGGATGTATTGCATTTTTTTTTTAAATACCAAAATGCGATTTTATATTAATGTAATCCGCTTGCAAATTCGACGCTGATTCCGAATCTGTAATCGGTTTTACGCTACGTTCATTATTAAGCATTTTTGGCGATAATATATATATCGACTTAAAGGTTTCCCATTGTGCGATGGATGTAAAGCAATTTTTTTTAAAATACTAAAATGCGATTTTATATTAATGTAATCCGCTTGCAAATTCGACGCTGATTCCGAATCTGTAATCGGTTTTACGCTACGTTCATTATTAAGCATTTTTGGCGATATTATATATATCGATTTAAAGGTTTCCCATTGTGCGATGGATGTATTGCATTTTTTTTAAAATACCAAAATGCGATTTTATATTAATGTAATCCGCTTGCAAATTCGACGCTGATTCCGAATCTGTAATCGGTTTTACGCTACGTTCATTAATAAGCATTTTTGGCGATAATATATATATCGACTTAAAGGTTTCCCATTGTGCGATGGATGTAATGCAATTTTTTTTAAAATACCAAAATGCGATTTTATATTAATGTAATCCGCTTGCAAATTCGACGCTGATTCCGAATCTGTAATCGGTTTTACGCTACGTTCATTATTAAGCATTTTTGGCGATAATATATATATCGACTTAAAGGTTTCCCATTGTGCGATGGATGTAAAGCAATTTTTTTTAAAATACCAAAATGCGATTTTATATTAATGTAATCCGCTTGCAAATTCGACGCTGATTCCGAATCTGTAATCGGTTTTACGCTACGTTCATTATTAAGCATTTTTGGCGATAATATATATATCGACTTAAAGGTTTCCCATTGTGCGATGGATGTATTGCATTTTTTTTTAAAATACCAAAATGCGATTTTATATTAATGTAATCCGCTTGCAAATTCGACGCTGATTCCGAATCTGTAATCAGTTTTACGCTACGTTCATTAATAAGCATTTTCGGCTATAATATATATATCGACTTAAAGGTTTCCCATTGTGCGATGGATGTATTGCAATTTTTTTTAAAATACTAAAATGCGATTTTATATTAATGTAATCCGCTTGCAAATTCGACGCTGATTCTGAATCTGTAATCGGTTTTACGCTACGTTCATTATTAAGCATTTTTGGCGATATTATATATATCGATTTAAAGGTTTCCCATTGTGCGATGGATGTATTGCATTTTTTTTTTAAATACCAAAATGCGATTTTATATTAATGTAATCCGCTTGCAAATTCGACGCTGATTCCGAATCTGTAATCGGTTTTACGCTACGTTCATTATTAAGCATTTTTGGCGATAATATATATATCGACTTAAAGGTTTCCCATTGTGCGATGGATGTAATGCAATTTTTTTTAAAATACCAAAATGCGATTTTATATTAATGTAATCCGCTTGCAAATTCGACGCTGATTCCGAATCTGTAATCAGTTTTACGCTACGTTCATTAATAAGCATTTTCGGCTATAATATATATATCGACTTAAAGGTTTCCCATTGTGCGATGGATGTATTGCAATTTTTTTTAAAATACTAAAATGCGATTTTATATTAATGTAATCCGCTTGCAAATTCGACGCTGATTCCGAATCTGTAATCGGTTTTACGCTACGTTCATTATTAAGCATTTTTGGCGATATTATATATATCGATTTAAAGGTTTCCCATTGTGCGATGGATGTATTGCATTTTTTTTTTAAATACCAAAATGCGATTTTATATTAATGTAATCCGCTTGCAAATTTGACGCTGATTCCGAATCTGTAATCGGTTTTACGCTACGTTCATTATTAAGCATTTTTGGCGATAATATATATATCGACTTAAAGGTTTCCCATTGTGCGATGGATGTATTGCATTTTTTTTTAAAATACCAAAATGCGATTTTATATTAATGTAATCCGCTTGCAAATTCGACGCTGATTCCGAATCTGTAATCAGTTTTACGCTACGTTCATTAATAAGCATTTTCGGCTATAATATATATATCGACTTAAAGGTTTCCCATTGTGCGATGGATGTATTGCAATTTTTTTTAAAATACTAAAATGCGATTTTATATTAATGTAATCCGCTTGCAAATTTGACGCTGATTCCGAATCTGTAATCGGTTTTACGCTACGTTCATGTAATCGGTTTTACGCTACGTTCATTATTAAGCATTTTTGGCGATAATATATATATCGACTTAAAGGTTTCCCATTGTGCGATGGATGTAAAGCAATTTTTTTTAAAATACCAAAATGCGATTTTATATTAATGTAATCCGCTTGCAAATTCGACGCTGATTCCGAATCTGTAATCGGTTTTACGCTACGTTCATTATTAAGCATTTTTGGCGATAATATATATATCGACTTAAAGGTTTCCCATTGTGCGATGGATGTATTGCATTTTTTTTTAAAATACCAAAATGCGATTTTATATTAATGTAATCCGCTTGCAAATTCGACGCTGATTCCGAATCTGTAATCAGTTTTACGCTACGTTCATTAATAAGCATTTTCGGCTATAATATATATATCGACTTAAAGGTTTCCCATTGTGCGATGGATGTATTGCAATTTTTTTTAAAATACTAAAATGCGATTTTATATTAATGTAATCCGCTTGCAAATTCGACGCTGGTTCCGAATCTGTAATCGGTTTTACGCTACGTTCATTATTAAGCATTTTTGGCGATATTATATATATCGATTTAAAGGTTTCCCATTGTGCGATGGATGTATTGCAATTTTTTTTAAAATACCAAAATGCGATTTTATATTAATGTAATCCGCTTGCAAATTCGACGCTGATTCCGAATCTGTAATCGGTTTTACGCTACGTTCATTATTAAGCATTTTTGGCGATAATATATATATCGACTTAAAGGTTTCCCATTGTGCGATGGATGTACTGCAATTTTTTTTAAAATACCAAAATGCGATTTTATATTAATGTAATCCGCTTGCAAATTCGACGCTGATTCCGAATCTGTAATCGGTTTTACGCTACGTTCATTATTAAGCATTTTTGGCGATAATATATATATCGACTTAAAGGTTTCTCATTGTGCGATGGATGTAATGCAATTTTTTTTAAAATACCAAAATGCGATTTTATATTAATGTAATCCGCTTGCAAATTCGACGCTGATTCCGAATCTGTAATCGGTTTTACGCTACGTTCATTATTAAGCATTTTTGGCGATAATATATATATCGACTTAAAGGTTTCCCATTGTGCGATTGATGTAATGCAATTTTTTTTAAAATACCAAAATGCGATTTTATATTAATGTAATCCGCTTGCAAATTCGACGCTGATTCCGAATCTGTAATCGGTTTTACGCTACGTTCATTATTAAGCATTTTTGGCGATAATATATATATCGACTTAAAGGTTTCCCATTGTGCGATGGATGTAATGCAATTTTTTTTAAAATACCAAAATGCGATTTTATATTAATGTAATCCGCTTGCAAATTCGACGCTGATTCCGAATCTGTAATCGGTTTTACGCTACGTTCATTATTAAGCATTTTTGGCGATAATATATATATCGACTTAAAGGTTTCCCATTGTGCGATGGATGTAATGCAATTTTTTTTAAAATACCAAAATGCGATTTTATATTAATGTAATCCGCTTGCAAATTCGACGCTGATTCCGAATCTGTAATCAGTTTTACGCTACGTTCATTATTAAGCATTTTTGGCGATAATATATATATCGACTTAAAGGTTTCCCATTGTGCGATGGATGTAATGCAATTTTTTTTAAAATACCAAAATGCGATTTTATATTAATGTAATCCGCTTGCAAATTCGACGCTGATTCCGAATCTGTAATCAGTTTTACGCTACGTTCATTAATAAGCATTTTCGGCTATAATATATATATCGACTTAAAGGTTTCCCATTGTGCGATGGATGTATTGCAATTTTTTTTAAAATACTAAAATGCGATTTTATATTAATGTAATCCGCTTGCAAATTCGACGCTGGTTCCGAATCTGTAATCGGTTTTACGCTACGTTCATTATTAAGCATTTTTGGCGATATTATATATATCGATTTAAAGGTTTCCCATTGTGCGATGGATGTATTGCATTTTTTTTTAAAATACCAAAATGCGATTTTATATTAATGTAATCCGCTTGCAAATTCGACGCTGATTCCGAATCTGTAATCGGTTTTACGCTACGTTCATTATTAAGCATTTTTGGCGATAATATATATATCGACTTAAAGGTTTCCCATTGTGCGATGGATGTAATGCAATTTTTTTTAAAATACCAAAATGCGATTTTATATTAATGTAATCAGCTTGCAAATTCGACGCTGATTCCGAATCTGTAATCAGTTTTACGCTACGTTCATTAATAAGCATTTTCGGCTATAATATATATATCGACTTAAAGGTTTCCCATTGTGCGATGGATGTATTGCAATTTTTTTTAAAATACTAAAATGCGATTTTATATTAATGTAATCCGCTTGCAAATTCGACGCTGATTCCGAATCTGTAATCGGTTTTACGCTACGTTCATTATTAAGCATTTTTGGCGATATTATATATATCGATTTAAAGGTTTCCCATTGTGCGATGGATGTAATGCAATTTTTTTTAAAATACCAAAATGCGATTTTATATTAATGTAATCCGCTTGCAAATTCGACGCTGATTCCGAATCTGTAATCGGTTTTACGCTACGTTCATTATTAAGCATTTTTGGCGATAATATATATATCGACTTAAAGGTTTCCCATTGTGCGATGGATGTATTGCATTTTTTTTTAAAATACCAAAATGCGATTTTATATTAATGTAATCCGCTTGCAAATTCGACGCTGATTCCGAATCTGTAATCAGTTTTACGCTACGTTCATTAATAAGACAAACAAGCTATAGCAAAACAATTTTTTTATTAGAAAAAGGAATTGATAACGAGATGCAATGAATGAAAAATACATTAACGATGTTTTTATTTTTTTTTTATATTGTGGTGGTTGAAATAAACGGTAAATGAATCAAAACAGAATGAAATCAAAGCAAAACGATCAAGAAGTTAATTTTTGAATTTTATTATTTTTAAATTTTGCTTTTTCTCCGTCTTCTTTGTGCATAAGTGTATATTGTAGTAAAGCAAGTTGTTAAAAATAAATATTATTATTAATATCATTTGTCACTTAAAAGGTGAATGAAAATACACTATTTTATGAAGCAAAGAACAAAAATTGTAAACTATATTGAAGTAGTATTACGATGTACGCATATATCGATTGATATACGCAATAGATGTAATACTCTATGCAAAGCATAGTAAATTACTTACAAAGTCTTTAAAAGTGTATATAGATATATTAAATGTTTTTAATTGTATCTTATTACATTATTTTATTTGGTTAGTGTGAGAATTTTTTATATAAAAACAAAATTCATATTCACATACAAAATATTACAAAGGGTTTGCACCTTTAATAAAATTAAATATATTCTGAATGAAAATGTATTAAAAATCCTATTGAAATAACGTGAAAATAAATTTTAAAAATAATTTGTAAACTATATTCATAAGGTATAAAAGCTTTATGAAAATAAAAAATAAATTTACATTCTGGTTGATCCTGCCAGTAGTTATATGCTTGTCTCAAAGATTAAGCCATGCATGTCTAAGTACACACTCTCGAATAGAGAAACCGCAAAAGGCTCAGTATATCAGTTATGATTTATTAGATCGTATACATAGTTACATGGATAACTGTGGTAATTCTAGAGCTAATACATGCAAATAATCACGGACCGCAAGGAACGTGTGCTTTTATTAGATTAAAATCAATCGATACATTAAGGTATATTTATATACTGTATCGTTTATAAGATGAATCTGAATAACATGTAGATCGCATGGTCCTGTACCGGCGATAGATCTTTCAAATGTCTGCCCTATCAACTATTGATGGTAGTATCTAGGACTACCATGGTTGCAACGGGTAACGGGGAATCAGGGTTCGATTCCGGAGAGGGAGCCTGAGAAACGGCTACCACATCTAAGGAAGGCAGCAGGCGCGTAAATTACCCAAT
>CAMZJQ010000352.1:22500-23502 GCA_947310385.1 Nephrotoma appendiculata
TTGTGCGATGGATGTAATGCAATTTTTTTTAAAATACTAAAATGCGATTTTATATTAATGTAATCCGCTTGCAAATTCGACGCTGATTCCGAATCTGTAATCGGTTTTACGCTACGTTCATTATTAAGCATTTTTGGCGATAATATATATATCGACTTAAAGGTTTCCCATTGTGCGATGGATGTAAAGCAATTTTTTTTAAAATACCAAAATGCGATTTTATATTAATGTAATCCGCTTGCAAATTCGACGCTGATTCCGAATCTGTAATCAGTTTTACGCTACGTTCATTAATAAGCATTTTCGGCTATAATATATATATCGACTTAAAGGTTTCCCATTGTGCGATGGATGTATTGCAATTTTTTTTAAAATACTAAAATGCGATTTTATATTAATGTAATCCGCTTGCAAATTCGACGCTGATTCCGAATCTGTAATCGGTTTTACGCTACGTTCATTATTAAGCATTTTTGGCGATATTATATATATCGATTTAAAGGTTTCCCATTGTGCGATGGATGTATTGCATTTTTTTTTTAAATACCAAAATGCGATTTTATATTAATGTAATCCGCTTGCAAATTCGACGCTGATTCCGAATCTGTAATCGGTTTTACGCTACGTTCATTATTAAGCATTTTTGGCGATAATATATATATCGACTTAAAGGTTTCCCATTGTGCGATGGATGTAAAGCAATTTTTTTTAAAATACTAAAATGCGATTTTATATTAATGTAATCCGCTTGCAAATTCGACGCTGATTCCGAATCTGTAATCGGTTTTACGCTACGTTCATTATTAAGCATTTTTGGCGATATTATATATATCGATTTAAAGGTTTCCCATTGTGCGATGGATGTATTGCATTTTTTTTTAAAATACCAAAATGCGATTTTATATTAATGTAATCCGCTTGCAAATTCGACGCTGATTCCGAATCTGTAATCGGTTTTACGCTACGTTCATTATTAAGCATTTTTGGCGATAATATATATAT
>CAMZJQ010000353.1:0-23241 GCA_947310385.1 Nephrotoma appendiculata
GTTGTTTGTTTTAGGCCCGGCTTATGAGACATCTCAGGGTGTGGGACGTTCCCACGTTTGTTACGACTGTATAGTCTTAACAAGACATTTTTTTTTTGTAAATTTGTTTCTATTCTCAACGGTTTCTTGCGTCCGAGTTTTTCGCTGTGTGAACGTGGTGTCTTGGTGGATGGATTCTTGTGTGTTTTCTTCTGTTATGTTGGCAACGGAACGAAAATGGTAGAGAGAGAGAGAACAATGCGCATCGAGTGTGTGCAAAGTAAAACGTTTTGAAAAAAATGTTTTTTTTTTTGTATGTCTCTCTTTTGTACCAACGAAAATTTGGTATAAAGGAGAGACAGAGAAGAGAGATTCATCTCTTCTAAAACGTTTTACGAGTTGTGCGGGGCTCGAATTTTTTGTATAATGACAGTCAAGTTTTTGGTTTGGTAAAAGATAAGTGGATGACCAAGTTTTTCTTTGGATGATTAAAATTAAAATGGAGTAGAAAAAATGTTGGTATTTGGTAAAAATAATTCAAAAATAAATTTTTTTTTTTTTTTGGAAAACTGAGAGCAAAGTAACGCTCAAAAGGTGTATTTGAAACAGTTTGCTGTCGGCAAACAGTTTCAAAAATAATATCCCTGTTCACATTACCTCCAAGCGGCATTAGCCCGTAGCTCAAAGGGTAGAGGTATGTATGGTCGTGGGAGACGGAGGTGTGAACAGAGCCTAGTATACCGATAACATTTTTGATGTTGAAAGGAAGACGTCTCGCCCAATCGCGAGGGAGCTAAGGAGGGGGAACCGTGAGTACCATCACTAGCAGATGGCTTACCCATTCGGCATGAGCCACACAAGATCCGCTGATTATTCGGCCCTTACCACATTATTGGCAAAGTGTCCGATTAATCAAAACAAAAAAAAAATATCTATATTTAAGTAACGGCGCGTGGCCGCGGGTTAGTAATAAGAAAGGTGCTTGGCCATGCACCTTGTTACTATACTAGTTAACAGCGGGAATTTCCGACGAAAAACGTCACACGAAATTCCTTGTTCACTAGTACAGCCTGGACCGGGTATATGTTAGTTCCTTTTTTTTTACTTATACCTGTGAATAAAAATATTGTTTAGTACATACTCACCACGTTAATACAACTCCCAAAAATAAAAATAAACGGATTTTTCTCAAAATTTTGCGCCTTTATTGTCCTCCCAAATTAATTTTTTTTTTATGTTCAAATACAATACGACTTAGTCCAACAATGATCTCAAACGATTTTATGAAGACTGCCACCGTCTGCCTTCCAAAACATCATTCCTTTCTCAAACAAAAATCAGACTATTTAAATGATTGAAATCACCTCTAAATAGCCCCCCCCATTTCCGTTAATAATCCATATCACCAATAATCGCATGCATATATTTTGTTGAATAAGCAACATGTGCCAAAAATCAGAAATTTCCATGCGATTATTAGTTGAACGACATTACAATTATATTTACTGCAAACTTGGGAAATTGAGTGCAGTGTACTTACTTATAAGCAATATTTACGAACAACAACCTTGAACGTTGTTGTAATACACACACTGGGTAAACTCATCTAAAAATGGTTTATTCAGGTAAAAATGTAAATACATTTATTATGTTATTTGAGTAACATAAACAATTTGTATACATTTAGAAAAATTACATTAGAATTTAAGAAATGTTGTGCAGGTCATGATTAACACTGCAAATATGTATACAATTGTATCAGGTAGTTTATAGATAGGTTGAAAGTGGTAACGAGATTTCGATTTGTCTAAAGACAATTCGTTACACCGTGGGGAAACCCATCCTGAGATTAAAAGAGATCTCATGCTCTTATGGAAAGTAAGTAGAGTCTAGAACTGATTGAAAGGCGACCAACGTGGCGGACGCCCCACACCCTGAGTAAGTCTCAGCCGGGCAAACTAATCTAATTTTTATAACCTAAATACAGATTTCTTTTTAATATTATTAAGTAACTTTAACTATTTCTTATATTTTAACTATATATTAAAACTTATTACAGCTTATTATGTCTTTATCGCTTAACTAAGATTAACTTTATTTTTTTATTTTTTTATTTTTTTTTATTTTTTTTTATTTATATATTTTTTTTTTTTTTTTTTTTTTTACTTAAGATTTTATAAAGTTATAAACATTAACGTATCTCCATGCATCGTTGAGGTATCTGATCAGTGACTGTAACGCCTGCGGGGTCGTGTGAAGGTTGGTAGTTGGTTCTCGCTACGTCGTTGCGTAGTAGTGGCTTTCCAGACTCTCCTGATGTTACGGCGCCGCCTCCAACTAATAACTAGTATTCCCCCTATGATGAGTACTATCCCTGAACTTGCATAGTGGTGGAGGTCATGTACATTAACTCGTCGCCAATGTTGTTTTTCATGAATTGAGTTTACTGCAACGGCCAAATCTTCCAGCTCCGGGTCTAAATTTCCTAGTACCTCCGGGGTCCGAATTATTTTTTTTTTGTCCAACCAAACTTGGCTTACATTGAAACTAGGCAAGAGGTTAATTGTAGCCCTCTGGCAACCTGCATTTAACTGAAGTATACCACTGCCTTGGATTTTTTTGGTACTCCGGTATTGTTGCATATGACTGTAATTCTTTCGGGTTATGCATTGAATATCAGCCACTGATTTTCCTGGCTTAGTTGTGTTCCCCCATGCTTGTTCTTCTCTTTGTAATATATGGACCTTGCATGACCTATTATCCACCTAAGCATTAAACAACGTGCGTTGCTGTCTACATAGTTGTACCCCGGACTCCCACTGCGTGCACTCGGCTAACACCGCAACTGACATCTTTTGGCATCATCGCTTGTAGTTTTTGGAGTTCTTCACTCAGTAATGTCGGGGTAACTAGTTTGGTATTAATATGCTCCTCCTATTTCCTTCATGAATATGCCTGGGTTGTTTGGAAACTCGTTGTACACACTACCACCCAGCGATTTCACGAAAACCAACACTACTCCTATTTCTACCATCCACGGATAACCTTTTGTGTATGTCCTCATTATGATTTTTTCCCTTGTTGTTTGTTGGCCACATAATATGGAAAATAATGTTAACTTTGTGTCTTATATGCGGTTCTTATTACTTAATTAATAATATTAATTGCTAATTATTACCATATTCCTATACTATTCTTTAACCTATCCTATATAACCTATCCTATTCTCTTAACTCTACTTGCAATGGTATTCGATATACCATTCTTCATTCTGTCTATACATCATCTATTCAGATATCTAGTTCTACGTAGATGGTGTAACGACAGAATGGTCCGCGACAACGAGCTCTGTATTACCCGCGCTACCATCAGCCGCCACCTCCTTCTTCTTTATTTCTCTCTCCTCCCGTCTCCTACGTTTTCGTTCCTTCTCCAACTCCTTCCTCTTACGCTTAAGTGCAGCCAAGTGTTCCACCATGAGATGGAGTATTTTACAGAATCAGTGGGGTTACTACACTCGAATATCTTTAGCGTGGAAAATTCCGAGTGGGTTGCCATTCCTCGTGACTAGCTCATAGGCTACTGTCCCAACTCGGCGTTGTACTCGGGCGGGTACAAATTTTTTTGCTAACTTAGCTGTATATTTGGAACTAGCGTTGCTCTGGGTAAAATTTCGCACCCAGACCTCTTGTCCGACTGCTAATTCCCTCCTTGCTGATCTCAGGTTGTACTGGGATGCATTCCGCTTGTACGCTTGATCAAGGTGGAATAATACAAGTTCTCGAGCTAACGCTAAACGGTCGTCTTTCCCTTGAACTGAATGGTTCATCAAAGCTCCTCCTCCCAATAACCGCAATAGGGGGTACTGAGAGCCATGTTGAACGGAATGTTGTCCAAAGACCAGATATGCTGGCGAATAAGATGTAGAGGAATGCACGGTGTTGCGTAGTGCACTAGCAATCTGCGGGAT
The DNA here is from genome assembly GCA_947310385.1 of Nephrotoma appendiculata. NCBI lineage: Eukaryota > Metazoa > Arthropoda > Insecta > Diptera > Tipulidae > Nephrotoma > Nephrotoma appendiculata. The sequence continues at coordinate 3,950 of CAMZJQ010000353.1, forward strand.
ATGGAGATCCCAATTCCGGTGATCTTCTTCTAGGTATGCCCTAATGGCAGCTAATATTGAGCGATTGACGCGCTCTGAAGCATTAGCCTGGGGTGAGTAAACTGGAGTAAAAACATGTTTTACTCCGTGTCTATCCAAGAGGCTTTGAAATAGTTTGGACTTGAATTGTTGTCCATTGTCCGTCAAGATAGTCTCTGGCACGGAGAATACCGGGAATATTTCTTCCTGCAGGTATTGTACGACCCTACTGGCCACTGCATTTCGCAGAGGTTTTAATAGCACGAATCGCGAGTAGTGATCCAGTACTATTAGCAGGTGGGTGTTACCACTCTTAGACCTGGGATATGGCCCCAGGAAGTCAAGATACAACTTCTGGAAAGGACGTTCGAATTCTTTGTATTTGCCCATTTGGGGTCTCAAAGTGGTGTTTGGGGCTTTGGTTTGCTTACAAACCTGACATTGTTGTACATATCTTTGCACGTCTTTTACTAGCGTTGGCCAGTAGAAACTTCTGCGTATGACCTCAATCATCTTAGCCATACCCATGTGGGCTGCATTAGGTGGTTCATGCGCTTGACTGAGAATTGTTGGGACTAGGCTGACTGGGAGCCATAGTTTCCAATCTGGGATGTCTGTCTGATGATCAAGGTTCCTACTCGGTAGGTGAATCAAAATTTTCCCATCTGAGATTTTAATATTTTCTGGTTTGTGGCCTTGAAAATTTTTCAGTAGGTCCAAGTATACTGGTCGTGTAAATTCAGCAGACTGTAGGTCTAATTGTAAATTCGTTCCATGCATGGTAAGAGCAGCTACTTCCTCCTCGGGTATTCGAGAAAGAGCGTCCGGCACTATATTTTGTGACCCCTTACGATACTCGATTTTAAAGTTGTAACCTTGTAGCTTTAGACTCCAACGAGCTAACCGCCCAGACAGATCAGTCTGGTTCATCAGCCATTGCAGACTGGCATGGTCCGTAATAATGAAAAATTCATATCCCTCAACATAGGCTCGAAATTTCTTTACGCTAAGAACTGCGGCCAGGCATTCCAACTCTGTGATGCTATAATTCTTTTGCGCTCCGTTCAGCTTATGAGAATAGAAAGCGATGGGATGTTCCTCATTTTTACTATCTTTCTGGAAGAGGACGCCCCCTACACCTGTCTTTGACGCATCTACCTGAATAAAGAAGGTACGAGTGTAGTCTGGATGCGTTAACACTGGTGCAGTTGTAAGACATTCCTTTAATTTAATGAATGCCTCTTGTGCCTTCTCATTCCACTGGATAATGCCTTTGCATTTTAGGAGCTCGGTGAGTGGGGTCGCTACTTCCGAGAATCTTGGTATAAACTTGCGGTACCACCCACTCATTCCCAGAAATTGCCGAATATGCTTGACAGTTTTAGGAACGGGGAAATCTTGTATCGCCTTAACCTTATCTGGGTCTACTCTAATACAGCCTTCACCGATTATATGGCCCAAATATTTTAAATGGGTCAGGACGAACTTAGATTTCTCAATATTGATAGTTAGATTGGCCAATGTCAGATGTTTTGCTACAACCCTGAGTAACTGCATGTGACCTTCGAAGGTAGGTGAAGTAATGAGGAGATCATCTAGGTAGACGAATACTCTATCATGCAGTTCGTGAGGTATTACCTTGTGCATTAGTCTACACATCGTCTGAGCCGCATTGCATAAACCGAACGGCATCACGGTAAACTGATAGAGGGGTCTGCCAGGCACTGTAAAAGCGGTTTTGCATCTTGAAGATTGTTCTAATGGGATTTGCCAAAATGCATCCTTCAAATCTAGACTGGAAATATATTTAGTGTTTTCCAGGCGACTGAGCAAACCGTCAATTATTGGCAGTGGATATGCCTCTGGCACCGTGACCGAGTTCAGTTTTCGTGCATCTAAACACAACCTAACCTTACCATTGCTCTTGGGAACCACAGTAACTGGTGAACTCCACGAGCTTGAAGACTCCTCAATCACTCCCAAGGACAGCATTCGTTCCAATTCTTTATCCATTTCACGTTGCTTAGCAGGGGAAATGGCATAATAACGTTGCTTGATTGGTTTAGCATCACCAGTGTCTATCTCATGCTGCACTAAGTGTGTTTTTCCCAAACCTAGCTTTTCAGATGATGGAAATTCCGATTTAATTCTATCTAGTTCTTCTAGCTGTGCTGATGTTAACACATGCTGGCTATTGTCTTCATTTACTTTGGAGGCTACATCACTGATATCACCTGGTAAACTGAGCTCGGATACTGTTATCTGAAGATTGAATGTGGTCCAGAAATCAGTACCAAGGTATAACCTTTGCTCTAGGGAGGGCGCGATGTAGAAACGCAAACTTTTAGTTTGTCCTCCAAAAGTAATCGGTATAGTGACATATCCGAGTATCGATTCAGGTGTACCACTTGCAGTAAACACCTGAGTTTTTCGGGGGAAATATTTTAAATCATGGTCTTGTAGAAATTGTTCGCTTCCTTTACCCAACACACTTATGTTGGCTCCGGAATCGAGAAGACCACGAATATTTTCTCCGTCTAAAGTTATATTGACATATGGTCGATGATCTAACCCTTGGTGAATTATTGATGATAATATTTGCTTGCGCCACCATCGTCGCAAACGAAAATATCTTAACGCTCGAACCCTTTGTCTGTTGTCTGTTTGACAAGATATCGAACGGTGTGTATTATTATTTTTAATATTTAAGCTCGGTGCAGCCGGTACAATTCGGGGTCCGTATTGCTGGCTGCCTCTTCTGTGGCATTCTTTGGCCTCGGAGGTGTGTTCTGGAGACGAGTTTGGCGAGGCTCCCTCATCTCCGATCTCCAGTTTTCCGTTGGTGGGGTACAGCGAGTACAATCTGGCTTGAATACATCTCTTGTTCCACAACCAAAACAGAAAACATGAGAGACAAGTTTGCGACAACCCATGAATGTGTGGTTAGGATCCCCACAGTTCCAACACTTAAACCTTGCACCACTCATCAGGGGCTGAGAGTGAATTCTCTGAACTGCTGTGGCTTGTTGGAAGTTTTGCTGACCCACAGGGTCAAAGATGGGGTTTCCCCTGATGGACTGGGCTCTATTCTGTTGATTGATGGCACATATTTGTGGCTGGGAATTGGCTAAGTAGTATGGGGTCGTATCGGGCATTTCATACTGTCCCATATCCCCTTCTTGCTCATCCATCAGACGTGGTCGGATTATTGGACTTGAGTGACCACTTGACTTCAGAGTCCTTGTGGGGTATTCTCCGGGATCGATATTGTAGCCTTGAAAACCAGAAGTTGCTTTAAGCATGGATAAGGGTTCGTCCACTTCCCCTTGCTCCAACATAAACTCATGTACCTTAGGAGTTTGTGTGTTGAACGCAACTCTTCGCCTAAAAGGTTGGTTGCCGTAATTGCTAGGTGGCAAGTCATTGGGTGGTGCGAAGGTGGCTTCCGGAACATGTCCAAATCTTCGCCACACTTGCTCCAGTGTGCTACACCTACGAATGAAGTCGGCCAGGGTTGCAAATCTTGGTTCGTTGTGCATCGCCATTTGCAATCCTGGACGCATGTTTCTTCTTATAAAGGTGTACATAACGCCTTCAGAAATGGTTCTTGTGGATTGTAATGCGATTTTTTGCATTGCCTGATAGTACTCCTGGACAGTTTCGCGGGGGTATTTTTGCTTTCTATCACTTAGCATTCGGTGTATATCATCCTCTGTGATATTAGGAGCAAAGCGTAACGCCATTTCTTGTTTCACGCTGCTCCAGTCTATCTCTGGGTTGCGGTCAACTGAATTCCAGAACCACTCTAGGGCTTCCTCAACTAAGCACAAGTCAAGAGCTCCCACCACACTATCAAGTGGTATCTGGGATCGTTTAGCATGCCATTCAATCCTGGTTAGAAAGCGTTGCACTGTCAATTCGCTACTATACCCAGAGAAACTGATTTTCCATGTTTTTACCTCCTGTCGTAGTTTTGCCTCATTAATTTTACTTGTCCGATGCGTAGAATTCGGCATAAGTTGGTATTCATCACTATCATACTCGAAGGATTCCTCCCTTTGGATATCATCATCGAGTCGTATTTGGTCTAATTTTTGGTGAAATAGCTCAGTATCCTTTCGAGCCGCCATTTGTACTGGATTCTTGAGTTTAGATACTGCACCTTTACCTTGGCCGTCATCATTGATTTCTGTTTGCTTTGGTGCTTCTTCTGGGACCTTTAAACTGCCCAACTGCGTACGGGCATCTTCAGTAGTTAACTCACCTGCCAACAGTCGGGACACTAATTCCCCACCAAACTCGACAGCATCTCTAAGGGGTCCTACTAATGCTGCAAACTTAGGCGTCCTACCAATTCGTGCAACTCTTCCTTGAAGGTGCACGAACTTGGTGGCCAGTTTTGGTAACCATTCAGCTGTTGGTTTTAAACTAATAACTCCATCCAGCATGCACTGACGTAGATGGCTCAATTTCTTTAAGCACAACGTAATCTCCCTTGCGGGTTGTTTACGCGCCGCTTCATGTGCTATTTTAGGGACCAAAAACGAATTATTGGACTCATTCTCTATTTTGCGCGTTAACTCCAATTTTAGAGTCTCGGTTACGTTCCCTGGAGTGATTTTGTCCACCAGGTTACGCACTTCAAACTCGATGCGCAACTCATCCTCATCCAGATGGTCTACCTTAAACAATTTCTTCTCCGACATTCTATTATTTAGCAAACCCTAAAAATCTACTAACTACCTAATAACGGCTTATTCCTAAATTGTAAATTCACTTATCTTCCGTAGTACTTATAACCTATATAATTTTCGTCCTCTCATTAACCCAACTTATATCGCTATCAAACTCCTACACCCTCTACTTTTTACTATCGCTTTTAAGCTGGTAATTCAAAATAAATACGTCTTATGTCTTAATTCACTTCTTCTAATCTTCTGATGGGTTGGTACCCTATATTCAATTTTTGTTTATAAACTTTCTAATAACTTTGGTGTGGCGGATCCTGTGCAGCCCCCGCCGAGCGAGGTCCAGGTGCTCTGGTGATGGTTGAAAAAGGAATGGGATAGGTTAAAATATGAATGAAAATTTTTTTGGCGAAAGTGCACATCCAATTTAAATCATGCAGTGAGAGTCCTAACTCGGTATGTACACCTGAGTGATTCACACTGCTATTTTCGGAATGGATTAGCAATCCCACAAATTGTACCTACTGGCCAAGCATATTCCAATTGCCCTCATCCTCACAGTTGATAGTCAAGCTTCGCGAGCAAAGGATCACGACTGTGCGAGTAGCTAACCGAAGATATGCTTGTAAATCACCTGTGGTTTTTGAGTTCTATAACTGTATATACCACAATGGACTACCAGAAGGAACGGTAACTCGCCGGCTATCGTTAAGAATTTCCACAATGCGTATCGTAACCTTACTCAGTTTATGTCCAGGCCTGCAGTCATACTCGCCTAATAGCAGAGCAAAGATATCTGAACAACTGAATAGGTTTAAATCTAGACGTGATTAACTAAATGTAGACGATATACGACCTACACCCCAAAGGGTGATGATTAAAATTTTAAATATACAAAGCGGATTTGAACGCGAAACCTAACTATGCACTGTGTGGTTTGACCACCAGGAAATTCATATTTTTAGTCGAATTTCTTTGGAGAATCTGTTTTGAAGAACTCAAAACAAATTACAATTATTTTTGGGGAAATGTGAAACTTGGGTGTTTGTACCAGTTTAATGTAGTGTTACGGCTAAGCCGATAGAATGTCAAGTCCTTTATACCCCCTGCATTTGCAGGCAAGAAAGGAATGATTGACATTACTACCGCGAGCGCATAACACTCTCCCTCACTGGGTCATAAACAACTCAAGTTGAGAAAGCTGTATGAAGACAACAATCTTAATGGATGATTTTGTTTGGGAAAATTTTATTCTCCCATATATATGGAAAAACTGTACTTAGAGTAAGAAATATCATTTTGCGCTGATGGGGAACTAAACAACCCAACAATGGGTTCGAAAGAATTCTACTAATCACTATGAACCTCTTCTGGTTGGCACAAATAATTGAGTGTGCATCCACTGGTTTCAACTAACTAGCTTTAATAGCTAGATTAAGTTAATCAAAACACGGATCATTCAGAAAAACTATATAGACTAAAAGCAAGATGATAGCGTCTGATATTTCTAACCAAGCACAGCCTGTACTTAACAAATACGATTATTTTCGGGCTTCTAGTTTGGGCGCCATAATGAAACAGTTTGCTGTCGGCAAACAGTTTCAAAAATAATATCCCTGTTCACATTACCTCCAAGCGGCATTAGCCCGTAGCTCAAAGGGTAGAGGTATGTATGGTCGTGGGAGACGGAGGTGTGAACAGAGCCTAGTATACCGCTAACATTTTTGATGTTGAAAGGAAGACGTCTCGCCCAATCGCGAGGGAGCTAAGGAGGGGGAACCGTGAGTACCATCACTAGCAGATGGCTTACCCATTCGGCATGAGCCACACAAGATCCGCTGATTATTCGGCCCTTACCACATTATTGGCAAGGTGTCCGATTAATCAAAACAAAAAAAAAATATCTATATTTAAGTAACGGCGCGTGGCCGCGGGTTAGTAATAAGAAAGGTGCTTGGCCATGCACCTTGTTACTATACTAGTTAACAGCGGGAATTTCCGACGAAAAACGTCACACGAAATTCCTTGTTCACTAGTACAGCCTGGACCGGGTATATGTTAGTTCCTTTTTTTTTACTTATACCTGTGAATAAAAATATTGTTTAGTACATACTCACCACGTTAATACAACTCCCAAAAATAAAAATAAACGGATTTTTCTCAAAATTTTGCGCCTTTATTGTCCTCCCAAATTAATTTTTTTTTTATGTTCAAATACAATACGACTTAGTCCAACAATGATCTCAAACGATTTTATGAAGACTGCCACCGTCTGCCTTCCAAAACATCATTCCTTTCTCAAACAAAAATCAGACTATTTAAATGATTGAAATCACCTCTAAATAGCCCCCCCCATTTCCGTTAATAATCCATATCACCAATAATCGCATGCATATATTTTGTTGAATAAGCAACATGTGCCAAAAATCAGAAATTTCCATGCGATTATTAGTTGAACGACATTACAATTATATTTACTGCAAACTTGGGAAATTGAGTGCAGTGTACTTACTTATAAGCAATATTTACGAACAACAACCTTGAACGTTGTTGTAATACACACACTGGGTAAACTCATCTAAAAATGGTTTATTCAGGTAAAAATGTAAATACATTTATTATGTTATTTGAGTAACATAAACAATTTGTATACATTTAGAAAAATTACATTAGAATTTAAGAAATGTTGTGCAGGTCATGATTAACACTGCAAATATGTATACAATTGTATCAGGTAGTTTATAGATAGGTTGAAAGTGGTAACGAGATTTCGATTTGTCTAAAGACAATTCGTTACAGCGAAGCGTCTGCCTCAATTTTACTGGCCTCAAATGGCAAAGCAAGTTAAACAGTACGTTGCTAGCTGCACTAAATGTAAAATGAACAAAGCGGTTAATTTCTCTACACAACCAGCCATGGGAGCACAGGTTACGTCAACTCGCCCGTTTCAAAAACTGTATGTGGATTTTCTGGGTCCGTATCCACGTTCGAAACTCGGAAATACCTGTATCGTTATCGTTCTGGATCATTATTCGAAATTCGTAGTTGTAAAACCCTTACGCGAAGCGTCTGCCTCATTATTGTGTCGATTTCTGGAAAATGAGGTATTCCTTTTATTCTCCGTACCCGAAATTGTTACCTCCGATAATGGGAAGCAGTTCACCTCGAATCTATTTAAAGACCTGTTAGCTAAATATGGTGTAACCCATTTACGTACGCCGGTGTACTCGCCCCAAAGTAACGCTTCCGAGCGTGTTAATAGAACATTAATTGCCAGTATTCGTTCATATTTGAGCGATCACGACCATAATTTGTGGGACAAAAATTTGCAGGAAATTGCGGCTGCTTTACGTAATGCCATACACGATTCGATACATTCTTCCCCTCATTATGTCGTGTTCGGTCAACATATGTCGATGCACGGTTCGGATTACTCACTGCGACGATTACTCGATGAACATGATCCCGGTGAAGTCCATGCATGGGCTAAGCCAGATCGAGTAAATCTGTTAAAGGATCGTATTATACATTATCTGCGTGTGGCATACGAGAAGGGGGCTCAGCACTATAATTTACGTAGTGCTAAGCGCACTTTTCGAGTCGGACAACCTGTTTTCATACGTTCTTTTGCCTTGAGTGATGCGTCAAATAAATTTTCCGCTAAACTGGCTAGCAAATTCAAACCTGCGGTAATTTCTGGTAAAGTAGGTCAGGTGGCGTATACCGTCGAAGATTTGAATGGCAAATTCCTGGGTACTTATCATGTCAAAGACATCCGTGTTTAATCGTTTCTCTCTCTATCTTTATTTTCGTGTTGTTTGTTTTAGGCCCGGCTTATGAGACATCTCAGGGTGTGGGACGTTCCCACGTTTGTTACGACTGTATAGTCTTAACAAGACATTTTTTTTTTGTAAATTTGTTTCTATTCTCAACGGTTTCTTGCGTCCGAGTTTTTCGCTGTGTGAACGTGGTGTCTTGGTGGATGGATTCTTGTGTGTTTTCTTCTGTTATGTTGGCAACGGAACGAAAATGGTAGAGAGAGAGAGAACAATGCGCATCGAGTGTGTGCAAAGTAAAACGTTTTGAAAAAAATGTTTTTTTTTTGTATGTCTCTCTTTTGTACCAACGAAAATTTGGTATAAAGGAGAGACAGAGAAGAGAGATTCATCTCTTCTAAAACGTTTTACGAGTTGTGCGGGGCTCGAATTTTTTGTATAATGACAGTCAAGTTTTTGGTTTGGTAAAAGATAAGTGGATGACCAAGTTTTTCTTTGGATGATTAAAATTAAAATGGAGTAGAAAAAATGTTGGTATTTGGTAAAAATAATTCAAAAATAAATTTTTTTTTTTTTTTGGAAAACTGAGAGCAAAGTAACGCTCAAAAGGTGTATTGATCTGAAAATTAGTAATAATAAAAGACAATTGTTGTAGAAAATAAATTGAAGGTGTTTAATAAAAAAAAAAAAATAAAAAAATATTTAAAAAGGTGATTTTGTTCATCTCGAGATTATTCAATTGGTGGAATTTTCTGGATAATTTTGATTTTCATGCAAGAGCGGATACGAGTTCGTTACGTTTCCCATTTTCTTTTAGTAAACGATAGTGATTAAAATTTATTATTTCATTTCGGAAAATTGTATGGTGTTTGTAAGTTGTGTGATTATCGTTGCGAAGTTGCCATAATTCACGGGCGACAGACACGTGGCTCCACGACACACATATTTACGAGTGGTGTGGTTATCGTCAAGGACGCTGCCCTATTCAAGCTCGCGAGGCTATAGGTGGCCAACCGGCCATTTGTAAAATATTAGCACGACGGAAAGGTCGCCCAACGGGAAATAATTATTTACGAGCCCACGCTCTACGAGTTTTCGGGTGGCAATTAAGGCCATTCAACGGACGAAGGCGAATCAATCCCGAACGGGAATTCAACGGATTTTCCACGGATTACGGGTGGCCAGTTGAGGCTACTCCTTTTGCAACGGATCCGGCGGCCAGGTGAGGCTAGCCGTGAGATAATTTTTTTGGTATCGGGGAAAGGCCCCGCATCGAGACGGGTGGCCAACCGGCACCCCGTTTTCATTTGGATAACGGCACCAAGGCCGCAATCCATTTTGGTACCGGGGAGAGGCCCCACAACGGTAATCGGTGGTCTGCCGCAACTCACGGGTGGCCAACCGGCCCCTCGTTTTATTTTATTTGGTAACGGTGAGAGGCACCGCAACGGTCCGGGGGACAGGAGTCCCTTGTGGCATGACGGCCGCTCAAGGCCGCAACCCATTTTTTATCGGGGAGAGGCCCCCGCAACAATAACGGTCGCGCAAGGCCGCAACAGTTTTTATATATATAACTTAAGGTACCATTTTTTTTATTTTTTCAATTTTTTTTTATTTTTATTTCTTATAAATATTTTAAATTTTTTGCGGTCATATTTTCAAAATTTTGTAATCGAGCGCCGCACAGCGGGTGCGCGCTCGATGCGCATTGCTGATCTCTCTCTCTCTCGTTCTCTTCTCGTGGTACGGGTGAAGGGGGGAAGTTGGTTTTTTTTTTTTCTGTGTTTTCTTTTTCCTCACCTTAAATAAAATGAATTTCTAATTTCTCGGTCGGTATGATGGGAGCGGAGACTCCCTCTGTGTCGGTTTAGTGTTGGCGGTCCCTTGGTGCCCGCATCCAATTCCGTAACCAGGGCTTGGCCCCGTTTGAATTCGGATGGATGCGCGCACCAAGGCACCGTTCTCGGTTTATGATTTTAGAGTTGTTCGTTCCTCAGGTTCCGGCCGACGAATTTCGGCGGAACTACGGTTTTATTTATTATTTGCGTTTTCCCCAACTTTCTGTTAATCACGGTGTAGGCCAGGAGCCCTGCATGCCTCAAACCCCACGACCCTCGCACTTCTCGCTGAGAACGTAGCCGGCAAAACATCACCGTGGAGGCCTCTGCAGGAGCTTAGTGAATATCTGCAGGTTGGCAGTAGCCAGCCTGTAACAGTGGCGCCCAAACTATTTCGCGAATTTTAATTTTTATAATTTATTTGATTTGTAGCTTCACTCCCTTTGGCGTGCGCGTCCAGTGTCGAAACCGGTGTTTCACACTGTTTGAATTCGCATGGACGCGCACACCAAAGCCAGTCTCCCGGTTGGCATTCCCCATCTGCGATCGCAACCAGCACGGGCTGTTTGATTGCGCGTAGATGGGGGTGTCATCCCCTATTCTTCGGACATCCGACTTCCGAGCTCTTTCCCATTTCCACTATGTTGTGTCCGATTGTGGTGGAGCTCGGATGTCATTTGTCCGGGGCTTAGTTTGTAAGCTACATTTTCCCTTACCCCGAAATTTCTCGACCGAAATTTGAGGAACAACAATTTTTATTATTATTATTATTTTTCTTTATTTTTTTTTATTATTTAGCTGACACGGAGTGGGGTTTCCACTCTCATCATACCACCGTATCGTTGTATTTGATATAAATTTATATTCGATATGCTTATTTGATTTTTGATATTTTTTGATTTTTGTTAGTTTATGGGCTGTATTGAAACCCTCGGGTATTTAGTACTTCATTTTATTATATCTTCATCTTTCTACTTGGTTGTATTTTTTTTAATTTTTATTCTGCCTGCATACCGCTGGGTGTGTTGGTAGTTTTGGTTCATAAATCATATTATTCTTATTTCTTCCTTTGTTTTCTTATTACTTGATTTATCTTTGCGAATTTTCATTATTTACTGTTTATTTGGATTATTTACTATCAGCGTACTATTGGGTGTGTTGGTAGTTTGATTTTCGTATTATTATTATTATTTTTCGTTATTTTGTTGTATTAAAATGATTTTAATGAGCCCCCCCAAAATAGGTTCTCATCGAACAGCGCCATTTTCGGGGGTATCTCGTCTACATCCGTCGTTAAACAAATTGTGGGAATACGGGTCCCACAACCCCTTTGTAAGGTAACCATTCCTTTTATTATTATTCATCAAATATATTTCGTGTTTTTTTTATTATCTAGATATAGTGGGTGTGGAATATCTTTAGTTGTAATTTCCTCTAATTTAAAACCTTCCGTTTGAGTTAGAGTTATTTTGAATTAAAATTTTTGTATTTTTATAAATCAATAAAGACTACGTTTTTTTTTTGAACTAACCAAACTTATTCCTCTAACCTTACCTAAATTCTAAAATGGATGTAAACCTCCTGCAACGAGACGAAGTGGAGGTGGAATGTCTCCTTCGTGACATACGCTTCGACACATCAGATGCAATTCATCAACTCGAGGAAGCGGTCCGAAGTGAGCAGGCCGAGACTAAACCAGCGCCCGGAAAAATGCATACAAGCGCATCGAAAAGACCGGATATTGAGATCTCAACGTGTCTCAAGAAATTGGCGGAGATTCGGGGAGCGATCACAGTGTTGGATCCGGCGACAGAAGATCTCTTGCTATTGGTGCAACGGTACCACTCTCGTTTATTACATTTGGCAGGTCGGCTTAGCCGCGCATTTAAATCACCGACATACGAGCAGTCCGCGCGTAAGGCACATCAGGCATGTTCGGCACTATTGACCAGTCTGCAGATGTACCTGGATGACCAGGAAAAATTGAACGTTTCCATAGAAAGCGCAAAGGGCGTACATCTCACGGTGGAAATACCTCTCCATGAGGAACAAAATGACGAGATTCAAGTTCAAAACCTCGGTAGCGAGGATGATTCTGACAACCCACAGCCGCAGGAGCGAAGATGCACTTTGGAGGATCTTCTTGGCCAGATCCAAACGAATCACGCGGCGGTTCAACAATCAAATGCACAGACCACACTCTTGGAATCCATGCTGCAAAAGTTCGAAATGGTATCACAACAGCTGGTAAAGTTGGATCAACGGCAAAACAACCTCCAGACTCAAATCGTTGGAAATAATCTGTTCTCACAAGACATCCCGATTCCAACCGTACACGATCGAGCGCCTCCGACGTCCACCAGTTCGCCAGTATCGCCAAAATTTGTCGATCGACGTTTGTTGTCCGGTAGTGGACTAAGTTTCACGGGATCTCCATCGGGAATCAACATCGATATGTTCCTGTTTCAAGTTGATACCATCGCTTCATCCCGGGGATTATCCGAGCAAATCTTATTATTGGAGCTCCATACCATTCTAAAGGACCTCGCGTTGCAGTGGTACTGGACATTTCGTAAACACAACCCGCACGCGACCTGGTCAGAACTACGAAGCGGAATTATCGAGCGCTTTCAAGATCGTCGCACAAATTACGAAATCCGCAGAATGGTCGAGGCACGTAAACAACAACCGAACGAAAGCTTCCTGGATTTCTACAACCACGTCTGGACCCTTACATTACAATGTCGAACGCCGTACTCAGACGAAGAGCTCATTCAAATTTTGATGAACAACATGAAGCCTACGCTACAATACCACCTTACAGATCGTCAGTTCAGCAGCATCAACGAACTAATCAAAAGCTGTTCTGCTTGGGAGGAGTCTTTCCGGCGGCTCAAAGCTCCGGCGGATCCTGCAATCCATCCACGACGCGTGATCAATGAGTTATCAGGCAGTCCGTATGATGATGTTGGAGCATATGACTCTTATGAGAATTATCCCTTAACTGATGTTCTACCCGATAATTCAGTATCCGCCATTCAAACGGAGAGCAGGTATCAGTCGGCAGCAGCGAGACGTTCGGGTGGACAAGTCCCAGCAGGCAGTTCGGGATTGGTTTACAAACAACATGCCAATCATAGTAAAAATATCGTCTGCTTTAATTGTTCGGATATGGGTCACACGTTCATGGATTGTCAATTGGCTCCCGTTGGATTGTTTTGCTATCGATGTGGGCTACGAGGGACGATATCTGCGCGTTGTCGACGTTGTGCTGATGAAAGAAACGTTCAATCAAGATTGTCGGAAAACCAGAACAGTGGTTCTTGGAGGACTGGGCCACGAGAATCACCACAACCACAACCGCAACCCAGACTGATGTTATCACGGACAAATCCACTCAAACCGATTCTGGAGGATGCAGCGAGCAATACGGACGCGGAAATCCGCTCCTATTCGAATCCGACGAAGAGGTAAGCTCGTCTGCCAGTAATGATTCCTTTCCCGATCCTTCTTCCCCATCCAATCCTTCCTCCCTTCCTGTCGCTCTTAAATTTTTCTATAATGCCCCATCATTGGCAAAGTTAGATCGTTTAAAGCGTTCAAAAAAATATTGGAACCGTCGCGTCGCAATGAGAAATGATGTGATTTCCTCCGTTCTATTCTCCGAGGGTAGTGACACTCGGCCTTACGCCCAGGTCTTAATCAATAAGATACCTTTTAAGGGTCTTCTCGACAGCGGGGCGAGTGTCAGTGTTCTCGGGAGTGGATCGGAGAAACTCATGTCAAATCCCTTTGTTGAATTCCATAACTTTCCTTCCACTATAACTACCGCGAGTGGCCAAGTACAACGAGTTTTTGGTTATATCCGAGCTAACGTCGAATTTAACGGAGTCACTAAATTTATGAATTTTCACGTTGTCCCTTCCTTGGAACAACCGCTTTATTTGGGTATCGATTTTTGGAATCGTTTTGGAATTTCCCCAAAAATCTCCGCGTTAAATAATTCGGACGAATTAGGTGAAACTACCAACACACCCAAATTCCATATTTTAACATCTGATGATCGTCGTAAATTGGATCTCATTCGCGAATATTTTCCGAGCAGCGATATTTTAGGTTTGGGCCGCACATCCCTCATCACTCATATGATCGATGTCGGTTCCGCAAAACCAGTCAAACAACGTTTTTATTCCGTGTCCCCAGCTATCCAGAAACTCATGTATGCCGAGTTGGATAGGATGTTGTCTTTGGGGGTTATCGAGGAGTCACAAAGTTCCTGGTGTTCACCGGTCACGTTGGTGCGTAAGGCCAATGGGAAAGTTCGTCTGTGCTTGGATGCTAGAGAACTGAACAAGGCAATCGCCAAGGATGCGTATCCGCTGCCCATAATCAACGGATTGTTGGGTCGTTTGGGACACACCCGATTCATTTCGGCGATTGATTTGAAGGATGCCTTTTGGCAGATCCCACTCGACCCAGCATCCCGCGATAAAACAGCGTTTACGGTTCCTGGACGGCCCTTGTATCAGTTCAAGGTGATGCCGTTTGGCTTATGCAACGCACCACAGACGCTTTGTCGCTTAATGCACCGCGTGATCCCGTACCAACTGCACGATAAGGTCTTTGTGTACCTCGATGACCTTCTGGTCACATCCTCCACTCTGGCTGAACATTTCGATTTACTACAACAGGTTGCTGGATATCTGAAGGACGCCGGTTTAACAATCAATTTGACCAAAAGTAAGTTTGTGTTGAAAGAAGTCGACTATTTAGGTTATATTGTGGGTGATGGCTGCCTCCGTACAAACCCAGATAAATGTAAAGCTATTCTGGAGTACCCTATTCCGAAAACGACGAAACAGATTAGACGTTTTCTGGGAATGTGCGGATGGTACCGTCGCTTCATTCCAAATTTCGCCTCCTTAGCTTCTTCTCTCACCGATCTTACTGGTAAAAACACTAAAGTATGTTGGTCTGCAGCTGCTGATTCTTCCTTTAATGCTCTTAAAACCGCCTTGTCAACTGCCCCAGTATTGACGCATCCTGATTACACTAAACCCTTTTTTATTCAGTGCGATGCCAGTGCCGTTGGGGTCGGTAGTGTCTTATTTCAGGTGGACGCCGAGGGGGTGGAGCGGCCCATTGAGTTTTATTCCCATAAGCTCAATGCGGCGCAGCGAAACTACTCGG
The DNA here is from genome assembly GCA_947310385.1 of Nephrotoma appendiculata. Classification (NCBI taxonomy): domain Eukaryota; kingdom Metazoa; phylum Arthropoda; class Insecta; order Diptera; family Tipulidae; genus Nephrotoma; species Nephrotoma appendiculata. The sequence continues at coordinate 19,460 of CAMZJQ010000353.1, forward strand.
TGACCGAGCTGGAATGCTACGCTGCCGTCCTCAGCGTGCGAAAATTCCGTCCCTACGTAGAAGGCTATCCATTCGTCATTTATACTGACCATTCCAGTTTGCGCTGGTTAATGAGTCAAAAAGACCTCTCCGGACGTTTGGCGAGATGGAGTCTTAAACTCCAAGCGCTGGATTTTCAGATTGGATACCGAAAAGGTTCAGTTAACGTTGTACCTGATGCGTTGTCTCGAGCTTTTCCGGATGAATCCGCTCCTTGTGAGGATGATTCCGAAAGTAAGAGCACGCCTGATCCTGGTGTTCAATTTGGAGATCCAGTCTTGTCGAGTAAAAACATCGACCCTTCCGTGAATGCGTTAATACCTTCTTCAGTCCCCATTCTGCACGTTGATCAAAATTCGGTTGCGTTCCAAGATCCAGATTACGTCGATCAGATCGCGAAAATACGTTCATTAAAAGATTGTTCGCACAACTACAAAATCCAGGATGATAAATTGTTGATATCCCCTTCGTTCGGTTTTAAATATACGGATACCGACCTTTCGAATTGGAAACTTGTTATTCCTAATTCCTTAACTTCAACGCTTATTGAACAGGCTCACGTACCTCCCACTTCAGCACATTTAGGCGGCAGCAAAACTCTCGAACGCCTTCAGCGTCAATTTTACTGGCCTCAAATGGCAAAGCAAGTTAAACAGTACGTTGCTAGCTGCACTAAATGTAAAATGAACAAAGCGGTTAATTTCTCTACACAACCAGCCATGGGAGCACAGGTTACGTCAACTCGCCCGTTTCAAAAACTGTATGTGGATTTTCTGGGTCCGTATCCACGTTCGAAACTCGGAAATACCTGTATCGTTATCGTTCTGGATCATTATTCGAAATTCGTAGTTGTAAAACCCTTACGCGAAGCGTCTGCCTCATTATTGTGTCGATTTCTGGAAAATGAGGTATTCCTTTTATTCTCCGTACCCGAAATTGTTACCTCCGATAATGGGAAGCAGTTCACCTCGAATCTATTTAAAGACCTGTTAGCTAAATATGGTGTAACCCATTTACGTACGCCGGTGTACTCGCCCCAAAGTAACGCTTCCGAGCGTGTTAATAGAACATTAATTGCCAGTATTCGTTCATATTTGAGCGATCACGACCATAATTTGTGGGACAAAAATTTGCAGGAAATTGCGGCTGCTTTACGTAATGCCATACACGATTCGATACATTCTTCCCCTCATTATGTCGTGTTCGGTCAACATATGTCGATGCACGGTTCGGATTACTCACTGCGACGATTACTCGATGAACATGATCCCGGTGAAGTCCATGCATGGGCTAAGCCAGATCGAGTAAATCTGTTAAAGGATCGTATTATACATTATCTGCGTGTGGCATACGAGAAGGGGGCTCAGCACTATAATTTACGTAGTGCTAAGCGCACTTTTCGAGTCGGACAACCTGTTTTCATACGTTCTTTTGCCTTGAGTGATGCGTCAAATAAATTTTCCGCTAAACTGGCTAGCAAATTCAAACCTGCGGTAATTTCTGGTAAAGTAGGTCAGGTGGCGTATACCGTCGAAGATTTGAATGGCAAATTCCTGGGTACTTATCATGTCAAAGACATCCGTGTTTAATCGTTTCTCTCTCTATCTTTATTTTCGTGTTGTTTGTTTTAGGCCCGGCTTATGAGACATCTCAGGGTGTGGGACGTTCCCACGTTTGTTACGACTGTATAGTCTTAACAAGACATTTTTTTTTTGTAAATTTGTTTCTATTCTCCGAGTTTTTCGCTGTGTGAACGTGGTGTCTTGGTGGATGGATTCTTGTGTGTTTTCTTCTGTTATGTTGGCAACGGAACGAAAATGGTAGAGAGAGAGAGAACAATGCGCATCGAGTGTGTGCAAAGTAAAACGTTTTGAAAAAAATGTTTTTTTTTTTGTATGTCTCTCTTTTGTACCAACGAAAATTTGGTATAAAGGAGAGACAGAGAAGAGAGATTCATCTCTTCTAAAACGTTTTACGAGTTGTGCGGGGCTCGAATTTTTTGTATAATGACAGTCAAGTTTTTGGTTTGGTAAAAGATAAGTGGATGACCAAGTTTTTCTTTGGATGATTAAAATTAAAATGGAGTAGAAAAAATGTTGGTATTTGGTAAAAATAATTCAAAAATAAATTTTTTTTTTTTTTTGGAAAACTGAGAGCAAAGTAACGCTCAAAAGGTGTATTGATCTGAAAATTAGTAATAATAAAAGACAATTGTTGTAGAAAATAAATTGAAGGTGTTTAATAAAAAAAAAAAAATAAAAAAATATTTAAAAAGGTGATTTTGTTCATCTCGAGATTATTCAATTGGTGGAATTTTCTGGATAATTTTGATTTTCATGCAAGAGCGGATACGAGTTCGTTACGTTTCCCATTTTCTTTTAGTAAACGATAGTGATTAAAATTTATTATTTCATTTCGGAAAATTGTATGGTGTTTGTAAGTTGTGTGATTATCGTTGCGAAGTTGCCATAATTCACGGGCGACAGACACGTGGCTCCACGACACACATATTTACGAGTGGTGTGGTTATCGTCAAGGACGCTGCCCTATTCAAGCTCGCGAGGCTATAGGTGGCCAACCGGCCATTTGTAAAATATTAGCACGACGGAAAGGTCGCCCAACGGGAAATAATTATTTACGAGCCCACGCTCTACGAGTTTTCGGGTGGCAATTAAGGCCATTCAACGGACGAAGGCGAATCAATCCCGAACGGGAATTCAACGGATTTTCCACGGATTACGGGTGGCCAGTTGAGGCTACTCCTTTTGCAACGGATCCGGCGGCCAGGTGAGGCTAGCCGTGAGATAATTTTTTTGGTATCGGGGAAAGGCCCCGCATCGAGACGGGTGGCCAACCGGCACCCCGTTTTCATTTGGATAACGGCACCAAGGCCGCAATCCATTTTGGTACCGGGGAGAGGCCCCACAACGGTAATCGGTGGTCTGCCGCAACTCACGGGTGGCCAACCGGCCCCTCGTTTTATTTTATTTGGTAACGGTGAGAGGCACCGCAACGGTCCGGGGGACAGGAGTCCCTTGTGGCATGACGGCCGCTCAAGGCCGCAACCCATTTTTTATCGGGGAGAGGCCCCCGCAACAATAACGGTCGCGCAAGGCCGCAACAGTTTTTATATATATAACTTAAGGTACCATTTTTTTTATTTTTTCAATTTTTTTTTATTTTTATTTCTTATAAATATTTTAAATTTTTTGGGGTCATATTTTCAAAATTTTGTAATCGAGCGCCGCACAGCGGGTGCGCGCTCGATGCGCATTGCTGATCTCTCTCTCTCTCGTTCTCTTCTCGTGGTACGGGTGAAGGGGGGAAGTTGGTTTTTTTTTTTTTCTGTGTTTTCTTTTTCCTCACCTTAAATAAAATGAATTTCTAATTTCTCGGTCGGTATGATGGGAGCGGAGACTCCCTCTGTGTCGGTTTAGTGTTGGCGGTCCCTTGGTGCCCGCATCCAATTCCGTAACCAGGGCTTGGCCCCGTTTGAATTCGGATGGATGCGCGCACCAAGGCACCGTTCTCGGTTTATGATTTTAGAGTTGTTCGTTCCTCAGGTTCCGGCCGACGAATTTCGGCGGAACTACGGTTTTATTTATTATTTGCGTTTTCCCCAACTTTCTGTTAATCACGGTGTAGGCCAGGAGCCCTGCATGCCTCAAACCCCACGACCCTCGCACTTCTCGCTGAGAACGTAGCCGGCAAAACATCACCGTGGAGGCCTCTGCAGGAGCTTA
>CAMZJQ010000354.1:5000-12500 GCA_947310385.1 Nephrotoma appendiculata
TTACCAGATAAGACTATTTTCCCAAATATTAATATGCACCAGCTATCCTGAGGGAAACTTCGGAGGGAACCAGCTACTAGATGGTTCGATTGGTCTTTCGCCCCTATACCCAATTCTGACAATCGATTTGCACGTCAGAACTGCTACGATCCTCCATCAGGGTTTCCCCTGACTTCGACCTGATCAGGTATAGTTCACCATCTTTCGGGTCACAGTATATATGCTTACAGTACGCTTTAACTCATAAAACATAAGTAATATGAGTTGATTAAAACGCCCATGGATGAAGATGCAAATATATAAACTCACATGTAATCCCATATATTAGTTACGTTAATTATGCCTTTAGGCTTAAAAGCCCAATGACTCGCACATATACTAGACTCCTTGGTCCGTGTTTCAAGACGGGTCCCAAAGGTATCCCAAATCATTTCATTGCCGATAGGATCGTTTACTCGAACTGCATTTATATAAAATAAACCGTTACGATATTCGCAGCAAATATGCTTGTACGATCAGATACATGTGTCATCATATTGGCAGATATTTTTATAGTTCCTTAAGAAACATTCACAAGTGAATGCGAAAGGAGCTCCATATAAAATCATTGACAAATATCTACATAAGTAGTATGTTGATAACACATCGCAATGTGATAATAGAAGAAAAGTGCATAATATAATTTCATGATAACATCAATTATTATATCAATGAATCTCTTCTTTTACAAGTTCGGGTTCATTGGGTTTAACCTCTTAGTGGTTTCACGTACTGTTTAACTCTCTATTCAGAGTTCTTTTCAACTTTCCCTCACGGTACTTGTTCGCTATCGGTCTCGTGGTTATATTTAGTCTTAGATGGAGTTTACCACCAACTTAGTGCTGCACTATCAAGCAACACGACTCTCTAGAGATATCTTCTTAAGCAAGATTATAGTCTCTACGGGCCTGGCACCCTCTATGGGTAAATGGCCCCATTCAAGATGGACTTGAACATATAATCAAAATGCGTAAGATAATAGATACTCCTTTACATTGAATTTCCATTCTACCAGTAATCAGTAGAAGGACTTAATGCTGGACTTTTCCCATTTCGCTCGCCGCTACTAAGGGAATCTTAGTTAATTTCTTTTCCTCTCCTAATTAATATGCTTAAATTCAGGAGGTAATCACATATGAGTTGAAGTCACAATTAAGAATTGTGTTTGTGAATAAACTGCGAGTAAAAAACTATATCAGATAATAATAAATGACTTACGTCTTTAACTGTCGTATTATTACACAAACTATAAGTAATACGATATTGTAAATATGTATAATATTTACATATCAATAATTAATAAATAATAATTAATTTAGCTTATATTAGTGACCCTCAACCATATGTGGTCCAAGCAGAGTAACATGTACTATTAGCATGGACCGCAATATGCGTTCAAAATGTTGATGTTCATGTGTCCTGCAGTTCACATAACTTCACGCAGTTTGCTGCGTTCTTCATCGACCCACGAGCCTAGTGATCCCCCGCTAAGAGTGATATTTTTTTAATGTTAAGCAATAATATACTACTCCATTGGTAAAGCGAAATACTTTAATCAATAACGTAATTATATAAGAATAAATTACGTATATGAACTTCTCAATGGTATTGTTTATTTTTAAATTATGATCAAATTTTCTTTAATGATCCTTCCGCAGGTTCACCTACGGAAACCTTGTTACGACTTTTACTTCCTCTAAATATACAAGTTCGGTCAACTTTGGTAAAACAACCACAACACAAGAAGCATCACGGTGATCACCTCTGAGGACCTCACTAACATATTCAATCGGTAGTAGCGACGGGCGGTGTGTACAAAGGGCAGGGACGTAATCAATGCGAGCTTATGACCCGCACTTACTGGGAATTCCAGGTTCATGTGAACAGTTTCAGTCCACAATCCCAACCACGAAGGTGGTTCAGCGGTTTACCCGGTCTTTTTAGACTAGGAGGACACGTTGATACCTTCATTGTAGCGCGCGTGCAGCCCAGGACATCTAAGGGCATCACAGACCTGTTATTGCTCAATCTCATATTGCTAGACGCAATTTGTCTATTTAAGAAGCAAGTGTCTTATTAAGACAAACCACCAGGTATGACTCCACCTACAGACAATTCTTACGTATTAAGACCAATCCTCGTGAGAAGAATGGATAACAGAGGCAAAAATGTATGCAAAGTTTCAACGTCATAACCCTGCCGGCATGCATTTTAGTAATCGGTTTTACGCTACGTTCATTATTAAGCATTTTTGGCGATATTATATATATCGATTTAAAGGTTTCCCATTGTGCGATGGATGTATTGCATTTTTTTTTTAAATACCAAAATGCGATTTTATATTAATGTAATCCGCTTGCAAATTCGACGCTGATTCCGAATCTGTAATCGGTTTTACGCTACGTTCATTATTAAGCATTTTTGGCGATAATATATATATCGACTTAAAGGTTTCCCATTGTGCGATAGATGTAAAGCAATTTTTTTTAAAATACTAAAATGCGATTTTATATTAATGTAATCCGCTTGCAAATTCGACGCTGATTCCGAATCTGTAATCGGTTTTACGCTACGTTCATTATTAAGCATTTTTGGCGATATTATATATATCGATTTAAAGGTTTCCCATTGTGCGATGGATGTATTGCATTTTTTTTTAAAATACCAAAATGCGATTTTATATTAATGTAATCCGCTTGCAAATTCGACGCTGATTCCGAATCTGTAATCGGTTTTACGCTACGTTCATTAATAAGCATTTTTGGCGATAATATATATATCGACTTAAAGGTTTCCCATTGTGCGATGGATGTAAAGCAATTTTTTTTAAAATACCAAAATGCGATTTTATATTAATGTAATCCGCTTGCAAATTCGACGCTGATTCCGAATCTGTAATCGGTTTTACGCTACGTTCATTATTAAGCATTTTTGGCGATAATATATATATCGACTTAAAGGTTTCCCATTGTGCGATGGATGTAAAGCAATTTTTTTTAAAATACCAAAATGCGATTTTATATTAATGTAATCCGCTTGCAAATTCGACGCTGATTCCGAATCTGTAATCGGTTTTACGCTACGTTCATTATTAAGCATTTTTGGCGATAATATATATATCGACTTAAAGGTTTCCCATTGTGCGATGGATGTATTGCATTTTTTTTTAAAATACCAAAATGCGATTTTATATTAATGTAATCCGCTTGCAAATTCGACGCTGATTCCGAATCTGTAATCAGTTTTACGCTACGTTCATTAATAAGCATTTTCGGCTATAATATATATATCGACTTAAAGGTTTCCCATTGTGCGATGGATGTATTGCAATTTTTTTTAAAATACTAAAATGCGATTTTATATTAATGTAATCCGCTTGCAAATTCGACGCTGATTCCGAATCTGTAATCGGTTTTACGCTACGTTCATTATTAAGCATTTTTGGCGATATTATATATATCGATTTAAAGGTTTCCCATTGTGCGATGGATGTATTGCATTTTTTTTTTAAATACCAAAATGCGATTTTATATTAATGTAATCCGCTTGCAAATTCGACGCTGATTCCGAATCTGTAATCGGTTTTACGCTACGTTCATTATTAAGCATTTTTGGCGATAATATATATATCGACTTAAAGGTTTCCCATTGTGCGATGGATGTAATGCAATTTTTTTTAAAATACCAAAATGCGATTTTATATTAATGTAATCCGCTTGCAAATTCGACGCTGATTCCGAATCTGTAATCAGTTTTACGCTACGTTCATTAATAAGCATTTTCGGCTATAATATATATATCGACTTAAAGGTTTCCCATTGTGCGATGGATGTATTGCAATTTTTTTTAAAATACTAAAATGCGATTTTATATTAATGTAATCCGCTTGCAAATTCGACGCTGATTCCGAATCTGTAATCGGTTTTACGCTACGTTCATTATTAAGCATTTTTGGCGATATTATATATATCGATTTAAAGGTTTCCCATTGTGCGATGGATGTAATGCAATTTTTTTTAAAATACCAAAATGCGATTTTATATTAATGTAATCCGCTTGCAAATTCGACGCTGATTCCGAATCTGTAATCGGTTTTACGCTACGTTCATTATTAAGCATTTTTGGCGATAATATATATATCGACTTAAAGGTTTCCCATTGTGCGATGGATGTATTGCATTTTTTTTTAAAATACCAAAATGCGATTTTATATTAATGTAATCCGCTTGCAAATTCGACGCTGATTCCGAATCTGTAATCAGTTTTACGCTACGTTCATTAATAAGACAAACAAGCTATAGCAAAACAATTTTTTTATTAGAAAAAGGAATTGATAACGAGATGCAATGAATGAAAAATACATTAACGATGTTTTTATTTTTTTTTTATATTGTGGTGGTTGAAATAAACGGTAAATGAATCAAAACAGAATGAAATCAAAGCAAAACGATCAAGAAGTTAATTTTTGAATTTTATTATTTTTAAATTTTGCTTTTTCTCCGTCTTCTTTGTGCATAAGTGTATATTGTAGTAAAGCAAGTTGTTAAAAATAAATATTATTATTAATATCATTTGTCACTTAAAAAGTGAATGAAAATACACTATTTTATGAAGCAAAGAACAAAAATTGTAAACTATATTGAAGTAGTATTACGATGTACGCATATATCGATTGATATACGCAATAGATGTAATACTCTATGCAAAGCATAGTAAATTACTTACAAAGTCTTTAAAAGTGTATATAGATATATTAAATGTTTTTAATTGTATCTTATTACATTATTTTATTTGGTTAGTGTGAGAATTTTTTATATAAAAACAAAATTCATATTCACATACAAAATATTACAAAGGGTTTGCACCTTTAATAAAATTAAATATATTCTGAATGAAAATGTATTAAAAATCCTATTGAAATAACGTGAAAATAAATTTTAAAAATAATTTGTAAACTATATTCATAAGGTATAAAAGCTTTATGAAAATAAAAAATAAATTTACATTCTGGTTGATCCTGCCAGTAGTTATATGCTTGTCTCAAAGATTAAGCCATGCATGTCTAAGTACACACTCTCGAATAGAGAAACCGCAAAAGGCTCAGTATATCAGTTATGATTTATTAGATCGTATACATAGTTACATGGATAACTGTGGTAATTCTAGAGCTAATACATGCAAATAATCACGGACCGCAAGGAACGTGTGCTTTTATTAGATTAAAATCAATCGATACATTAAGGTATATTTATATACTGTATCGTTTATAAGATGAATCTGAATAACATGTAGATCGCATGGTCCTGTACCGGCGATAGATCTTTCAAATGTCTGCCCTATCAACTATTGATGGTAGTATCTAGGACTACCATGGTTGCAACGGGTAACGGGGAATCAGGGTTCGATTCCGGAGAGGGAGCCTGAGAAACGGCTACCACATCTAAGGAAGGCAGCAGGCGCGTAAATTACCCAATCCCAGCACGGGGAGGTAGTGACGAAAAATAACAATACAGGACTCAATCCGAGGCCCTGTAATTGGAATGAGTACACTTTAAATCCTTTAACAAGGAACAATTGGAGGGCAAGTCTGGTGCCAGCAGCCGCGGTAATTCCAGCTCCAATAGCGTATATTAAAGTTGTTGCGGTTAAAACGTTCGTAGTTGAACTTGTGTCAAGCACAGGTGGTACACCGTAACTGGGTTCGTACATCATCTTGATGCTATGACGTATTACTGTAGTGGTTTAAGCGTAAGTTTATCCACGTAATAAATCTAAATTAGTGCTCTTTACCGAGTGCTGGTCTAGAACAGTACAATTACTTTGAACAAATTAGAGTGCTTAAAGCAGGCCATTTGTGCCTAAATATTCTCTGCATGGAATAATGGAATAAGACGTCTGTTCTATTTTCAATTGGTTTTTAGATCAAGACGTAATGATTAATAGAAGCAGTTGGGGGCATTAGTATTACGGCGCGAGAGGTGAAATTCGTGGACCGTCGTAAGACTAACATAAGCGAAAGCATTTGCCAAAGATGTTTTCATTAATCAAGAACGAAAGTTAGAGGTTCGAAGGCGATCAGATACCGCCCTAGTTCTAACCATAAACGATGCCAGCTAGCAATTGGATGGAGCTACATATATGGCTCTTTCAGTCGCTTTCCGGGAAACCAAAGCTTTTGGGCTCCGGGGGAAGTATGGTTGCAAAGTTGAAACTTAAAGGAATTGACGGAAGGGCACCACCAGGAGTGGAGCCTGCGGCTTAATTTGACTCAACACGGGGAAACTTACCAGGTCCGAACATAAATGAGTAAGACAGATTAATAGCTCTTTCTCGAATCTATGGGTGGTGGTGCATGGCCGTTCTTAGTTCGTGGAGTGATTTGTCTGGTTAATTCCGATAACGAACGAGACTCAAATTTCTTAACTAGATGCCGGCAGGGTTATGACGTTGAAACTTTGCATACATTTTTGCCTCTGTTATCCATTCTTCTCACGAGGATTGGTCTTAATACGTAAGAATTGTCTGTAGGTGGAGTCATACCTGGTGGTTTGTCTTAATAAGACACTTGCTTCTTAAATAGACAAATTGCGTCTAGCAATATGAGATTGAGCAATAACAGGTCTGTGATGCCCTTAGATGTCCTGGGCTGCACGCGCGCTACAATGAAGGTATCAACGTGTCCTCCTAGTCTAAAAAGACCGGGTAAACCGCTGAACCACCTTCGTGGTTGGGATTGTGGACTGAAACTGTTCACATGAACCTGGAATTCCCAGTAAGTGCGGGTCATAAGCTCGCATTGATTACGTCCCTGCCCTTTGTACACACCGCCCGTCGCTACTACCGATTGAATATGTTAGTGAGGTCCTCAGAGGTGATCACCGTGATGCTTCTTGTGTTGTGGTTGTTTTACCAAAGTTGACCGAACTTGTATATTTAGAGGAAGTAAAAGTCGTAACAAGGTTTCCGTAGGTGAACCTGCGGAAGGATCATTAAAGAAAATTTGATCATAATTTAAAAATAAACAATACCATTGAGAAGTTCATATACGTAATTTATTCTTATATAATTACGTTATTGATTAAAGTATTTCGCTTTACCAATGGAGTAGTATATTATTGCTTAACATTAAAAAAATATCACTCTTAGCGGGGGATCACTAGGCTCGTGGGTCGATGAAGAACGCAGCAAACTGCGTGAAGTTATGTGAACTGCAGGACACATGAACATCAACATTTTGAACGCATATTGCGGTCCATGCTAATAGTACATGTTACTCTGCTTGGACCACATATGGTTGAGGGTCACTAATATAAGCTAAATTAATTATTATTTATTAATTATTGATATGTAAATATTATACATATTTACAATATCGTATTACTTATAGTTTGTGTAATAATACGACAGTTAAAGACGTAAGTCATTTATTATTATCTGATATAGTTTTTTACTCGCAGTTTA
>CAMZJQ010000354.1:17500-23022 GCA_947310385.1 Nephrotoma appendiculata
CCCATTGTGCGATGGATGTATAGCATTTTTTTTAAAAATACCAAAATGCGATTTTATATTAATGTAATCCGCTTGCAAATTCGTAACAACTTAAAAATTTTTAATGCAGTTTTAATATAAAGAGTTTTATTAAAATTCATTAAATTTATTAAAATAATAATATTATTTTATATTTGAATACAAAATTAAATTTATTTGAAAATTGAGTTGAATGTATACGACAACGACCATACCATGTTTAACATACCGGTACTCGTTCGATCACCGAAGTCAAGCAACATAGGGCATAGTTAGTACTTAGATGGGTGACCGCTTGGGAACACTATGTGTCGTTGTCTAAGTTTTATATTTTACTATTTTTTTTTAAATACATTTTTATATTCGGTTACGTCTTATGATAATTAAGCGTTTAAAATACCAAAATGTGATTTTAAATTAATGTAATCCGTTCATTATTAAGCATTTTTGGCGATAATATATATATCGACTTAAAGGTTTCCCATTGTGCGATGGATGTAGTGCAATTTTTTTTAAAATACCAAAATGCGATTTTATATTAATGTAATCCGCTTGCAAATTCGACGCTGATTCCGAATCTGTAATCAGTTTTACGCTACGTTCATTAATAAGCATTTTCGGCTATAATATATATATCGACTTAAAGGTTTCCCATTGTGCGATGGATGTATTGCAATTTTTTTTAAAATACTAAAATGCGATTTTATATTAATGTAATCCGCTTGCAAATTCGACGCTGATTCCGAATCTGTAATCGGTTTTACGCTACGTTCATTATTAAGCATTTTTGGCGATATTATATATATATCGATTTAAAGGTTTCCCATTGTGCGATGGATGTAATGCAATTTTTTTTAAAATACCAAAATGCGATTTTATATTAATGTAATCCGCTTGCAAATTCGACGCTGATTCCGAATCTGTAATCGGTTTTACGCTACGTTCATTATTAAGCATTTTTGGCGATAATATATATATCGACTTAAAGGTTTCCCATTGTGCGATGGATGTATTGCATTTTTTTTTAAAATACCAAAATGCGATTTTATATTAATGTAATCCGCTTGCAAATTCGACGCTGATTCCGAATCTGTAATCAGTTTTACGCTACGTTCATTATTAAGCATTTTTGGCGATAATATATATATCGACTTAAAGGTTTCCCATTGTGCGATGGATGTAATGCAATTTTTTTTAAAATACCAAAATGCGATTTTATATTAATGTAATCCGCTTGCAAATTCGACGCTGATTCCGAATCTGTAATCAGTTTTACGCTACGTTCATTAATAAGCATTTTCGGCTATAATATATATATCGACTTAAAGGTTTCCCATTGTGCGATGGATGTATTGCAATTTTTTTTAAAATACTAAAATGCGATTTTATATTAATGTAATCCGCTTGCAAATTCGACGCTGATTCCGAATCTGTAATCGGTTTTACGCTACGTTCATTATTAAGCATTTTTGGCGATATTATATATATCGATTTAAAGGTTTCCCATTGTGCGATGGATGTAATGCAATTTTTTTTAAAATACCAAAATGCGATTTTATATTAATGTAATCCGCTTGCAAATTCGACGCTGATTCCGAATCTGTAATCGGTTTTACGCTACGTTCATTATTAAGCATTTTTGGCGATAATATATATATCGACTTAAAGGTTTCCCATTGTGCGATGGATGTATTGCATTTTTTTTTAAAATACCAAAATGCGATTTTATATTAATGTAATCCGCTTGCAAATTCGACGCTGATTCCGAATCTGTAATCGGTTTTACGCTACGTTCATTATTAAGCATTTTTGGCGATATTATATATATCGATTTAAAGGTTTCCCATTGTGCGATGGATGTATTGCATTTTTTTTTAAAATACCAAAATGCGATTTTATATTAATGTAATCCGCTTGCAAATTCGACACTGATTCCGAATCTGTAATCGGTTTTACGCTACGTTCATTATTAAGCATTTTTGGCGATAATATATATATCGACTTAAAGGTTTCCCATTGTGCGATGGATGTAAAGCAATTTTTTTTAAAATACCAAAATGCGATTTTATATTAATGTAATCCGCTTGCAAATTCGACGCTGATTCCGAATCTGTAATCAGTTTTACGCTACGTTCATTAATAAGCATTTTCGGCTATAATATATATATCGACTTAAAGGTTTCCCATTGTGCGATGGATGTATTGCAATTTTTTTTAAAATACTAAAATGCGATTTTATATTAATGTAATCCGCTTGCAAATTCGACGCTGATTCCGAATCTGTAATCGGTTTTACGCTACGTTCATTATTAAGCATTTTTGGCGATATTATATATATCGATTTAAAGGTTTCCCATTGTGCGATGGATGTATTGCATTTTTTTTTTAAATACCAAAATGCGATTTTATATTAATGTAATCCGCTTGCAAATTCGACGCTGATTCCGAATCTGTAATCGGTTTTACGCTACGTTCATTATTAAGCATTTTTGGCGATAATATATATATCGACTTAAAGGTTTCCCATTGTGCGATGGATGTAAAGCAATTTTTTTTAAAATACTAAAATGCGATTTTATATTAATGTAATCCGCTTGCAAATTCGACGCTGATTCCGAATCTGTAATCGGTTTTACGCTACGTTCATTATTAAGCATTTTTGGCGATATTATATATATCGATTTAAAGGTTTCCCATTGTGCGATGGATGTATTGCATTTTTTTTTAAAATACCAAAATGCGATTTTATATTAATGTAATCCGCTTGCAAATTCGACGCTGATTCCGAATCTGTAATCGGTTTTACGCTACGTTCATTATTAAGCATTTTTGGCGATAATATATATATCGACTTAAAGGTTTCCCATTGTGCGATGGATGTAAAGCAATTTTTTTTAAAATACCAAAATGCGATTTTATATTAATGTAATCCGCTTGCAAATTCGACGCTGATTCCGAATCTGTAATCGGTTTTACGCTACGTTCATTATTAAGCATTTTTGGCGATAATATATATATCGACTTAAAGGTTTCCCGTTGTGCGATGGATGTATTGCAATTTTTTTTAAAATACTAAAATGCGATTTTATATTAATGTAATCCGCTTGCAAATTCGACGCTGATTCCGAATCTGTAATCGGTTTTACGCTACGTTCATTATTAAGCATTTTTGGCGATATTATATATATCGATTTAAAGGTTTCCCATTGTGCGATGGATGTATTGCATTTTTTTTTAAAATACCAAAATGCGATTTTATATTAATGTAATCCGCTTGCAAATTCGACGCTGATTCCGAATCTGTAATCGGTTTTACGCTACGTTCATTATTAAGCATTTTTGGCGATATTATATATATCGATTTAAAGGTTTCCCATTGTGCGATGGATGTATTGCATTTTTTTTTAAAATACCAAAATGCGATTTTATATTAATGTAATCCGCTTGCAAATTCGACGCTGATTCCGAATCTGTAATCGGTTTTACGCTACGTTCATTATTAAGCATTTTTGGCGATAATATATATATCGACTTAAAGGTTTCCCGTTGTGCGATGGATGTATTGCAATTTTTTTTAAAATACTAAAATGCGATTTTATATTAATGTAATCCGCTTGCAAATTCGACGCTGATTCCGAATCTGTAATCGGTTTTACGCTACGTTCATTATTAAGCATTTTTGGCGATATTATATATATCGATTTAAAGGTTTCCCATTGTGCGATGGATGTATTGCATTTTTTTTTAAAATACCAAAATGCGATTTTATATTAATGTAATCCGCTTGCAAATTCGACGCTGATTCCGAATCTGTAATCGGTTTTACGCTACGTTCATTATTAAGCATTTTTGGCGATATTATATATATCGATTTAAAGGTTTCCCATTGTGCGATGGATGTATTGCATTTTTTTTTAAAATACCAAAATGCGATTTTATATTAATGTAATCCGCTTGCAAATTCGACGCTGATTCCGAATCTGTAATCGGTTTTACGCTACGTTCATTATTAAGCATTTTTGGCGATAATATATATATCGACTTAAAGGTTTCCCATTGTGCGATGGATGTAATGCAATTTTTTTTAAAATACTAAAATGCGATTTTATATTAATGTAATCCGCTTGCAAATTCGACGCTGATTCCGAATCTGTAATCGGTTTAACGCTACGTTCATTATTAAGCATTTTTGGCGATAATATATATATCGACTTAAAGGTTTCCCATTGTGCGATGGATGTAAAGCAATTTTTTTTAAAATACTAAAATGCGATTTTATATTAATGTAATCCGCTTGCAAATTCGACGCTGATTCCGAATCTGTAATCGGTTTTACGCTACGTTCATTATTAAGCATTTTTGGCGATATTATATATATCGATTTAAAGGTTTCCCATTGTGCGATGGATGTATTGCATTTTTTTTTTAAATACCAAAATGCGATTTTATATTAATGTAATCCGCTTGCAAATTCGACGCTGATTCCGAATCTGTAATCGGTTTTACGCTACGTTCATTATTAAGCATTTTTGGCGATAATATATATATCGACTTAAAGGTTTCCCATTGTGCGATGGATGTAAAGCAATTTTTTTTAAAATACCAAAATGCGATTTTATATTAATGTAATCCGCTTGCAAATTCGACGCTGATTCCGAATCTGTAATCGGTTTTACGCTACGTTCATTATTAAGCATTTTTGGCGATAATATATATATCGACTTAAAGGTTTCCCATTGTGCGATGGATGTATTGCAATTTTTTTTAAAATACTAAAATGCGATTTTATATTAATGTAATCCGCTTGCAAATTCGACGCTGATTCCGAATCTGTAATCGGTTTTACGCTACGTTCATTATTAAGCATTTTTGGCGATATTATATATATCGATTTAAAGGTTTCCCATTGTGCGATGGATATATTGCATTTTTTTTTAAAATACCAAAATGCGATTTTATATTAATGTAATCCGCTTGCAAATTCGACGCTGATTCCGAATCTGTAATCGGTTTTACGCTACGTTCATTATTAAGCATTTTTGGCGATAATATATATATCGACTTAAAGGTTTCCCATTGTGCGATGGATGTAAAGCAATTTTTTTTAAAATACTAAAATGCGATTTTATATTAATGTAATCCGCTTGCAAATTCGACGCTGATTCCGAATCTGTAATCGGTTTTACGCTACGTTCATTATTAAGCATTTTTGGCGATATTATATATATCGATTTAAAGGTTTCCCATTGTGCGATGGATGTATTGCATTTTTTTTTAAAATACCAAAATGCGATTTTATATTAATGTAATCCGCTTACAAATTCGACGCTGATTCCGAATCTGTAATCGGTTTTACGCTACGTTCATTATTAAGCATTTTTGGCGATAATATATATATCGACTTAAAGGTTTCCCATTGTGCGATGGATGTAAAGCAATTTTTTTTAAAATACCAAAATGCGATTTTATATTAATGTAATCCGCTTGCAAATTCGACGCTGATT
>CAMZJQ010000355.1:0-10000 GCA_947310385.1 Nephrotoma appendiculata
GTGTCATCACCCGCTAGGGCCATCACAATGCTTTGTTTTAATTAGACAGTCGGATTCCCCTGGTCCGTGCCAGTTCTGAATTAATTGTTAAATGATGGTCGTTTAAGAAAAAAATAATTTAATCTCATATTTAGCAAGAATATTCCGCAATGGCGACTTGGCGTATTCCTTCGAATCTGAGGATAGTACATATAATACCTTCACTCAAATGAAAAAATACTATTAGTCATATTATTACATCCTAATCAAGCCCGAGCCATCTCAATTTTCAGAGCCAATCCTTATCCCGAAGTTACGGATCTAATTTGCCGACTTCCCTTACCTACATTAATCTATCGACTAGAGACTCTTCATCTTGGAGACCAGCTGCGGATATCGGTACGGTCTGTTGAGAATTTGCGTAACCCTTCCATAGATTTTCAAGGTCCGAAGGGAGAATACCGACACAACAGTAAATGTCATGCTCTTCTAGACTTTTTACCATATCTCTCTGCGAAAGACTTCCATGGTAATATGTCTATAAAACAGAAAAGAAAACTCTTTCGGTATATCCCGACGGCGTCTCTATGGCAATTCCTGTTACCAGGATGAATATTCATCATAACATGTTAATATCCAATCTTAAAAGCGTACACTCAACAGGTTACGGAATTGGAACCGTATTCCCTTTCGCTCTCAATGAATTATTTTTTATGTTAAATAATAAAAAATATTCAAGTTTACTACAGCTTTCGCATAGAGCTTAGGACCGACTAACTCGTGATCAATCACTGTTCACACGAAACCCTTCTCCACATCAGTCCTCCAAGATCTCATTCGATTATTTGCTACTACCACCAAGATCTGTGCCAATGACAGCTCCATGCAGGCTTACACCAAACACTTCAATGCATATCATTGTACCCTCCTACTCAATATAACTTGATTTTAATAGTATAATTAAATTTGCCATATCGGTTATGTACAGGCATATGACTTGAGCGCCATCCATTTTAAGGGCTAGTTGCTTCGGCAGGTGAGTTGTTACACACTCCTTAGCGGGTTACAACTTCCATGTCCACCGTCCTGCTGTCTTAAGCAAGCAACACCTTTCATGGTATCTGAATGAGTCATTAATTTTGGCGCCGTAACATAACGTTTGGTTCATCCCACAGCGCCAGTTCTGCTTACCAAAAGTGGCCCACTAGGCACAATATATCATTAAAGAACCTCTGATGACTTCAATCAAGAAAGTCGAGGATCTTACCCATTTAAAGTTTGAGAATAGGTTGAGGTCGTTTCGGCCCCAATTCCTCTAATCATTCGCTTTACCAGATAAGACTATTTTCCCAAATATTAATATGCACCAGCTATCCTGAGGGAAACTTCGGAGGGAACCAGCTACTAGATGGTTCGATTGGTCTTTCGCCCCTATACCCAATTCTGACAATCGATTTGCACGTCAGAACTGCTACGATCCTCCATCAGGGTTTCCCCTGACTTCGACCTGATCAGGTATAGTTCACCATCTTTCGGGTCACAGTATATATGCTTACAGTACGCTTTAACTCATAAAACATAAGTAATATGAGTTGATTAAAACGCCCATGGATGAAGATGCAAATATATAAACTCACATGTAATCCCATATATTAGTTACGTTAATTATGCCTTTAGGCTTAAAAGCCCAATGACTCGCACATATACTAGACTCCTTGGTCCGTGTTTCAAGACGGGTCCCAAAGGTATCCCAAATCATTTCATTGCCGATAGGATCGTTTACTCGAACTGCATTTATATAAAATAAACCGTTACGATATTCGCAGCAAATATGCTTGTACGATCAGATACATGTGTCATCATATTGGCAGATATTTTTATAGTTCCTTAAGAAACATTCACAAGTGAATGCGAAAGGAGCTCCATATAAAATCATTGACAAATATCTACATAAGTAGTATGTTGATAACACATCGCAATGTGATAATAGAAGAAAAGTGCATAATATAATTTCATGATAACATCAATTATTATATCAATGAATCTCTTCTTTTACAAGTTCGGGTTCATTGGGTTTAACCTCTTAGTGGTTTCACGTACTGTTTAACTCTCTATTCAGAGTTCTTTTCAACTTTCCCTCACGGTACTTGTTCGCTATCGGTCTCGTGGTTATATTTAGTCTTAGATGGAGTTTACCACCAACTTAGTGCTGCACTATCAAGCAACACGACTCTCTAGAGATATCTTCTTAAGCAAGATTATAGTCTCTACGGGCCTGGCACCCTCTATGGGTAAATGGCCCCATTCAAGATGGACTTGAACGCTAGATAGTAGCCTCCGTAAACCGATTACAGATTCGGAATCAGCGTCGAATTTGCAAGCGGATTACATTAATATAAAATCGCATTTTGGTATTTTAAAAAAAAATGCAATACATCCATCGCACAATGGGAAACCTTTAAATCGATATATATAATATCGCCAAAAATGCTTAATAATGAACGTAGCGTAAAACCGATTACAGATTCGGAATCAGCGTCGAATTTGCAAGCGGATTACATTAATATAAAATCGCATTTTAGTATTTTAAAAAAAATTGCAATACATCCATCGCACAATGGGAAACCTTTAAGTCGATATATATATTATCGCCAAAAATGCTTAATAATGAACGTAGCGTAAAACCGATTACAGATTCGGAATCAGCGTCGAATTTGCAAGCGGATTACATTAATATAAAATCGCATTTTGGTATTTTAAAAAAAATTGCTTTACATCCATCGCACAATGGGAAACCTTTAAGTCGATATATATATTATCGCCAAAAATGCTTAATAATGAACGTAGCGTAAAACCGATTACAGATTCGGAATCAGCGTCGAATTTGCAAGCGGATTACATTAATATAAAATCGCATTTTGGTATTTTAAAAAAAAATGCAATACATCCATCGCACAATGGGAAACCTTTAAGTCGATATATATATTATCGCCAAAAATGCTTAATAATGAACGTAGCGTAAAACCGATTACAGATTCGGAATCAGCGTCGAATTTGCAAGCGGATTACATTAATATAAAATCGCATTTTGGTATTTTAAAAAAAATTGCTTTACATCCATCGCACAATGGGAAACCTTTAAGTCGATATATATATTATCGCCAAAAATGCTTAATAATGAACGTAGCGTAAAACCGATTACAGATTCGGAATCAGCGTCGAATTTGCAAGCGGATTACATTAATATAAAATCGCAATTTGGTATTTTAAAAAAAAATGCAATACATCCATCGCACAATGGGAAACCTTTAAATCGATATATATAATATCGCCAAAAATGCTTAATAATGAACGTAGCGTAAAACCGATTACAGATTCGGAATCAGCGTCGAATTTGCAAGCGGATTACATTAATATAAAATCGCATTTTGGTATTTTAAAAAAAATTGCTTTACATCCATCGCACAATGGGAAACCTTTAAGTCGATATATATATTATCGCCAAAAATGCTTAATAATGAACGTAGCGTAAAACCGATTACAGATTCGGAATCAGCGTCGAATTTGCAAGCGGATTACATTAATATAAAATCGCATTTTGGTATTTTAAAAAAAAATGCAATACATCCATCGCACAATGGGAAACCTTTAAATCGATATATATAATATCGCCAAAAATGCTTAATAATGAACGTAGCGTAAAACCGATTACAGATTCGGAATCAGCGTCGAATTTGCAAGCAGATTACATTAATATAAAATCGCATTTTAGTATTTTAAAAAAAATTGCAATACATCCATCGCACAATGGGAAACCTTTAAGTCGATATATATATTATAGCCGAAAATGCTTATTAATGAACGTAGCGTAAAACTGATTACAGATTCGGAATCAGCGTCGAATTTGCAAGCGGATTACATTAATATAAAATCGCATTTTGGTATTTTAAAAAAAATGCAATACATCCATCGCACAATGGGAAACCTTTAAGTCGATATATATATTATCGCCAAAAATGCTTAATAATGAACGTAGCGTAAAACCGATTACAGATTCGGAATCAGCGTCGAATTTGCAAGCGGATTACATTAATATAAAATCGCATTTTGGTATTTTAAAAAAAAATGCAATACATCCATCGCACAATGGGAAACCTTTAAGTCGATATATATATTATCGCCAAAAATGCTTAATAATGAACGTAGCGTAAAACCGATTACAGATTCGGAATCAGCGTCGAATTTGCAAGCGGATTACATTAATATAAAATCGCATTTTGGTATTTTAAAAAAAATTGCTTTACATCCATCGCACAATGGGAAACCTTTAAGTCGATATATATATTATCGCCAAAAATGCTTAATAATGAACGTAGCGTAAAACCGATTACAGATTCGGAATCAGCGTCGAATTTGCAAGCGGATTACATTAATATAAAATCGCATTTTGGTATTTTAAAAAAAAATGCAATACATCCATCGCACAATGGGAAACCTTTAAATCGATATATATAATATCGCCAAAAATGCTTAATAATGAACGTAGCGTAAAACCGATTACAGATTCGGAATCAGCGTCGAATTTGCAAGCGGATTACATTAATATAAAATCGCATTTTGGTATTTTAAAAAAAATTGCTTTACATCCATCGCACAATGGGAAACCTTTAAGTCGATATATATATTATCGCCAAAAATGCTTAATAATGAACGTAGCGTAAAACCGATTACAGATTCGGAATCAGCGTCGAATTTGCAAGCGGATTACATTAATATAAAATCGCATTTTGGTATTTAAAAAAAAATTGCTTTACATCCATCGCACAATGGGAAACCTTTAAGTCGATATATATATTATCGCCAAAAATGCTTATTAATGAACGTAGCGTAAAACCGATTACAGATTCGGAATCAGCGTCGAATTTGCAAGCGGATTACATTAATATAAAATCGCATTTTGGTATTTTAAAAAAAAATGCAATACATCCATCGCACAATGGGAAACCTTTAAATCGATATATATAATATCGCCAAAAATGCTTAATAATGAACGTAGCGTAAAACCGATTACAGATTCGGAATCAGCGTCGAATTTGCAAGCGGATTACATTAATATAAAATCGCATTTTAGTATTTTAAAAAAAATTGCTTTACATCCATCGCACAATGGGAAACCTTTAAGTCGATATATATATTATCGCCAAAAATGCTTAATAATGAACGTAGCGTAAAACCGATTACAGATTCGGAATCAGCGTCGAATTTGCAAGCGGATTACATTAATATAAAATCGCATTTTGGTATTTTAAAAAAAAATGCAATACATCCATCGCACAATGGGAAACCTTTAAATCGATATATCCATCGCACAATGGGAAACCTTTAAGTCGATATATATATTATCGCCAAAAATGCTTAATAATGAACGTAGCGTAAAACCGATTACAGATTCGGAATCAGCGTCGAATTTGCAAGCGGATTACATTAATATAAAATCGCATTTTGGTATTTTAAAAAAAATTGCTTTACATCCATCGCACAATGGGAAACCTTTAAGTCGATATATATATTATCGCCAAAAATGCTTAATAATGAACGTAGCGTAAAACCGATTACAGATTCGGAATCAGCGTCGAATTTGTAAGCGGATTACATTAATATAAAATCGCATTTTGGTATTTTAAAAAAAAATGCAATACATCCATCGCACAATGGGAAACCTTTAAATCGATATATATAATATCGCCAAAAATGCTTAATAATGAACGTAGCGTAAAACCGATTACAGATTCGGAATCAGCGTCGAATTTGCAAGCGGATTACATTAATATAAAATCGCATTTTAGTATTTTAAAAAAAATTGCTTTACATCCATCGCACAATGGGAAACCTTTAAGTCGATATATATATTATCGCCAAAAATGCTTAATAATGAACGTAGCGTAAAACCGATTACAGATTCGGAATCAGCGTCGAATTTGCAAGCGGATTACATTAATATAAAATCGCATTTTGGTATTTTAAAAAAAAATGCAATATATCCATCGCACAATGGGAAACCTTTAAATCGATATATATAATATCGCCAAAAATGCTTAATAATGAACGTAGCGTAAAACCGATTACAGATTCGGAATCAGCGTCGAATTTGCAAGCGGATTACATTAATATAAAATCGCATTTTAGTATTTTAAAAAAAATTGCAATACATCCATCGCACAATGGGAAACCTTTAAGTCGATATATATATTATCGCCAAAAATGCTTAATAATGAACGTAGCGTAAAACCGATTACAGATTCGGAATCAGCGTCGAATTTGCAAGCGGATTACATTAATATAAAATCGCATTTTGGTATTTTAAAAAAAATTGCTTTACATCCATCGCACAATGGGAAACCTTTAAGTCGATATATATATTATCGCCAAAAATGCTTAATAATGAACGTAGCGTAAAACCGATTACAGATTCGGAATCAGCGTCGAATTTGCAAGCGGATTACATTAATATAAAATCGCATTTTGGTATTTAAAAAAAAAATGCAATACATCCATCGCACAATGGGAAACCTTTAAATCGATATATATAATATCGCCAAAAATGCTTAATAATGAACGTAGCGTAAAACCGATTACAGATTCGGAATCAGCGTCGAATTTGCAAGCGGATTACATTAATATAAAATCGCATTTTAGTATTTTAAAAAAAATTGCTTTACATCCATCGCACAATGGGAAACCTTTAAGTCGATATATATATTATCGCCAAAAATGCTTAATAATGAACGTAGCGTTAAACCGATTACAGATTCGGAATCAGCGTCGAATTTGCAAGCGGATTACATTAATATAAAATCGCATTTTGGTATTTAAAAAAAAAATGCAATACATCCATCGCACAATGGGAAACCTTTAAATCGATATATATAATATCGCCAAAAATGCTTAATAATGAACGTAGCGTAAAACCGATTACAGATTCGGAATCAGCGTCGAATTTGCAAGCGGATTACATTAATATAAAATCGCATTTTAGTATTTTAAAAAAAATTGCTTTACATCCATCGCACAATGGGAAACCTTTAAGTCGATATATATATTATCGCCAAAAATGCTTAATAATGAACGTAGCGTTAAACCGATTACAGATTCGGAATCAGCGTCGAATTTGCAAGCGGATTACATTAATATAAAATCGCATTTTGGTATTTTAAAAAAAAATGCAATACATCCATCGCACAATGAGAAACCTTTAAATCGATATATATAATATCGCCAAAAATGCTTAATAATGAACGTAGCGTAAAACCGATTACAGATTCGGAATCAGCGTCGAATTTGCAAGCGGATTACATTAATATAAAATCGCATTTTGGTATTTTAAAAAAAAATGCAATACATCCATCGCACAATGGGAAACCTTTAAATCGATATATATAATATCGCCAAAAATGCTTAATAATGAACGTAGCGTAAAACCGATTACAGATTCGGAATCAGCGTCGAATTTGCAAGCGGATTACATTAATATAAAATCGCATTTTAGTATTTTAAAAAAAATTGCAATACATCCATCGCACAACGGGAAACCTTTAAGTCGATATATATATTATCGCCAAAAATGCTTAATAATGAACGTAGCGTAAAACCGATTACAGATTCGGAATCAGCGTCGAATTTGCAAGCGGATTACATTAATATAAAATCGCATTTTGGTATTTTAAAAAAAAATGCAATACATCCATCGCACAATGGGAAACCTTTAAATCGATATATATAATATCGCCAAAAATGCTTAATAATGAACGTAGCGTAAAACCGATTACAGATTCGGAATCAGCGTCGAATTTGCAAGCGGATTACATTAATATAAAATCGCATTTTGGTATTTTAAAAAAAAATGCAATACATCCATCGCACAATGGGAAACCTTTAAATCGATATATATAATATCGCCAAAAATGCTTAATAATGAACGTAGCGTAAAACCGATTACAGATTCGGAATCAGCGTCGAATTTGCAAGCGGATTACATTAATATAAAATCGCATTTTAGTATTTTAAAAAAAATTGCAATACATCCATCGCACAACGGGAAACCTTTAAGTCGATATATATATTATCGCCAAAAATGCTTAATAATGAACGTAGCGTAAAACCGATTACAGATTCGGAATCAGCGTCGAATTTGCAAGCGGATTACATTAATATAAAATCGCATTTTGGTATTTTAAAAAAAATTGCTTTACATCCATCGCACAATGGGAAACCTTTAAGTCGATATATATATTATCGCCAAAAATGCTTAATAATGAACGTAGCGTAAAACCGATTACAGATTCGGAATCAGCGTCCAATTTGCAAGCGGATTACATTAATATAAAATCGCATTTTGGTATTTTAAAAAAAAATGCAATACATCCATCGCACAATGGGAAACCTTTAAATCGATATATATAATATCGCCAAAAATGCTTAATAATGAACGTAGCGTAAAACCGATTACAGATTCGGAATCAGCGTCGAATTTGCAAGCGGATTACATTAATATAAAATCGCATTTTAGTATTTTAAAAAAAATTGCTTTACATCCATCGCACAATGGGAAACCTTTAAGTCGATATATATATTATCGCCAAAAATGCTTAATAATGAACGTAGCGTAAAACCGATTACAGATTCGGAATCAGCGTCGAATTTGCAAGCGGATTACATTAATATAAAATCGCATTTTGGTATTTAAAAAAAAAATGCAATACATCCATCGCACAATGGGAAACCTTTAAATCGATATATATAATATCGCCAAAAATGCTTAATAATGAACGTAGCGTAAAACCGATTACAGATTCGGAATCAGCGTCGAATTTGCAAGCGGATTACATTAATATAAAATCGCATTTTAGTATTTTAAAAAAAATTGCAATACATCCATCGCACAATGGGAAACCTTTAAGTCGATATATATATTATAGCCGAAAATGCTTATTAATGAACGTAGCGTAAAACTGATTACAGATTCGGAATCAGCGTCGAATTTGCAAGCGGATTACATTAATATAAAATCGCATTTTGGTATTTTAAAAAAAATTGCTTTACATCCATCGCACAATGGGAAACCTTTAAGTCGATATATATATTATCGCCAAAAATGCTTAATAATGAACGTAGCGTAAAACCGATTACAGATTCGGAATCAGCGTCGAATTTGCAAGCGGATTACATTAATATAAAATCGCATTTTAGTATTTTAAAAAAAATTGCATTACATCCATCGCACAATGGGAAACCTTTAAGTCGATATATATAATATCGCCAAAAATGCTTAATAATGAACGTAGCGTAAAACCGATTACAGATTCGGAATCAGCGTCGAATTTGCAAGCGGATTACATTAATATAAAATCGCATTTTAGTATTTTAAAAAAAATTGCTTTACATCCATCGCACAATGGGAAACCTTTAAGTCGATATATATATTATCGCCAAAAATGCTTAATAATGAACGTAGCGTAAAACCGATTACAGATTCGGAATCAGCGTCGAATTTGCAAGCGGATTACATTAATATAAAATCGCATTTTGGTATTTTAAAAAAAATTGCTTTACATCCATCGCACAATGGGAAACCTTTAAGTCGATATATATATTATCGCCAAAAATGCTTATTAATGAACGTAGCGTAAAACCGATTACAGATTCGGAATCAGCGTCGAATTTGCAAGCGGATTACATTAATATAAAATCGCATTTTGGTATTTTTAAAAAAAATGCTATACATCCATCGCACAATGGGAAACCTTTAAATCGATATATATAATATCGCCAAAAATGCTTAATAATGAACGGATTACATTAATTTAAAATCACATTTTGGTATTTTAAACGCTTAATTATCATAAGACGTAACCGAATATAAAAATGTATTTAAAAAAAAATAGTAAAATATAAAACTTAGACAACGACACATAGTGTTCCCAAGCGGTCACCCATCTAAGTACTAACTATGCCCTATGTTGCT
>CAMZJQ010000355.1:15000-20000 GCA_947310385.1 Nephrotoma appendiculata
AATTGCTTTACATCCATCGCACAATGGGAAACCTTTAAGTCGATATATATATTATCGCCAAAAATGCTTAATAATGAACGTAGCGTAAAACCGATTACAGATTCGGAATCAGCGTCGAATTTGCAAGCGGATTACATTAATATAAAATCGCATTTTGGTATTTTAAAAAAAAATGCAATACATCCATCGCACAATGGGAAACCTTTAAATCGATATATATAATATCGCCAAAAATGCTTAATAATGAACGTAGCGTAAAACCGATTACAGATTCGGAATCAGCGTCGAATTTGCAAGCGGATTACATTAATATAAAATCGCATTTTGGTATTTTAAAAAAAAATGCAATACATCCATCGCACAATGGGAAACCTTTAAATCGATATATATAATATCGCCAAAAATGCTTAATAATGAACGTAGCGTAAAACCGATTACAGATTCGGAATCAGCGTCGAATTTGCAAGCGGATTACATTAATATAAAATCGCATTTTAGTATTTTAAAAAAAATTGCAATACATCCATCGCACAATGGGAAACCTTTAAGTCGATATATATATTATCGCCAAAAATGCTTAATAATGAACGTAGCGTAAAACCGATTACAGATTCGGAATCAGCGTCGAATTTGCAAGCGGATTACATTAATATAAAATCGCATTTTGGTATTTTAAAAAAAATTGCTTTACATCCATCGCACAATGGGAAACCTTTAAGTCGATATATATATTATCGCCAAAAATGCTTAATAATGAACGTAGCGTAAAACCGATTACAGATTCGGAATCAGCGTCGAATTTGCAAGCGGATTACATTAATATAAAATCGCATTTTGGTATTTAAAAAAAAAATGCAATACATCCATCGCACAATGGGAAACCTTTAAATCGATATATATAATATCGCCAAAAATGCTTAATAATGAACGTAGCGTAAAACCGATTACAGATTCGGAATCAGCGTCGAATTTGCAAGCGGATTACATTAATATAAAATCCCATTTTAGTATTTTAAAAAAAATTGCTTTACATCCATCGCACAATGGGAAACCTTTAAGTCGATATATATATTATCGCCAAAAATGCTTAATAATGAACGTAGCGTTAAACCGATTACAGATTCGGAATCAGCGTCGAATTTGCAAGCGGATTACATTAATATAAAATCGCATTTTAGTATTTTAAAAAAAATTGCATTACATCCATCGCACAATGGGAAACCTTTAAGTCGATATATATATTATCGCCAAAAATGCTTAATAATGAACGTAGCGTAAAACCGATTACAGATTCGGAATCAGCGTCGAATTTGCAAGCGGATTACATTAATATAAAATCGCATTTTGGTATTTTAAAAAAAAATGCAATACATCCATCGCACAATGGGAAACCTTTAAATCGATATATATAATATCGCCAAAAATGCTTAATAATGAACGTAGCGTAAAACCGATTACAGATTCGGAATCAGCGTCGAATTTGCAAGCGGATTACATTAATATAAAATCGCATTTTGGTATTTTAAAAAAAAATGCAATACATCCATCGCACAATGGGAAACCTTTAAATCGATATATATAATATCGCCAAAAATGCTTAATAATGAACGTAGCGTAAAACCGATTACAGATTCGGAATCAGCGTCGAATTTGCAAGCGGATTACATTAATATAAAATCGCATTTTAGTATTTAAAAAAAATTGCAATACATCCATCGCACAACGGGAAACCTTTAAGTCGATATATATATTATCGCCAAAAATGCTTAATAATGAACGTAGCGTAAAACCGATTACAGATTCGGAATCAGCGTCGAATTTGCAAGCGGATTACATTAATATAAAATCGCATTTTGGTATTTTAAAAAAAAATGCAATACATCCATCGCACAATGGGAAACCTTTAAATCGATATATATAATATCGCCAAAAATGCTTAATAATGAACGTAGCGTAAAACCGATTACAGATTCGGAATCAGCGTCGAATTTGCAAGCGGATTACATTAATATAAAATCGCATTTTGGTATTTTAAAAAAAAATGCAATACATCCATCGCACAATGGGAAACCTTTAAATCGATATATATAATATCGCCAAAAATGCTTAATAATGAACGTAGCGTAAAACCGATTACAGATTCGGAATCAGCGTCGAATTTGCAAGCGGATTACATTAATATAAAATCGCATTTTAGTATTTTAAAAAAAATTGCAATACATCCATCGCACAACGGGAAACCTTTAAGTCGATATATATATTATCGCCAAAAATGCTTAATAATGAACGTAGCGTAAAACCGATTACAGATTCGGAATCAGCGTCGAATTTGCAAGCGGATTACATTAATATAAAATCGCATTTTGGTATTTTAAAAAAAATTGCTTTACATCCATCGCACAATGGGAAACCTTTAAGTCGATATATATATTATCGCCAAAAATGCTTAATAATGAACGTAGCGTAAAACCGATTACAGATTCGGAATCAGCGTCGAATTTGCAAGCGGATTACATTAATATAAAATCGCATTTTGGTATTTTAAAAAAAAATGCAATACATCCATCGCACAATGGGAAACCTTTAAATCGATATATATAATATCGCCAAAAATGCTTAATAATGAACGTAGCGTAAAACCGATTACAGATTCGGAATCAGCGTCGAATTTGCAAGCGGATTACATTAATATAAAATCGCATTTTAGTATTTTAAAAAAAATTGCTTTACATCCATCGCACAATGGGAAACCTTTAAGTCGATATATATATTATCGCCAAAAATGCTTAATAATGAACGTAGCGTAAAACCGATTACAGATTCGGAATCAGCGTCGAATTTGCAAGCGGATTACATTAATATAAAATCGCATTTTGGTATTTAAAAAAAAAATGCAATACATCCATCGCACAATGGGAAACCTTTAAATCGATATATATAATATCGCCAAAAATGCTTAATAATGAACGTAGCGTAAAACCGATTACAGATTCGGAATCAGCGTCGAATTTGCAAGCGGATTACATTAATATAAAATCGCATTTTAGTATTTTAAAAAAAATTGCAATACATCCATCGCACAATGGGAAACCTTTAAGTCGATATATATATTATAGCCGAAAATGCTTATTAATGAACGTAGCGTAAAACTGATTACAGATTCGGAATCAGCGTCGAATTTGCAAGCGGATTACATTAATATAAAATCGCATTTTGGTATTTTAAAAAAAATTGCTTTACATCCATCGCACAATGGGAAACCTTTAAGTCGATATATATATTATCGCCAAAAATGCTTAATAATGAACGTAGCGTAAAACCGATTACAGATTCGGAATCAGTGTCGAATTTGCAAGCGGATTACATTAATATAAAATCGCATTTTGGTATTTTAAAAAAAAATGCAATACATCCATCGCACAATGGGAAACCTTTAAATCGATATATATAATATCGCCAAAAATGCTTAATAATGAACGTAGCGTAAAACCGATTACAGATTCGGAATCAGCGTCGAATTTGCAAGCGGATTACATTAATATAAAATCGCATTTTGGTATTTTAAAAAAAAATGCAATACATCCATCGCACAATGGGAAACCTTTAAGTCGATATATATATTATCGCCAAAAATGCTTAATAATGAACGTAGCGTAAAACCGATTACAGATTCGGAATCAGCGTCGAATTTGCAAGCGGATTACATTAATATAAAATCGCATTTTGGTATTTTAAAAAAAATTGCATTACATCCATCGCACAATGGGAAACCTTTAAATCGATATATATAATATCGCCAAAAATGCTTAATAATGAACGTAGCGTAAAACCGATTACAGATTCGGAATCAGCGTCGAATTTGCAAGCGGATTACATTAATATAAAATCGCATTTTAGTATTTTAAAAAAAATTGCAATACATCCATCGCACAATGGGAAACCTTTAAGTCGATATATATATTATAGCCGAAAATGCTTATTAATGAACGTAGCGTAAAACTGATTACAGATTCGGAATCAGCGTCGAATTTGCAAGCGGATTACATTAATATAAAATCGCATTTTGGTATTTTAAAAAAAATTGCATTACATCCATCGCACAATGGGAAACCTTTAAGTCGATATATATATTATCGCCAAAAATGCTTAATAATGAACGTAGCGTAAAACTGATTACAGATTCGGAATCAGCGTCGAATTTGCAAGCGGATTACATTAATATAAAATCGCATTTTGGTATTTTAAAAAAAAATGCAATACATCCATCGCACAATGGGAAACCTTTAAGTCGATATATATATTATCGCCAAAAATGCTTAATAATGAACGTAGCGTAAAACCGATTACAGATTCGGAATCAGCGTCGAATTTGCAAGCGGATTACATTAATATAAAATCGCATTTTGGTATTTTAAAAAAAATTGCATTACATCCATCGCACAATGGGAAACCTTTAAATCGATATATATATAATATCGCCAAAAATGCTTAATAATGAACGTAGCGTAAAACCGATTACAGATTCGGAATCAGCGTCGAATTTGCAAGCGGATTACATTAATATAAAATCGCATTTTAGTATTTTAAAAAAAATTGCAATACATCCATCGCACAATGGGAAACCTTTAAGTCGATATATATATTATAGCCGAAAATGCTTATTAATGAACGTAGCGTAAAACTGATTACAGATTCGGAATCAGCGTCGAATTTGCAAGCGGATTACATTAATATAAAATCGCATTTTGGTATTTTAAAAAAAATTGCACTACATCCATCGCACAATGGGAAACCTTTAAGTCGATATATATATTATCGCCAAAAATGCTTAATAATGAACGGATTACATTAATTTAAAATCACATTTTGGTATTTTAAACGCTTAATTATCATAAGACGTAACCGAATATAAAAATGTATTTAAAAAAAAATAGTAAAATATAAAACTTAGACAACGACACATAGTGTTCCCAAGCGGTCACCCATCTAAGTACTAACTA
>CAMZJQ010000356.1:0-2500 GCA_947310385.1 Nephrotoma appendiculata
CAAAATGCGATTTTATATTAATGTAATCCGCTTGCAAATTCGACGCTGATTCCGAATCTGTAATCGGTTTACGCTACGTTCATTATTAAGCATTTTGGCGATAATATATATATCGACTAAAGGTTTCCCATTGTGCGATGGATGTAATGCAATTTTTTTTAAATACCAAAATGCGATTTTATATTAATGTAATCCGCTTGCAAATTCGACGCTGATTCCGAATCTGTAATCAGTTTTACGCTACGTTTATTAATAAGCATTTTCGGCTATAAATATATATATCGACTTAAAGGTTTCCCATTGTGCGATGGATGTATTGCAATTTTTTTTAAAATACTAAAATGCGATTTTATATTAATGTAATCCGCTTGCAAATTCGACGCTGATTCCGAATCTGTAATCGGTTTTACGCTACGTTCATTATTAAGCATTTTTGGCGATATTATATATATCGATTTAAAGGTTTCCCATTGTGCGATGGATGTAATGCAATTTTTTTTAAAATACCAAATGCGATTTTATATTAATGTAATCCGCTTGCAAATTCGACGCTGATTCCGAATCTGTAATCGGTTTTACGCTACGTTCATTATTAAGCATTTTTGGCGATAATATATATATCGACTTAAAGGTTTCCCATTGTGCGATGGATGTATTGCATTTTTTTTAAAATACCAAAATGCGATTTTATATTAATGTAATCCGCTTGCAAATTCGACGCTGATTCCGAATCTGTAATCAGTTTTACGCTACGTTCATTATTAAGCATTTTTGGCGATAATATATATATCGACTTAAAGGTTTCCCATTGTGCGATGGATGTAATGCAATTTTTTTTAAAATACCAAAATGCGATTTTATATTAATGTAATCCGCTTGCAAATTCGACGCTGATTCCGAATCTGTAATCAGTTTTACGCTACGTTCATTAATAAGCATTTTCGGCTATAATATATATATCGACTTAAAGGTTTCCCATTGTGCGATGGATGTATTGCAATTTTTTTTAAAATACTAAAATGCGATTTTATATTAATGTAATCCGCTTGCAAATTCGACGCTGATTCCGAATCTGTAATCGTTTTACGCTACGTTCGTTATTAAGCATTTTTGGCGATAATATATATATCGACTTAAAGGTTTCCCATTGTGCGATGGATGTAAAGCAATTTTTTTTAAAATACCAAAATGCGATTTTATATTAATGTAATCCGCTTGCAAATTCGACGCTGATTCCGAATCTGTAATCGGTTTTACGCTACGTTCATTATTAAGCATTTTTGGCGATAATATATATATCGACTTAAAGGTTTCCCATTGTGCAATGGATGTATTGCAATTTTTTTTAAAATACTAAAATGCGATTTTATATTAATGTAATCCGCTTGCAAATTCGACGCTGATTCCGAATCTGTAATCGGTTTTACGCTACGTTCATTATTAAGCATTTTTGGCGATATTATATATATCGATTTAAAGGTTTCCCATTGTGCGATGGATGTATTGCATTTTTTTTTTAAATACCAAAATGCGATTTTATATTAATGTAATCCGCTTGCAAATTCGACGCTGATTCCGAATCTGTAATCGGTTTTACGCTACGTTCATTATTAAGCATTTTTGGCGATAATATATATATCGACTTAAAGGTTTCCCATTGTGCGATGGATGTAAAGCAATTTTTTTTAAAATACTAAAATGCGATTTTATATTAATGTAATCCGCTTGCAAATTCGACGCTGATTCCGAATCTGTAATCGGTTTTACGCTACGTTCATTATTAAGCATTTTTGGCGATATTATATATATCGATTTAAAGGTTTCCCATTGTGCGATGGATGTATTGCATTTTTTTTAAAAATACCAAAATGCGATTTTATATTAATGTAATCCGCTTGCAAATTCGACGCTGATTCCGAATCTGTAATCGGTTTTACGCTACGTTCATTAATAAGCATTTTTGGCGATAATATATATATCGACTTAAAGGTTTCCCATTGTGCGATGGATGTAATGCAATTTTTTTTAAAATACCAAAATGCGATTTTATATTAATGTAATCCGCTTGCAAATTCGACGCTGATTCCGAATCTGTAATCGGTTTTACGCTACGTTCATTATTAAGCATTTTTGGCGATAATATATATATCGACTTAAAGGTTTCCCATTGTGCGATGGATGTAAAGCAATTTTTTTTAAAATACCAAAATGCGATTTTATATTAATGTAATCCGCTTGCAAATTCGACGCTGATTCCGAATCTGTAATCGGTTTTACGCTACGTTCATTATTAAGCATTTTTGGCGATAATATATATATCGACTTAAAGGTTTCCCATTGTGCGATGGATGTATTGCATTTTTTTTTAAAATACCAAAATGCGATTTTATATTAATGTAATCCGCTTGCAAATTCGACGCTGATTCCGAATCTGTAATCAGTTTTACGCTACGTTCATTAATAAGCATTTTCGGCTATAATATATATATCGACTTAAAGG
>CAMZJQ010000356.1:12500-20000 GCA_947310385.1 Nephrotoma appendiculata
TTAAAGGTTTCCCATTGTGCGATGGATGTAAAGCAATTTTTTTTAAAATACCAAAATGCGATTTTATATTAATGTAATCCGCTTGCAAATTCGACGCTGATTCCGAATCTGTAATCAGTTTTACGCTACGTTCATTAATAAGCATTTTCGGCTATAATATATATATCGACTTAAAGGTTTCCCATTGTGCGATGGATGTATTGCAATTTTTTTTAAAATACTAAAATGCGATTTTATATTAATGTAATCCGCTTGCAAATTCGACGCTGATTCCGAATCTGTAATCGGTTTTACGCTACGTTCATTATTAAGCATTTTTGGCGATATTATATATATCGATTTAAAGGTTTCCCATTGTGCGATGGATGTATTGCATTTTTTTTTTAAATACCAAAATGCGATTTTATATTAATGTAATCCGCTTGCAAATTCGACGCTGATTCCGAATCTGTAATCGGTTTTACGCTACGTTCATTATTAAGCATTTTTGGCGATAATATATATATCGACTTAAAGGTTTCCCATTGTGCGATGGATGTAAAGCAATTTTTTTTTAAATACTAAAATGCGATTTTATATTAATGTAATCCGCTTGCAAATTCGACGCTGATTCCGAATCTGTAATCGGTTTTACGCTACGTTCATTATTAAGCATTTTTGGCGATATTATATATATCGATTTAAAGGTTTCCCATTGTGCGATGGATGTATTGCATTTTTTTTTAAAATACCAAAATGCGATTTTATATTAATGTAATCCGCTTGCAAATTCGACGCTGATTCCGAATCTGTAATCGGTTTTACGCTACGTTCATTATTAAGCATTTTTGGCGATAATATATATATCGACTTAAAGGTTTCCCATTGTGCGATGGATGTAAAGCAATTTTTTTTAAAATACCAAAATGCGATTTTATATTAATGTAATCCGCTTGCAAATTCGACGCTGATTCCGAATCTGTAATCGGTTTTACGCTACGTTCATTATTAAGCATTTTTGGCGATAATATATATATCGACTTAAAGGTTTCCCGTTGTGCGATGGATGTATTGCAATTTTTTTTAAAATACTAAAATGCGATTTTATATTAATGTAATCCGCTTGCAAATTCGACGCTGATTCCGAATCTGTAATCGGTTTTACGCTACGTTCATTATTAAGCATTTTTGGCGATATTATATATATCGATTTAAAGGTTTCCCATTGTGCGATGGATGTATTGCATTTTTTTTTAAAATACCAAAATGCGATTTTATATTAATGTAATCCGCTTGCAAATTCGACGCTGATTCCGAATCTGTAATCGGTTTTACGCTACGTTCATTATTAAGCATTTTTGGCGATATTATATATATCGATTTAAAGGTTTCCCATTGTGCGATGGATGTATTGCATTTTTTTTTAAAATACCAAAATGCGATTTTATATTAATGTAATCCGCTTGCAAATTCGACGCTGATTCCGAATCTGTAATCGGTTTTACGCTACGTTCATTATTAAGCATTTTTGGCGATAATATATATATCGACTTAAAGGTTTCCCGTTGTGCGATGGATGTATTGCAATTTTTTTTAAAATACTAAAATGCGATTTTATATTAATGTAATCCGCTTGCAAATTCGACGCTGATTCCGAATCTGTAATCGGTTTTACGCTACGTTCATTATTAAGCATTTTTGGCGATATTATATATATCGATTTAAAGGTTTCCCATTGTGCGATGGATGTATTGCATTTTTTTTTAAAATACCAAAATGCGATTTTATATTAATGTAATCCGCTTGCAAATTCGACGCTGATTCCGAATCTGTAATCGGTTTTACGCTACGTTCATTATTAAGCATTTTTGGCGATATTATATATATCGATTTAAAGGTTTCTCATTGTGCGATGGATGTATTGCATTTTTTTTTAAAATACCAAAATGCGATTTTATATTAATGTAATCCGCTTGCAAATTCGACGCTGATTCCGAATCTGTAATCGGTTTAACGCTACGTTCATTATTAAGCATTTTTGGCGATAATATATATATCGACTTAAAGGTTTCCCATTGTGCGATGGATGTAAAGCAATTTTTTTTAAAATACTAAAATGCGATTTTATATTAATGTAATCCGCTTGCAAATTCGACGCTGATTCCGAATCTGTAATCGGTTTTACGCTACGTTCATTATTAAGCATTTTTGGCGATATTATATATATCGATTTAAAGGTTTCCCATTGTGCGATGGATGTATTGCATTTTTTTTTTAAATACCAAAATGCGATTTTATATTAATGTAATCCGCTTGCAAATTCGACGCTGATTCCGAATCTGTAATCGGTTTTACGCTACGTTCATTATTAAGCATTTTTGGCGATAATATATATATCGACTTAAAGGTTTCCCATTGTGCGATGGATGTAAAGCAATTTTTTTTAAAATACCAAAATGCGATTTTATATTAATGTAATCCGCTTGCAAATTCGACGCTGATTCCGAATCTGTAATCGGTTTTACGCTACGTTCATTATTAAGCATTTTTGGCGATAATATATATATCGACTTAAAGGTTTCCCATTGTGCGATGGATGTATTGCAATTTTTTTTAAAATACTAAAATGCGATTTTATATTAATGTAATCCGCTTGCAAATTCGACGCTGATTCCGAATCTGTAATCGGTTTTACGCTACGTTCATTATTAAGCATTTTTGGCGATATTATATATATCGATTTAAAGGTTTCCCATTGTGCGATGGATATATTGCATTTTTTTTTAAAATACCAAAATGCGATTTTATATTAATGTAATCCGCTTGCAAATTCGACGCTGATTCCGAATCTGTAATCGGTTTTACGCTACGTTCATTATTAAGCATTTTTGGCGATAATATATATATCGACTTAAAGGTTTCCCATTGTGCGATGGATGTAAAGCAATTTTTTTTAAAATACTAAAATGCGATTTTATATTAATGTAATCCGCTTGCAAATTCGACGCTGATTCCGAATCTGTAATCGGTTTTACGCTACGTTCATTATTAAGCATTTTTGGCGATATTATATATATCGATTTAAAGGTTTCCCATTGTGCGATGGATGTATTGCATTTTTTTTTAAAATACCAAAATGCGATTTTATATTAATGTAATCCGCTTACAAATTCGACGCTGATTCCGAATCTGTAATCGGTTTTACGCTACGTTCATTATTAAGCATTTTTGGCGATAATATATATATCGACTTAAAGGTTTCCCATTGTGCGATGGATGTAAAGCAATTTTTTTTAAAATACCAAAATGCGATTTTATAATAATGTTATCCGCTTGCAAATTCGACGCTGATTCCGAATCTGTAATCGGTTTTACGCTACGTTCATTATTAAGCATTTTTGGCGATAATATATATATCGACTTAAAGGTTTCCCATTGTGCGATGGATATATCGATTTAAAGGTTTCCCATTGTGCGATGGATGTATTGCATTTTTTTTTAAAATACCAAAATGCGATTTTATATTAATGTAATCCGCTTGCAAATTCGACGCTGATTCCGAATCTGTAATCGGTTTTACGCTACGTTCATTATTAAGCATTTTTGGCGATAATATATATATCGACTTAAAGGTTTCCCATTGTGCGATGGATGTAAAGCAATTTTTTTTAAAATACTAAAATGCGATTTTATATTAATGTAATCCGCTTGCAAATTCGACGCTGATTCCGAATCTGTAATCGGTTTTACGCTACGTTCATTATTAAGCATTTTTGGCGATATTATATATATCGATTTAAAGGTTTCCCATTGTGCGATGGATGTATTGCATTTTTTTTTAAAATACCAAAATGCGATTTTATATTAATGTAATCCGCTTGCAAATTCGACGCTGATTCCGAATCTGTAATCGGTTTTACGCTACGTTCATTAATAAGCATTTTTGGCGATAATATATATATCGACTTAAAGGTTTCCCATTGTGCGATGGATGTAAAGCAATTTTTTTTTAAATACCAAAATGCGATTTTATATTAATGTAATCCGCTTGCAAATTCGACGCTGATTCCGAATCTGTAATCGGTTTTACGCTACGTTCATTATTAAGCATTTTTGGCGATAATATATATATCGACTTAAAGGTTTCCCATTGTGCGATGGATGTAATGCAATTTTTTTTAAAATACCAAAATGCGATTTTATATTAATGTAATCCGCTTGCAAATTCGACGCTGATTCCGAATCTGTAATCGGTTTTACGCTACGTTCATTATTAAGCATTTTTGGCGATAATATATATATCGACTTAAAGGTTTCCCATTGTGCGATGGATGTATTGCATTTTTTTTTAAAATACCAAAATGCGATTTTATATTAATGTAATCCGCTTGCAAATTCGACGCTGATTCCGAATCTGTAATCAGTTTTACGCTACGTTCATTAATAAGCATTTTCGGCTATAATATATATATCGACTTAAAGGTTTCCCATTGTGCGATGGATGTATTGCAATTTTTTTTAAAATACTAAAATGCGATTTTATATTAATGTAATCCGCTTGCAAATTCGACGCTGATTCCGAATCTGTAATCGGTTTTACGCTACGTTCATTATTAAGCATTTTTGGCGATATTATATATATCGATTTAAAGGTTTCCCATTGTGCGATGGATGTATTGCATTTTTTTTTTAAATACCAAAATGCGATTTTATATTAATGTAATCCGCTTGCAAATTCGACGCTGATTCCGAATCTGTAATCGGTTTTACGCTACGTTCATTATTAAGCATTTTTGGCGATAATATATATATCGACTTAAAGGTTTCCCATTGTGCGATGGATGTAATGCAATTTTTTTTAAAATACCAAAATGCGATTTTATATTAATGTAATCCGCTTGCAAATTCGACGCTGATTCCGAATCTGTAATCAGTTTTACGCTACGTTCATTAATAAGCATTTTCGGCTATAATATATATATCGACTTAAAGGTTTCCCATTGTGCGATGGATGTATTGCAATTTTTTTTAAAATACTAAAATGCGATTTTATATTAATGTAATCCGCTTGCAAATTCGACGCTGATTCCGAATCTGTAATCGGTTTTACGCTACGTTCATTATTAAGCATTTTTGGCGATATTATATATATATCGATTTAAAGGTTCCCCATTGTGCGATGGATGTAATGCAATTTTTTTTAAAATACCAAAATGCGATTTTATATTAATGTAATCCGCTTGCAAATTCGACGCTGATTCCGAATCTGTAATCGGTTTTACGCTACGTTCATTATTAAGCATTTTTGGCGATAATATATATATCGACTTAAAGGTTTCCCATTGTGCGATGGATGTATTGCATTTTTTTTTAAAATACCAAAATGCGATTTTATATTAATGTAATCCGCTTGCAAATTCGACGCTGATTCCGAATCTGTAATCAGTTTTACGCTACGTTCATTATTAAGCATTTTTGGCGATAATATATATATCGACTTAAAGGTTTCCCATTGTGCGATGGATGTAATGCAATTTTTTTTAAAATACCAAAATGCGATTTTATATTAATGTAATCCGCTTGCAAATTCGACGCTGATTCCGAATCTGTAATCAGTTTTACGCTACGTTCATTAATAAGCATTTTCGGCTATAATATATATATCGACTTAAAGGTTTCCCATTGTGCGATGGATGTATTGCAATTTTTTTTAAAATACTAAAATGCGATTTTATATTAATGTAATCCGCTTGCAAATTCGACGCTGATTCCGAATCTGTAATCGGTTTTACGCTACGTTCATTATTAAGCATTTTTGGCGATATTATATATATCGATTTAAAGGTTTCCCATTGTGCGATGGATGTAATGCAATTTTTTTTAAAATACCAAAATGCGATTTTATATTAATGTAATCCGCTTGCAAATTCGACGCTGATTCCGAATCTGTAATCGGTTTTACGCTACGTTCATTATTAAGCATTTTTGGCGATAATATATATATCGACTTAAAGGTTTCCCATTGTGCGATGGATGTATTGCATTTTTTTTTAAAATACCAAAATGCGATTTTATATTAATGTAATCCGCTTGCAAATTCGACGCTGATTCCGAATCTGTAATCAGTTTTACGCTACGTTCATTAATAAGACAAACAAGCTATAGCAAAACAATTTTTTTATTAGAAAAAGGAATTGATAACGAGATGCAATGAATGAAAAATACATTAACGATGTTTTTATTTTTTTTTTATATTGTGGTGGTTGAAATAAACGGTAAATGAATCAAAACAGAATGAAATCAAAGCAAAACGATCAAGAAGTTAATTTTTGAATTTTATTATTTTTAAATTTTGCTTTTTCTCCGTCTTCTTTGTGCATAAGTGTATATTGTAGTAAAGCAAGTTGTTAAAAATAAATATTATTATTAATATCATTTGTCACTTAAAAGGTGAATGAAAATACACTATTTTATGAAGCAAAGAACAAAAATTGTAAACTATATTGAAGTAGTATTACGATGTACGCATATATCGATTGATATACGCAATAGATGTAATACTCTATGCAAAGCATAGTAAATTACTTACAAAGTCTTTAAAAGTGTATATAGATATATTAAATGTTTTTAATTGTATCTTATTACATTATTTTATTTGGTTAGTGTGAGAATTTTTTATATAAAAACAAAATTCATATTCACATACAAAATATTACAAAGGGTTTGCACCTTTAATAAAATTAAATATATTCTGAATGAAAATGTATTAAAAATCCTATTGAAATAACGTGAAAATAAATTTTAAAAATAATTTGTAAACTATATTCATAAGGTATAAAAGCTTTATGAAAATAAAAAATAAATTTACATTCTGGTTGATCCTGCCAGTAGTTATATGCTTGTCTCAAAGATTAAGCCATGCATGTCTAAGTACACACTCTCGAATAGAGAAACCGCAAAAGGCTCAGTATATCAGTTATGATTTATTAGATCGTATACATAGTTACATGGATAACTGTGGTAATTCTAGAGCTAATACATGCAAATAATCACGGACCGCAAGGAACGTGTGCTTTTATTAGATTAAAATCAATCGATACATTAAGGTATATTTATATACTGTATCGTTTATAAGATGAATCTGAATAACATGTAGATCGCATGGTCCTGTACCGGCGATAGATCTTTCAAATGTCTGCCCTATCAACTATTGATGGTAGTATCTAGGACTACCATGGTTGCAACGGGTAACGGGGAATCAGGGTTCGATTCCGGAGAGGGAGCCTGAGAAACGGCTACCACATCTAAGGAAGGCAGCAGGCGCGTAAATTACCCAATCCCAGCACGGGGAGGTAGTGACGAAAAATAACAATACAGGACTCAATCCGAGGCCCTGTAATTGGAATGAGTACACTTTAAATCCTTTAACAAGGAACAATTGGAGGGCAAGTCTGGTGCCAGCAGCCGCGGTAATTCCAGCTCCAATAGCGTATATTAAAGTTGTTGCGGTTAAAACGTTCG
>CAMZJQ010000357.1:0-20997 GCA_947310385.1 Nephrotoma appendiculata
AACAATTTAAACACAAACAAAATTAAATCAAATTGTAAAATTACTAACGGTACTTCACCCATGCAAATTTCAGCTGTCCGGCCTTTCTAAAGCTTATTCCTCCCGATAGATTCAATAAAATCAAAGAAATAAGGGCATGTATAAACCCATACCATATGGTTAGTGACTGTCGTTCATCTGGTTGCAGGTTATGCAATAAAAAACACCACACTCTTTTACACCGTGGCCAAACCACCGACGGTGGCCAATCATCAAACATTGCAATTGAACAATCTGCAAATTGTAACAACATTCAACGGATGAAGTCATCAATAATCAAACGTTAAATTCTATAATAAATTTTGAACAAATAACGGAACGGCATAACTTTAGTTTACATAAAACCTGACCTATTACCAAAACTGTCATTTTACCTAAGGCAATTGTATTATTGAAACGTCCCAATGGAAAATATGACGAGTGTCGAGCTTTACTCGACTCGGGGAGTCAATCAAATTTCATCATAAATCGTTTGCTAAAATCCTTGATTGCGAAACAAATCATGTAACGTCAATTCGAGTCAACGGCTAACTCTACTTCAACAAACTTTAGTGAAATGATTTCAACTGAATTAAAATCGCGATATCGTAATTCAACAGTTAACGTTGATTTCTTTATGATCGATAAGATTTCTAATAATTTGCCACTATAGAGCTTTAATATAAATCGCTGGCCGATCCCTCCGAATATTTATTTAGCGGATTCCGATTTTAATGAATCACGTCATATTGATATTTTGCTTGGGGTTGAAATATTCCCAAATATTTTACTCCCAAATAAAATTCCTTTAAAACCAAATTTACCTATTCTTCAGGAAAGTTGTTTTGGTTGGATATTAGCTGCATTTCATGACACCACCATGATCCAGATCATGACATCATTTACATGTGAAACAACAACAACACGTGATCGTATTGTTGTTGTTTCCCATGTAAATGATGTCATGATCTGGATCATGGTGGTGTCCATTATTTGGAAAACACGAATGCAAGATACCATGTTTTTCTACCCTTGCGAGAAAATGTAATCATGGGTGATTCAAAACAAATAGCCACCAAGAGGTTTTCATATTTGGAACGAAAACTGGCCCATGACTCGAAACTTAAAGAACAATATATCACGTTCATGAACGAATATCTCACATTAGGTCACAGTAACAAAACGATAATATATGTTACTATGTTCCTCATCATGCAATACTTTCCGCCGAATAGTTCTTCATTTAGAATTAGGGTTGTGTTCGACGCTTCGGCAAAGAGCTCAAATGGTAACTCATTAAACAATATGTTAATGGTTGGAGCAACTGTTCAATCGGATTTGTATAGTAATATTTTACGGTTTCGAAAATATCGGTACGCTATGACTTCAGATATACAAAAAATGTATAGACAAATTTATGTTGACTCTATGCACACAGGTCTTCAGCGGATTCTTTGGCATAATAAACCCCAAGATACTTTGAAGACTTATGAATTAGCCACAGTAACATACGGGACAGCAGCGGCTCCATTTCTAGCTACTCGATCGACGATGCAACTGGCTCTCGAAGAACGATCAAAATTCCCTATTGCATCACAAGCACTGTTAAATAACACGTGTGTTGACGATATTGTAACAGGTGCCGATACTTTGCATGAAGCATTCGAACTTCAATAGCAATTGTGCGAATTAACTAAACGTGGATGTTTTGAATTGCACAAGTGGTGTACAAATGATGAACGAATCCTGGAAAGAATTCCAGAAGAGCATCGCGAGAATCTTAACCTAATGAATTCAGTGACGGGGAATGCATTAAGGCACTTGGTCTATTTTGGCAACCTAAAGAAGATTTTTTTGTATTTCAAATACCAAAACTCGACGAAAATACGACAATGACGAAAAGAAAGGTGTTATTGGATATAGCAAAACTGTTCGATCCTTTAGGATTGCCTTAGCCCGTAATGTAACAGTTAAATTATTAATTCAAACTCTATGGCAAAATAAACTAGATTGGGACTAAATTATACCCATTGAAATTGAACAAATATGGAACTCCTTTCGTAACAGTTTACCTGCAATACCCCAAATTAAATTACCGAGATGTGTCATCCCTAGAAACGTAGTATTAAAACGGACAGAACTGCATGGATTCGCCGACGCGTCCGAAAAAGCATACGGTGCTTGCTTTTATTCAAGGACAATAGATATTGATAGCAATGTTAGTGTAAACTTGCTCTCAACAAAATTAATCACAACAACAATTGAATCATTAAATATGAATTTTCAAGATGTTATTCTGTGTAACCAACAACTCTGTAACTAACATTAAAGGACATACCCGATAACTCCCTTTCCAAATGGCAAAGAGTGACAAAAATGGTTGATTCGTTTTGGAACCGTTATTCAGTTGAGTATTTGCACACGCTTCAAATAAGAACTAAATGGAAACAGGAAGTTCCTAACATGAGAATAAATGATATCGTTATTTTAGTGGATGAAAATATACCGCCAATAACATGGCTGCTAGGGAGAATTATTTTAATTATTCCAGGAAAAGATAATAAAGTCCGAGTCTTGAAGTGCTTCCAGTTAAAAACGAATTAATATAAGGAACAAGCACTATTTGTTTGATGGTGTTGTTCATTGAATTATTTTCATTGAAAGCACATTCTTTCAAGAGGTGCGGCATGTTAAGATTTGAGAGGCTTTTTCAGTTTTGAATTTTCAGCGTTTGGTGTGAAGTGCTAAATATAATCAAGTAATCATTTCATTATTTTGCCATCAGAAGAAATATTGACAAACGTATTGTTTTAGTTTTTTTTTCATTTGTTATATATTTTCTTCATTTCCATTTTTCCATCTTTTTATT
This sequence comes from Nephrotoma appendiculata, assembly GCA_947310385.1. NCBI lineage: Eukaryota > Metazoa > Arthropoda > Insecta > Diptera > Tipulidae > Nephrotoma > Nephrotoma appendiculata. The sequence continues at coordinate 2,888 of CAMZJQ010000357.1, forward strand.
AGTTAGTTACCGAATGAAATCAGAACGACACAGTCGTACTAAAACTTATTTTATTAATAAAATTCGTTTATATGGAATAAAATTATTGCATTTTTATTCAACAACAAAAAATAAACATCAAGAAAATACAGTCCATAAAACATAAAACGAATTCAAAAGCTGCCTTAGGAGCTTTTCCGTTTGTGGGCCGCTTAGTCCGCCTTCGACCAGGATAATTTCCACTTCATAGGCCTTCCAATGTGTGCTGCATTTTTAATATCGAAATTTCTGGAACGGAATCCAAATACCGGATAAGTGGTGCAGTGGTTAAAGCTTCGGCACTTAGACCGGGGGGTACTGGGTTCGAATCCCGCACCAGAGGCTGGGTGCAGAAGCGAATTTTTGTCATCGATTACGATCGGTGATGTTAATAAACCCAACTAAGACCCGCTGTGGAGTGTAGAATTCAGCGCCGACCCACCGTTCATGTTAATGTACAGGTTGGCATGAAGCTTGCAATGTGCAGGTGGTATACTGTAAAGATTGTTACAATATAAATATTGTCACTGTATTTTTTTTATTCGAATCAGGTTAGAAGTCTTTATTTAAATTTACTTTGCGTTTTCAAAATTTTCTATTGAATTAAATTAGTGATGAATATTCATATTGTAATCTAGCTGCCTGGACATAACAAAATTATAAGATGAACAATTTGTTTTTTTTGTTTTTTTTTGGCTTCTTCGAGTTTTTTGAATAAGGAAGGATGTAATATTGTTGGTCATGAAAATTTCAAGAATGACTAAATTTTAAATTTGCAATTTTTATGTAATAAGCAAAATATATTTAGTTTCTGAACTTTTAATTAGTTATTGTATTAATGTGTTGTGGTATAGAGCAAAGAGGATAAAAGGTATGAAAATTTCTAAAACTAAATAAATTCTGTTATGCTTCAATATGCCTTAAAACACCAACAAATAATACATCTGGAAAATAATTTAAATTCAAATCCTTAAAAGGAGAAATTATTACAACCAAACACACTAAATGGTAATAAAATAAAACAAATTAAAACGGTAAAAAAAAAATTCATACTAATTATAAAACAACACGTATTTGGGCGCCATATTGATACCGGTAATTAAAATTAAAGGAGCAATTAAAACATCGGTAGCTCAGTTCGAAGAGGTTGCAATTTATTATTCCTAATTTAATTTTATTTTTTAAAAAATTACCACTAACGTTTTACCTTAGTTTGCCAGAAATTCTTTTTAACAGAAATTATATGTAAATTCTTTCCCCAGTTCCTTATTTCCTTACTAATTCTAATAACAAAAGATATGTCCAAGGTCATTCGATCTCTGATTTTAATGTTTGGTAAATTGTGAAATAGATGGGGAGGATTGGTACAACTCCGATGGGTTTTGCGATTTTTTACAAAATCTCCATTATTTAAAATGGACTACTAATAAAGAAAACTGGAAATGTTATTTGTTTAATACAGTCATAATCGAGGAACTGCAACTATACAGGGGTCAGCACTCGAAGTGTTACCAATTAAAAATGCTGTAAATTTGTAAATTTTAAATTTTTTGTATTTCAAAACTTCAGTATATCGTAACAATATTTCAAATTTAACAATATGTTATTGTTCGATGTAGCCACCTTTAGCGCGGATACTAGCATCGAGTCTGTTTGAGAGAGCTTCACTTGCGCCCGTAGTGATCTGATAGTATTCTGCCGCATTATAGGCGAAGAGCAATGTTTAAGGCGTCGACCGTCTCATATTTTTTAAATATTTTCACAAGATACTTCTCACTATTTCTCCCGTATTAATAGCACATTGGTATGATAAAAATTTCTTTATAAGTTCCGATGCCAGAACGGATGTCATGGGCACAATGGAGCCTGAAATTGCAAGGATTCAAGTTTTCAAGCGGACATCAACGAGGATAAGATAATGTTGTACCGAACATATCGCGAAGTTGGTGTGATGAAACAGAGGAGTTAAATTCTAACATTCCCAAAGTGTACAGTAGAACATCAATTAATTTAGCAGAATTTGAAATTAGCTGATCATATTTTAGGGAAGCCTGAAAAATGGCTAGCATTTGCCGTGAAAGATAATTATATTTTTATTTGATTAGCCGAACATTGAACTTTCAGACCTCTCATGGGTACAACTCTCGGCTGATTCGACGTGCCCACGATGATCAAATGTTCTCACATGAATGAGTAGCCAAAACTTTACGCAAGTAGTAAAAATTACGCAAGTAGTATTTATGGTCATCGATATCAAGACAAGTTAGAACCCGCGATGGGAAATCTTCACAATATCAAAAGACCTTGACAACGTGTGCACGTAGATATATTGTCTTAGTAATTCATCTATAATGTTGTGCAGTATATAGGAGAAATAGCATTATTTGTTTAACAACAAAATAAAAATAAATGATAAACGTTGAAGAGGTCAATGCACTCCAATTTACGGTTAAAACGTCGAATCCTGTACAAATAACAATGGTAATCGTCTATAGAGCGAAAATGTCAGACGTATGGAAATTGTGGTTTCTAATTTTACATGCGGGCTCTAAGATGCAAACAGACAAAATAACTTCCTATTTTTCAGATTCAATTATTTGATAGGAAGTTTATTAGCTAATTTGGTCAATATAGCATTTTCACATTATAACTCTGATCTGTCCCTTTTATAAAAGTTACAGAAAAACCTAAGTAGTTGTTTTGTGTTCGTTCTGGCATAAAATCCCATCCTAAAATTTTTTTCCATAGTAATTGGATATTGAATACTGGTATCTTCATATAACTTGAGAAATATAGTAATGTCTCGATAATTAAAATCTTCATTTCAACATATGATCATATGAATTTTATTGAAATTTATGAAGGTTTTTCATTCGCCTGTTCAACTGTAATGAAGAATTTTATTATATATATATGTATATTTGAAATGGAATGTGTTAACCCTTTATATGCAAGAATATGGTTTCGATAGTAAATTAAATAAAACATATTTTTTTTTTTAGTATTGAAAGGGTTAAGTTACTTCATATTAAATGCTGTTGTTATGGTATACGATTGCATATCATATAGATAAAGATTAAAATATTGAATTTTATTTTTATATGTACGATGTAAATTGTATACATATCGTAACAACAACAAATCTGTTGAATTAAGATGAAAAGCAAACGTTATAATATAATTAGGTTACGAGTAATAATAATAGTAAACTTGATCTTGAAAAACGCAAAAAATTACATATCGTAACAACAACAACAACAACAAATTTTAAATAAAATAGTTGAAATTAGAAGTGATTATTATTGTGTACGAATATATAATAATAAAGATTATTGAAATTGGATTTTATTTTTTTACATACGTATAAGAAATGCATAAGTAAACTTGAACTTGAAAATCGTAACAATAAACATATGTATATATAACTAAATTATTATATCATTTAAATTATATTGTTGCGCAAGATCTTTCGCTTTGTAATAAATTATTGAAAATACAGGTTATTCTATAAATATCTAGACAAACACAATTATGGTTTAGTTGTATAATCATGTCCGAAAAGTGTAATAACCAGAACGTTATTAAAATAATTTCACGTTGTCTAAATTACTCTACTTTAGTTCATCAATGTAGAGTAAGGAATATTATGTCGGATTGTATAATTGAAGAAATTGAAGCTGATTACATTGATGTAGACAATAAAATTCATGCTTTACTATGTAAATGTATTCAATTAAGAAAAGGAAAAGAGGTAGCAGAAGTTGTATTTGATATAATAGATAACTTATTATATGCTATAAAAATTATACCTTTAAAATAGTTTAATGAAATAAAGTTAATATATATGTCTGAAAACTTCGAATAATCGCTTTTTATTTAACATAAATTATTAACATTTCTACTAAATGGATAATTACAATCTCTATAATTAGATTTTATTGATATACGAAATCTACTGGTCTGATTAGTAATAAATTACAATCTGTCAATTTTTAATATTTCTTTAGATAAAACTATAAATAGATGTTGCGAATGAGAAGAGTTGCTTACAGTTATTAAAATGTTAAATCTTGAAACACCCTTTACAATGATGATTGCCGGACCATCTGGTTGTGGTAAAACATCATTTGTATTAAAACTTTTACCATTTGTTAAGGGCTTTAATAAGATATTATGGTGTAATGCAGAACGGAATGCAATACCATTAACTAATTTGAATTGTGATGTTGAAGTGATGGAAACAGTACCAGTAAATTTCGACAATATAGATAACGCTTTGATTGTACTCGATGATCTGATGACCGACGCTTATAACAAGAATGTATGTGAATTGTTTACTAAAGGTTCTCACCATAGGAGAATTTCAGTTATATTAATAACACAAAACATATTTCATCAAGGAAAATTTTGTCGTGACATATCGTTAAACTGCAAATATCTGGTGGCATTTAATAACCCTCGAGATAAATCACAAATTTATCCGCTTGCAAAACAAATCTTTCCTGATAACGTAAGGGAATTTGTAAAACTATATAAAGATGTAGCATCACAGCCTTATGGTTATTTGTTTCTGGATTTGACACAGACATGTAACGATTTATTTCGTTTTCGATCGAATATATTTAATACATATGATACCTGTTATGTACCATCAAATTTGATAAATAAATTAGAGCGCTATGAGACGATTGAGGGCGCACAAACATTTGTTACATGTGTTAAAAAACTGTAAACCTTGTACACGTAAAAACATTTTAAAAAACGGTAGTGAAGAATTAATAAAAACTTTGTGTGAAATCTGTTTGAATGTGGTGAACGGTAATGCAAAAATTTCCAAACAGAGTCTAGTCCGTTTACGAAAATATAAAACAATATTACGCCAATTAGCAAATTCAAAATCTCGTATATCATCTAAACGAAAAATCTTAATTCAAAAAGGTGGATTTCTTCCTATTCTTTTATCATCGCTATTATCGGGGATTGTAGGAAAATTAATTGAGCAGACCTCACAATGAGTTTACAACGAATGATTGTCATCCCGCCGGATACGTTTGAGCGGTGGAAGAAAATCGTTATGATGGATAAAAAATTATCGGATCTGGACCGCGAAATGAAAAAAGTTTTATTTAACAATAAACTAAATGATGTCAGCAAATGGTATTTTTACCGTCAAAATTTATTAAGATATTTAAATAAGAAGCGACATCACAGTACACAAATAAAACAAAAATATATAGATGCGAATATTCAAACAGACCGCGTAAAACATAAACATAAAAAATTACAAACATTGGAGCCGAATGTAAGCAGTATCGGAACTCAGGCTAATATAATGAAAAAGATCGAAGAACTCCCAGCTGTAGAAGAATTTTTTGCAACTCAAAGTCGATTTTCTAGTCTCGAAGACGAGAGTAACAATACATCTGACGAAAATGAGTTGGTGGAGATTGATATGGATGATGATGTAAGAAATAAAGCATTAGAGGGTCAACCTTCTTCGGTTAAAATAATTAAAGAAAGAAATTCGCTTGATCCGACCGAATATCGAGTATTTGAGTTAGACAATGGCGATATGGTAAATGTACCGGTTGAAAAACAAATGGTAACACGTTCAACACTTAAACGTGGTCTTCATCCCGACACATCTCAGACTACATTGGCTTTTACTCATCAAAAGAAAAAATCAAAACAATCTTCTACGAGTACACCATTAAAATCAAAGGTGAAAGCAGCAGCAGCAAGCGGTATAAAATGGAAGAATCTATAAATATAAGCTCAGTTGTGTAAATGTTATTCATTGCAAATAAAACTAATCAACTACGAAATGTTGACCAATCAAAAATCGTTTTTTATCACCTTAACCAGTAACACATCGCTTGACCTCTATCCTCAAAATACATTATCGAAATTTACAACGAAACTCCCTATATCTTTAGATTTTAAAAACAACACGGATGATGAATGGTCTGTAGGCATTGTTAAATTTTGTTGTACAAAAATAGATGGTAAAATACCTCCATCTTCAGTAGCCAGAATTGTTTTTATCAATGCGAGAAAACACACAAAGGCTGATCCATTTACAGCGGTATTAATCCCTCTAAACGAAAAAAAGAAAGTTGATGAACTAAATATAATTGATATATTGAGACAGCATCCGGAATTATTCAACTTGGTGAAAAAGGAAAATTTCTTTGATCGTTATACATCAGAAGGCGTAGATTTACCTGCACAATATTTTACAACTAATACGGTTCCGATCTTAGTGGACACACAGCTTTGCGTCGTATCACTTAATAAAGAGTATTCAATGAGAATTTTGTTCGATACACTCTTGTCTCAAATAAAAGAAGAGGAAAGACGTGAAGTGGTTGAAAATTTAAAGAAATCAATTAAAGAACCAGTAAAAGTTTTAGATGCTAAAAAACAAGCTGAAATTCAGAATTTTGTAGAAGTAATTTTACCTGAACCGGTGGATGAAGAATACGGTATTCCTAATTATATGTGTATTTATTGTGATGTGGTGCGACCTCAAATATTTGGTAACGTGATGGCTAGAGGCCTGGTTATGCATCCCGTTAAACATGATAAACAATATGCAAGCTATCAAAATTGTGATATTGTAAACATTCAATATTTACCACTAGAAAAATCTCGAATTACGGATATAAGTATTTTAATAGCAGACGAAAATGGTGAACAGATTAATTTTAAAAATGATTCATTCAGTACAATGGTTATACTACATTTCCGTAAAGGTATATAAAGGGGGGACACACATAAATATAAACTACTTTTGTTTACAATGCAAGGCGCGTACATAAGATATTACGCTCAACAACAGGGCGGTAGAATTTCATTTGGTGATGATGAATTTGGCAATGTACTAAAATTACCTAAAGTTTATCAGCGTGGACGAGGGTTAGGAGGAATTTTCTCAGGTTTCTGGAAATATCTACAACCACTTTTAATGCAAGGCGCAAATTTTGTAAAAGATGAGCTGATTGACACAGGTGCTGAGGTTTTGCGTAATTTAAATACACAGAAACCAATTAAAGAAATACTTCGAGATAGATCTGTGCAAGTGGTTGATAAATTGAGAAATAATACTGTTGACAGAATAAATTCAATGGCTGGTGCTGGGTGTAAACGAAAAAGAAAGCTGCAAAATTCAACGTACACCTTGAAAAAATCAATAAATAAGAAAGCAAAACGAGTTAAGCCTCAGATGAAAACAAGAGCCGTTAGCGTTAATAGATCTACGTGTATTCAATCAAAAAATAATAAAGCTAGGATTTTGGATATATTTACATAGACGTATTAAAAATTAAAAATGGCATTTACGGAGTGTATGAAATCTGAATTGGATCTTTTTAAACCTCGAAATCTGCAAACAAGTATTTTAAAAACGGAAGAAGTTGCCTACAAACCATTAACAAGTTTAGAAAATCAGTCAGTTATTGAGTTCGTCTGCCATGGACATGGTGATACATATATAGATTTATCTTCAATTAATATATGCGTAAAAATACAATTGCTTAAAAGTAATGGGACTGCTTATAAGAATGCTGATTTGGGACAACCTAGTGTAATTAATAATATGTTACACTCCTTGTTTCGACAAGTAAATGTATATTTAAATGGGAAAAATATAAATTCTGCTGATGGCAACTACAGTTATCGCGCGTATATAGAAACGTTGCTTAATTTTGGAGAGGATGCTAGTAGAACTCATTTGGAGCTATCAGGGTACTATACGGATTCGAAAAACCTTGATACCTTAAACGATCTCGATGGGTCCAGCAAAAGGGCAGCCATTTTAAAAAATAGTACCATCGTAGAATTATTTGGAAAAGTTCATGTTGACATGCTAAATCAACCATTATTGTTATTAAACAATGTCGATGTAAGACTAACATTCACACTCAATAAACCAGAATTTTATCTTTTAACTGACGATGCAAAAGATGAGACTTCTATAAAAGTTGTGGAAGCTACAATATATGCAAAACACTGTACTATAAATCCTAATATTTTGGTGGCGCATCACAAAATACTTGAAAGAGCCAATGCAAGATATCACTATAAAAGATGTGAAGTAAAATCATATACAGTTTCTTCAAAAGGCAATTCAATAAATTTGGACAACATTGTATTGGGACAGCTACCAACAAATCTAATTTTTTGTATGGTTGACAATGATGCTTACACAGGTATTAAGAAGAAAAACCCTTACAACTTTAAACACAATAAAATCACTTCATCCGCCTTATATGTCAATGGGGTACCAACACCAAGCTCATCAATAGTAACTGATTTTACAAATAGTGAAGAGTATTCTAGAGCTTACGCTTCAATATTCTCGGCTACCGGATTACTACATTCATCACATGGAAATTTAATAACTAAAGAAATGTATTCTCATGGTTATTTCATGATTGCATACGATCTGACACCTGATTTATCATCAAATGATTCTTGTGTTTCGTTACTCGACCGAGGTAATATAAGACTTGATTTAAGATTCGAAGAGGCACTTCCAAACACAACCACATGCTTAATCTACCTAGAGTATGACGCAACATTGGAAATTGATAAAGATCGTAACATTATTTTAGATCATTGAAGACAAAACAAAAAAACATGAATACATTAGAAATAACAAAAATTTTATCGGGCAATCGTTTAACCAAAAAATGTTTCCGTGGTGTATATTCACTCGATATGATACCAAAATATATTTTAAAAAAACCGGCCAGCTATATTATAAATACTGATCCATCGTACCAACCCGGAACTCATTGGGTGGCAATTCATTTTCCGGTACGAGGGCCTGCTGAGTTTTTTGATTCATTTGGCCGTGCGCCATTTAATAAAAGATTTACAAAATTTATGAATAATAACTCCTATCGATTTATATATAATAGGAGAGAGTTGCAAGATCGAGCTAGTTTATTATGTGGAAAATATTGCTGCCTTTACATTTTAGATAGATGTAGTGGCAGGTCTATGAATGATTTTGTGAATCGTTTCAAAAAAAAAACGACACAACATAATGATCGCATCGCTACAATTTTATTTAAAAAATCATTTACGAAGAAGAAGAATGGAAAAAGACTCCGTCAAATATTATAAATTTTGCTCTTTGAACATGTTGAGCCGTAAAAATAAAAATAGTACGAATTCAACCTTTGTAAGATGGATAACAAAACATTAGATTTATTATTATCATACACATATTTTCTGGATAATGATCAAAAAAGTTTAATTAGTGTTGGTTATGATATTAATCATTTATTACCTACGATACTGCTAAAGAAAACCACTTGTTTCAAGGAAATAGAACATTCGATATTTATGAATATATTCAAATTTCGTGAGGAAATAAATAAGTACTTTAATGATGCTGCATCATATTTAACCATTAAAAGTAATGATTTTGTATTATCATCAAAGAAAGTAAAAGAAATAACTATAGGAGATTGTCTCGGAAAAATTACAATAAAGCAGAAAGAATGGAATAGATTATATAATTTATTTCCATTTATAGTAGCAGTAATAAACTATCAATATCGTAGTGCATATCTCGTGAAAGATTATTATGATTCCTACTTAAAACAATGTTTGGAACAGCACGTTGTAAAACTTGATGAGCAACCGATTATACCATATGAAATAGACACACATACTATTAATTACTCAAGATTATTTCATGAAATACCTATATTATGTGCAAATAAATTATTCAACGATTACTTCAATAATAGTATTCAGACATCTATAAATAGCATCATTAATTAAATTTAAAATTCAGTATTTCTTTAAACCTTAGTAAAGATGTATCCAGATTTCTCAGATATTGAAGGCGAGTTTAATATGATCTCGCCTAACTATATGTTACATAAACAACGCATGACATCATATAAGAAAAACTGGCCTCAATCATTAAAATATCTTGTTGAGCCGTTATGTGATGCAGGTTTCTATTACACGCAGAAAGGTGATGAGGTGAAATGTTTTTGCTGTGGTGGAATCTTGAAAAACTGGGAGGATGCTGAACAACCATGGGATCAACATGCCATATGGTTTCCAAAATGCGATTATGTCAATATGGTGAAGGGGACAGCTTTTCGCAATTTTGTTCGCGAAAAAATAGTTGTTAGTGTATAATTATAAGTAAAATGTAGAATAAGCATTAAAAATAATATTAAAAATTACGATACACAAAATTCAAGAAAAGAGTTCAAGAAAAAAATAGTTGTTAGCGTATTATATTAAGTAAAAATAAAATGTAAAATAAGCAATAAAAATATTCTTAAAAATTACAACACGTAAAATCATGTTTTATTGAGGTCGTAGTCGTCGTCGCAGGCTTGTAGATAAAAAAGTCATGTTTTATCATGTTCATATCGTGAAAATTCCAGTCATAAAACAAATAACACATCAGTTAAGTTATTGTATCTGGTACATGAGAGCAGCAGTAAAATAGATGATCAAATTCCACCGTCCGAAGTGCGCCGTCCGAAGTCCGAAGTCCGACGTCCGAAGTCCGACGTCCGAATTCCGACGTCCCCGAGCGCAAAATGCGACGTCCGAAGTGCGAAATGTGATGTGCGATATCATCCGAAGTTCGAATTCCATAGATTGTTTTCCTATTAACTTTCACACGCATATAACAAGATTAAAGTTACAGGTTTTTTGTATACATTTTTGATTTTTTTTTTTTTTTTTATAATTTTGCTGATTATTTATTTTACGTAAAAAATTAATGTAATTGCAATTTATATTATTTTTGCTATGTATGCACTAATTTCTGTTATATAAAAAATGCAATTTTTGAAATCTTGTTACAATGTATGCAAAAATAATGTATAAAAAGACAATTTACGAATAAAATGAGTTAGAATTAAAAGTAATTTACAAACATATAGTTCTCACTCTGATTTATTTAAACCTCACCAGTGGTAATTTAAATAATCAGTATTAAAGAAAATCTTGAATCCCAGTTTACTTGGACGCAGTTTATTTAAAATATTTAAACCATGGAGTCGACGGCATCACCATCATCGTCATCTCAAATTTTAATCAAATTAAACAATGTGGTGGCATTCATCGAAAAACCAACGTTGAAGTTTACCGATTTAATCATAGGTGTTACATATAAAATCGAAGATGTAAAGATTGTTTCAACGCAATATGGGAAAAGACTTCTAGTGGAGACCGAGGAGAATACCATCTTTTTGCCAGAGCGGTACAATGTTCTGGACGAAAATGAAGTCGCACATTTAAAACAAATGTGTGAGCATTCATTACATATAATAAAAATCGATAAATACAATTTAAATTTTGTTTATTAAATAAAATATATATTATATAGAAATACAAGTTTCTTTGTTTAATTTATTTTTTTATTTGCCTTTTCCAAAATCGCTTTCTTAAATTCTTCATAACTGCCGTAACAAACGGGGAAAGACATTTCTTGTTCTTCTGCTTTTGAGAGTTTGTGTTGTAACCATCGGCATGCAGGTGACCATCTAAAATGTTCAGCAAATACATCGTCCCCCTTTACCCATTGGTGAATTTGCACATGACAGTAGTTACACATAACATAATCTTTTCGTTTTAAATAAAATAGACCAGAGTAAGCCATTTTTTTCGTATCCATAAATTTGTGAGGCCAATCTCGAAACGTGAATAATCTATTTTCCTCAATATCCATTTTAGAACTGTGAGAGCTAAAAAAATAAAATATGTATATATAGGGCATGCAAATAGATTTACTATTTAATACAATCTCATTCCACGCATACATTGAAATACATAATAATGAGCCGCAGAGAAATTATAGATGAATTGCATAAGCATGCATATAAAAAATTTATCCGCCGTCGTGTTAAAATCTTAGGAATTGACGATTTGTGGCAAGCAGATCTCGTAGAGATGATTCCATATGCAAAATATAATGCAAATTTCAAATATATTTTAACTGTGATTGATAGTTTCTCTAAATTTGCGTGGGCTATAGCTGTAAAGAACAAAACTTCTCGAACTGTTATCGAGGCTATAAATAAAATTTTTATCCAACATAAAAGAATACCAAAAAATCTTCAAACTGATATGGGAACGGAATTTCATAATAAGCATTTTAAACTTCTGATGAATCAGTTGCATATTAATCATTATTCTACATTCAGTCATGTGAAAGCAAGTATAGTAGAACGATTCAATCGGACACTCAAAGAAGCGATGTGGAAGATGTTTAGCTTTCAAGGTTCATATAAATGGATAAATATATTAGAAAAATTAGTGAAGGATTACAATTCAACAAAACATCGTACAATAAAACTGGCACCTATAGAAGTTACTGAAAGAAATGAAAAACATGTCTTAAAACACATTTACACACATCCAGAGCTAATGAAGAAAAACAAATTTCATGTTGGCGATTTTGTACGAGTTAGTAAATTTAAAAAGGTTTTCGAGAAAGGTTATACTCCTAATTGGACGACAGAAATATTTAAAATTATTAGCGTAAACAACAAATTTCCAGTCACATACTTACTTCAAGATTACCGGGGGCTACCAATTGCAGGACGGTTTTATGAAAAAGAGTTACAAAAAACGCTTCACTCTAATACTTACCTTGTAGAGAAAATCTTGAAGAAAAATGCAAGTAAGGTATACGTAAAATGGCTTGGATTTGATTCATCTCATAACTCTTGGATTAATAAAACAGATATAATTTAAATTTTTATTTTTATTTTATTTATATTGGATGTGCACAGTGGTGTTAAAACACTAAAATCTATTATAAAATGTTTTACTAAATAATACATGTATATATTGTTACGTTATAATTTTATACAATTAAAATATATTTTAAAATCTTTAAACAAAATAGTAATTATTTATGAGATTGTGACCCCAGGGTAATGTTTCATGAGATGAATTTGGAATAATAAATCGTTTATCATCAGAATTATCTAAACAAAGTTTATTTACCAATTGTGTGTATAAATCATGTTTATTACTACGAAATGTTAGCTGATTTCGAATAATAGAAAAATTTTGAAAAAGACAATTTTTAAAATCATTTGCACTAATTTCATCTCTTACGACACATTTTTTGATACCTTTTATCTTTCTAATTTCATCATCATGTTCAGTTACTATACAATATGATTTAGCCTTAATTCCAATAAACTCTGTGACAAGAACACCCGACATTTCGTCTTTAAATTTACCAAGTATTTTTTTATTAACCAAAGGTAAATTGAATTTGTTATCTGCGGGATAATCCGAAGTATCATATTTATCCAATTCTGATTTGATATCATAATAAAAATCTTCGGTCGTAATCTCATACACAAATGAATCAGTATCGGTATAAAGTAGTGATATATTATCACCGTATATAGGTAGCATATGCTTATAATGAAAATCCAACATGAGTGTTTTTGATAATTCCAGTACGCTAAATCCTATATATATAGGCTTGTTATAGTTAACTTTAAGTCTGTCCATCTGAATAGCTACCAAATTATCTGAAAATATTGCGCACGAATTAAAATTTGGTTTGCTAATTAGATTATTTGCTCCAAATTTTTTCCCAATATTTTCCCAATGTGTAACTAGGCGAATGTCTGTCCTCTTGTCCACATCTTCTATTGTTTTTCCAAAGACGCTATTGTTCATCAATTTGTAAAAATCTTTTTCAAATGAATTCACTGCTTTTGTTCTTAGATTAGTGTTTAAATCTATATATGGTTTTAACCACGGATCTTGACTAAATTCTAATGCTCTATGAATCTTGGTAATTTTTAAACCATCTGATACACATTGCTTTAAGTTTTTCCAATGTATTGTATATTTTTGCTTACTCATTAGATTTGCAATAAGCTTCTTATTTTTTGACGATTCATATAAAGGTTTTATATTCTCAAAACAATATGGTAAATCTCTATGTTTTGAATGTAGAGATGTAGGATATTCCAAGTCAACTTCAAGAATTAAACCTTTATTAGTATCTTCAGGTATTTGAGTAATGTCAATTAAAGCTATTTCAGCCTGGTTTAGCCACCGAAACTGTGAATGGGGTAAAAATTGACTCATTGCCCAACCATAAAGATTATTGGCATCGAGGTACGTTATATAACTAGATTTTTTTGTACGATCAAAATTCTTTAAATATTTATTATTTGCCTTCGAATAGCGTTTCGTACATTGAACTAAGCCACCTCGAATACCTTTCTTAATAAAATGAATCATATCGATATCCGTTAATAACTCAAGCTCTACTTTTGTAAACTTTAGCATAGCGTCCCAGCTTAGTCCTGGTGCAGTGTAGTAATGAGCCGGATCCAAACTATAGGTTTTCATACATGTTAATCTAAAATTTTCGAATATATCAGCAAGAAGGAGTACGTCTGATTTTAAATATATATCAGAATATTCTCCTAAAGTTTTACATTTAAAGACTTTCCATACATTAACAGCATGTTCATAATCTTTCTTACTAATATGCGATTTTGTTAGTGAATTATAAAATTTGTCAATTGATGGTAAACAAGTATCAGCAAATTTGTCACCTGAATCTAGATAATCATACGGAAAAACACCTTTCTGCTTTAATAATTTAAGCTCTTCTAGATTTCTAAACATTTTTGATAGTTCTGAAAATTGATTTTCAGAAAGATTTTTCGCTAATTTATCGATGCTAGATGCCATGAATTTGAATGAATCTATAAAACGCAATTTAATAAAGTCATTCTCATTGAATTTAAAATGTTTTGTGAGGGAAATATAGCGCTCCTTATTTTGAGCTATTAAATCTATTTTTTCAGTATCAAATCCAAGTTCTTTTACTATAAAATGAGCATCATATCCGCTCAGATTATGACAGAAAATAGGAACATGATCTGTTATTTTATAACTTAAATTACATTTGGTGTGTGCTGCTCCTCTAAATAGACCTGTCAAGTGACAGTGGTCCCTTACTTTATAATTAGAACTAGTGAAAGATTCTTCACAAATGTGACAAGTTTTAGAACTGAAGTATTTTGCTATCTCCTCTTTAGAAAGCAATTTCATCGGAACTATACTTTTAATAATTGTATTTATTTTCTCTAAGTCAGTTTTAATTCTACTAACAAATACACTAGCACAATCTTCTCCACGATATAATTCAAATTTTGACAAACTGTCGTCATAAGAGCATTTAATAAAGTATGAAAAGCTGCATGGAATATGTTGCTGTGTATTTGTAGTAAATGATGATTTAGGATTTGGTAAACATGTTTGTATCGGTTTTAAAATAGATTCGAAATCACAATAAATTACAAATGGTACTGCAAGTTTGTGCCTAAAATTCTTGAATTTTAATATCATTTTTTCAGGAGTGGGTACAATTGATTTTATATGATTACAATCATTTTGATTATGTAGTTTTAATTGATTTGCATCTGTAAAATAAACCAAACATCCATCACATAACCATTTTTTAAGATGGTTTTTCGACAATTGACTTCCTACAAGTCTACTTAAATTTTTTATTAAACAGAAATGATTGTAATCTTCATTTTCTACGTATAATAAATTGACATGAATATTTTTACGATGATTTGTAAAATATAAAGGACCTACAATTTGATCTCCCTCTAATCCATAAACATTTATACTAATATTATTATTATTTTCAAAATAACTTATATGTTTAAAATTCATTGGAAAACTTACATTATCTAAATTAAGAACCCGTGAGTAATGTGGATATGATGATGGTAATTCCGCGTTATTTCTCGCTGGATACAAAGCAGCAACAACAGCCCATGCGAAACACGCGTCGTCCTGGTTCTTGATATTGATCACTGCATGTTTGTTGATTATAGCAACAGGTAGTTTAAAGTAAGATGATGCTCTCATTGGATTGAATTTACATATGTTTACTTCCATGAATTCAATTTCTTTCAAGGCCCAGCCTGAATCTTTCATCTGGAACTCTTCACTTTGCGTCGAAATGTATGCAATTATGTTTTCATACATTAAACTTATATCTGTGGCTTCAGAAATTATCATGTTTTTTGTATTAAATGATTTAATATCGTTCACTAACTCATTCCTTTCGGTATTTATGAACTTTTTATAACTAGCAAACAATTCAAAATTTACTTTGATAGTGTTGTAGTCGATGACATGTTTTTGAATTAGATTTATAATTTTCTCTTTTAAAACATTCATGAATTGAACGATATCAATATAATTTTGTGATGTATCGCTAATTCTATAAGTAGAAATTCTTGACTTAAAGGCAGAGTCTAACAACATTATATTTATAGCATCATTGTCATTACCATCATCATCGTCACTGTTAACTAAATGTTGAAGTGTTTTGCTCTTATGTTCTGAACTCCTTAGGTGACCATTAAACATTGATCTCTTGATTTTCATATTGCAATAATCACAAGAAATGTAGTCATCCATCTTAATTTTCTTGAGCGGTGCAGTTAAATCCTCCTCCGATTGCCTTTTCTCGTTCAAGTTTACTAATTTATATTGATGATGAATTTTTTGGTGATACGATAAACGTCTTATATTTGCAAATGTTAAGCCACAAAAATCACATAACAAAACATCTTCACTCTCATGATTTTTCTGATGTCTTTTAAGATTTTGAATGTTTGTAAACACTTTAGAACAACTGCACGAAAACATTTTAATTTTTTTTGAACTAATATTAGAATTCTATTTTTATTAATTTATTTATACTATTTTATTAACTAATATTAATATTTAAACAGTTTATTTTTTGCAATTTTTAATTCTAATTTAGAAATTATTAAAACTTTTAAAATGCACTTTTTAATTTTTAACTAGTTATAATTATTACACAGATTTGCATTACTTTTATGAGTACTATTGTTATTATTACTAATAATAATATTTTGTACTTTTATCACTTATCACTTTTATCTAAATAAAAAACCACTTTTATTCGATTGACTAACAATAGACAACTGCAGAAAAATTAATGGAAAACTTCTTTTTATTTTATTTTACTAAATAGAAATAAAATTTAAAAAAACAAAAAATATTACATTGAAATGCAGGTTTCAAGTAACATTGGTGAGAACAGTTGACTATTGCTTTTCTGCTATTAGATAAGACAAACTAAATGGTAAATTCATATAACCGTAAAACAACTTTTACAATAATAAGTTCAAGTTAATAATAGGAATACTACAAAATATTAATCGTATAATATAGAAAATTTTATGTAATGTAATACATAATATCTAAATAATGATAATAAAATTACACCTCTAACAACATTTTCTTATACCTCTCATTAAAATGCATTTCTCATTTTTCTATTACTCGTAACCTAATTATATTATAACGTTTGCTTTTCACCTTAATTCAACAGATTTGTTGTTGTTACGATATGTATACAATTTACATCGTACATATAAAAATAAAATTCAATATTTTAATCTTTATCTATATGATATGCAATCGTATACCATAACAACAGCATTTAATATGAAGTAACTTAACCCTTTCAATACTAAAAAATAATTTTTTATTTAATTTACTATCGAAACAATATTCTTGCATATAAAGGGTTAACACATTCCATTTCAAATATACATATATATATAATAAAATTCTTCATTACAGTTGAACAGGCGAATGAAAAACCTTCATAAATTTCAATAAAATTCATATGATCATATGTTGAAATGAAGATTTTAATTATCGAGACATTACTATATTTCTCAAGTTATATGAAGATACCAGTATTCAATATCCAATTACTATGGAAAAAAATTTTAGGATGGGATTTTATGCCAGAACGAACACAAAACAACTACTAACCTAAATGACTTCTGTTTCGACATATACAGGTTCAATAATGCTACCACCAATCAAGACAATCAACTCTTCACTTGAGTCAGTGACCGCATTAAAAAAAATATATTCAAATACTTATCTCCCCATAATGACTCAGAAACTTAATATCCGCGTCATCTACGTATGGTTTTATAACATTTCAATTAAAACATCAATTAACACATTAATGGTGCATGCCCCGCATG
>CAMZJQ010000358.1:0-12500 GCA_947310385.1 Nephrotoma appendiculata
ATATATATAATATCGCCAAAAATGCTTAATAATGAACGTAGCGTAAAACCGATTACAGATTCGGAATCAGCGTCGAATTTGCAAGCGGATTACATTAATATAAAATCGCATTTTAGTATTTTAAAAAAAATTGCTTTACATCCATCGCACAATGGGAAACCTTTAAGTCGATATATATATATTATCGCCAAAAATGCTTAATAATGAACGTAGCGTAAAACCGATTACAGATTCGGAATCAGCGTCGAATTTGCAAGCGGATTACATTAATATAAAATCGCATTTTGGTATTTTAAAAAAAAATGCAATACATCCATCGCACAATGGGAAACCTTTAAATCGATATATCCATCGCACAATGGGAAACCTTTAAGTCGATATATATATTATCGCCAAAAATGCTTAATAATGAACGTAGCGTAAAACCGATTACAGATTCGGAATCAGCGTCGAATTTGCAAGCGGATTACATTAATATAAAATCGCATTTTGGTATTTTAAAAAAAATTGCATTACATCCATCGCACAATGGGAAACCTTTAAGTCGATATATATATTATCGCCAAAAATGCTTAATAATGAACGTAGCGTAAAACCGATTACAGATTCGGAATCAGCGTCGAATTTGCAAGCGGATTACATTAATATAAAATCGCATTTTGGTATTTAAAAAAAAATTGCTTTACATCCATCGCACAATGGGAAACCTTTAAGTCGATATATATATTATCGCCAAAAATGCTTATTAATGAACGTAGCGTAAAACCGATTACAGATTCGGAATCAGCGTCGAATTTGCAAGCGGATTACATTAATATAAAATCGCATTTTGGTATTTTAAAAAAAAATGCAATACATCCATCGCACAATGGGAAACCTTTAAATCGATATATATAATATCGCCAAAAATGCTTAATAATGAACGTAGCGTAAAACCGATTACAGATTCGGAATCAGCGTCGAATTTGCAAGCGGATTACATTAATATAAAATCGCATTTTAGTATTTTAAAAAAAATTGCTTTACATCCATCGCACAATGGGAAACCTTTAAGTCGATATATATATTATCGCCAAAAATGCTTAATAATGAACGTAGCGTAAAACCGATTACAGATTCGGAATCAGCGTCGAATTTGCAAGCGGATTACATTAATATAAAATCGCATTTTGGTATTTTAAAAAAAAATGCAATACATCCATCGCACAATGGGAAACCTTTAAATCGATATATCCATCGCACAATGGGAAACCTTTAAGTCGATATATATATTATCGCCAAAAATGCTTAATAATGAACGTAGCGTAAAACCGATTACAGATTCGGAATCAGCGTCGAATTTGCAAGCGGATAACATTATTATAAAATCGCATTTTGGTATTTTAAAAAAAATTGCTTTACATCCATCGCACAATGGGAAACCTTTAAGTCGATATATATATTATCGCCAAAAATGCTTAATAATGAACGTAGCGTAAAACCGATTACAGATTCGGAATCAGCGTCGAATTTGTAAGCGGATTACATTAATATAAAATCGCATTTTGGTATTTTAAAAAAAAATGCAATACATCCATCGCACAATGGGAAACCTTTAAATCGATATATATAATATCGCCAAAAATGCTTAATAATGAACGTAGCGTAAAACCGATTACAGATTCGGAATCAGCGTCGAATTTGCAAGCGGATTACATTAATATAAAATCGCATTTTAGTATTTTAAAAAAAATTGCTTTACATCCATCGCACAATGGGAAACCTTTAAGTCGATATATATATTATCGCCAAAAATGCTTAATAATGAACGTAGCGTAAAACCGATTACAGATTCGGAATCAGCGTCGAATTTGCAAGCGGATTACATTAATATAAAATCGCATTTTGGTATTTTAAAAAAAAATGCAATATATCCATCGCACAATGGGAAACCTTTAAATCGATATATATAATATCGCCAAAAATGCTTAATAATGAACGTAGCGTAAAACCGATTACAGATTCGGAATCAGCGTCGAATTTGCAAGCGGATTACATTAATATAAAATCGCATTTTAGTATTTTAAAAAAAATTGCTTTACATCCATCGCACAATGGGAAACCTTTAAGTCGATATATATATATTATCGCCAAAAATGCTTAATAATGAACGTAGCGTAAAACCGATTACAGATTCGGAATCAGCGTCGAATTTGCAAGCGGATTACATTAATATAAAATCGCATTTTAGTATTTTAAAAAAAATTGCATTACATCCATCGCACAATGGGAAACCTTTAAGTCGATATATATATTATCGCCAAAAATGCTTAATAATGAACGTAGCGTAAAACCGATTACAGATTCGGAATCAGCGTCGAATTTGCAAGCGGATTACATTAATATAAAATCGCATTTTGGTATTTTAAAAAAAAATGCAATACATCCATCTCACAATGGGAAACCTTTAAATCGATATATATAATATCGCCAAAAATGCTTAATAATGAACGTAGCGTAAAACCGATTACAGATTCGGAATCAGCGTCGAATTTGCAAGCGGATTACATTAATATAAAATCGCATTTTAGTATTTTAAAAAAAATTGCAATACATCCATCGCACAATGGGAAACCTTTAAGTCGATATATATATTATAGCCGAAAATGCTTATTAATGAACGTAGCGTAAAACTGATTACAGATTCGGAATCAGCGTCGAATTTGCAAGCGGATTACATTAATATAAAATCGCATTTTGGTATTTTAAAAAAAATTGCTTTACATCCATCGCACAATGGGAAACCTTTAAGTCGATATATATATTATCGCCAAAAATGCTTAATAATGAACGTAGCGTAAAACCGATTACAGATTCGGAATCAGCGTCGAATTTGCAAGTGGATTACATTAATATAAAATCGCATTTTGGTATTTTAAAAAAAAATGCAATACATCCATCGCACAATGGGAAACCTTTAAATCGATATATATAATATCGCCAAAAATGCTTAATAATGAACGTAGCGTAAAACCGATTACAGATTCGGAATCAGCGTCGAATTTGCAAGCGGATTACATTAATATAAAATCGCATTTTAGTATTTTAAAAAAAATTGCAATACATCCATCGCACAATGGGAAACCTTTAAGTCGATATATATATTATCGCCAAAAATGCTTAATAATGAACGTAGCGTAAAACCGATTACAGATTCGGAATCAGCGTCGAATTTGCAAGCGGATTACATTAATATAAAATCGCATTTTGGTATTTTAAAAAAAATTGCTTTACATCCATCGCACAATGGGAAACCTTTAAGTCGATATATATATTATCGCCAAAAATGCTTAATAATGAACGTAGCGTAAAACCGATTACAGATTCGGAATCAGCGTCGAATTTGCAAGCGGATTACATTAATATAAAATCGCATTTTGGTATTTTAAAAAAAAATGCAATACATCCATCGCACAATGGGAAACCTTTAAGTCGATATATATATTATCGCCAAAAATGCTTAATAATGAACGTAGCGTAAAACCGATTACAGATTCGGAATCAGCGTCGAATTTGCAAGCGGATTACATTAATATAAAATCGCATTTTGGTATTTTAAAAAAAATTGCTTTACATCCATCGCACAATGGGAAACCTTTAAGTCGATATATATATTATCGCCAAAAATGCTTAATAATGAACGTAGCGTAAAACCGATTACAGATTCGGAATCAGCGTCGAATTTGCAAGCGGATTACATTAATATAAAATCGCAATTTGGTATTTTAAAAAAAAATGCAATACATCCATCGCACAATGGGAAACCTTTAAATCGATATATATAATATCGCCAAAAATGCTTAATAATGAACGTAGCGTAAAACCGATTACAGATTCGGAATCAGCGTCGAATTTGCAAGCGGATTACATTAATATAAAATCGCATTTTGGTATTTTAAAAAAAATTGCTTTACATCCATCGCACAATGGGAAACCTTTAAGTCGATATATATATTATCGCCAAAAATGCTTAATAATGAACGTAGCGTAAAACCGATTACAGATTCGGAATCAGCGTCGAATTTGCAAGCGGATTACATTAATATAAAATCGCATTTTGGTATTTTAAAAAAAAATGCAATACATCCATCGCACAATGGGAAACCTTTAAATCGATATATATAATATCGCCAAAAATGCTTAATAATGAACGTAGCGTAAAACCGATTACAGATTCGGAATCAGCGTCGAATTTGCAAGCAGATTACATTAATATAAAATCGCATTTTAGTATTTTAAAAAAAATTGCAATACATCCATCGCACAATGGGAAACCTTTAAGTCGATATATATATTATAGCCGAAAATGCTTATTAATGAACGTAGCGTAAAACTGATTACAGATTCGGAATCAGCGTCGAATTTGCAAGCGGATTACATTAATATAAAATCGCATTTTGGTATTTTAAAAAAAATGCAATACATCCATCGCACAATGGGAAACCTTTAAGTCGATATATATATTATCGCCAAAAATGCTTAATAATGAACGTAGCGTAAAACCGATTACAGATTCGGAATCAGCGTCGAATTTGCAAGCGGATTACATTAATATAAAATCGCATTTTGGTATTTTAAAAAAAAATGCAATACATCCATCGCACAATGGGAAACCTTTAAGTCGATATATATATTATCGCCAAAAATGCTTAATAATGAACGTAGCGTAAAACCGATTACAGATTCGGAATCAGCGTCGAATTTGCAAGCGGATTACATTAATATAAAATCGCAGTTTGGTATTTTAAAAAAAAATGCAATACATCCATCGCACAATGGGAAACCTTTAAATCGATATATATAATATCGCCAAAAATGCTTAATAATGAACGTAGCGTAAAACCGATTACAGATTCGGAATCAGCGTCGAATTTGCAAGCGGATTACATTAATATAAAATCGCATTTTGGTATTTTAAAAAAAATTGCTTTACATCCATCGCACAATGGGAAACCTTTAAGTCGATATATATATTATCGCCAAAAATGCTTAATAATGAACGTAGCGTAAAACCGATTACAGATTCGGAATCAGCGTCGAATTTGCAAGCGGATTACATTAATATAAAATCGCATTTTGGTATTTTAAAAAAAATTGCTTTACATCCATCGCACAATGGGAAACCTTTAAGTCGATATATATATTATCGCCAAAAATGCTTATTAATGAACGTAGCGTAAAACCGATTACAGATTCGGAATCAGCGTCGAATTTGCAAGCGGATTACATTAATATAAAATCGCATTTTGGTATTTTAAAAAAAAATGCAATACATCCATCGCACAATGGGAAACCTTTAAATCGATATATATAATATCGCCAAAAATGCTTAATAATGAACGTAGCGTAAAACCGATTACAGATTCGGAATCAGCGTCGAATTTGCAAGCGGATTACATTAATATAAAATCGCATTTTAGTATTTTAAAAAAAATTGCTTTACATCCATCGCACAATGGGAAACCTTTAAGTCGATATATATATTATCGCCAAAAATGCTTAATAATGAACGTAGCGTAAAACCGATTACAGATTCGGAATCAGCGTCGAATTTGCAAGCGGATTACATTAATATAAAATCGCATTTTGGTATTTAAAAAAAAAATGCAATACATCCATCGCACAATGGGAAACCTTTAAATCGATATATATAATATCGCCAAAAATGCTTAATAATGAACGTAGCGTAAAACCGATTACAGATTCGGAATCAGCGTCGAATTTGCAAGCGGATTACATTAATATAAAATCGCATTTTAGTATTTTAAAAAAAATTGCAATACATCCATTGCACAATGGGAAACCTTTAAGTCGATATATATATTATCGCCAAAAATGCTTAATAATGAACGTAGCGTAAAACCGATTACAGATTCGGAATCAGCGTCGAATTTGCAAGCGGATTACATTAATATAAAATCGCATTTTGGTATTTTAAAAAAAATTGCTTTACATCCATCGCACAATGGGAAACCTTTAAGTCGATATATATATTATCGCCAAAAATGCTTAATAACGAACGTAGCGTAAAACCGATTACAGATTCGGAATCAGCGTCGAATTTGCAAGCGGATTACATTAATATAAAATCGCATTTTAGTATTTTAAAAAAAATTGCAATACATCCATCGCACAATGGGAAACCTTTAAGTCGATATATATATTATAGCCGAAAATGCTTATTAATGAACGTAGCGTAAAACTGATTACAGATTCGGAATCAGCGTCGAATTTGCAAGCGGATTACATTAATATAAAATCGCATTTTGGTATTTTAAAAAAAATTGCATTACATCCATCGCACAATGGGAAACCTTTAAGTCGATATATATATTATCGCCAAAAATGCTTAATAATGAACGTAGCGTAAAACTGATTACAGATTCGGAATCAGCGTCGAATTTGCAAGCGGATTACATTAATATAAAATCGCATTTTGGTATTTTAAAAAAAAATGCAATACATCCATCGCACAATGGGAAACCTTTAAGTCGATATATATATTATCGCCAAAAATGCTTAATAATGAACGTAGCGTAAAACCGATTACAGATTCGGAATCAGCGTCGAATTTGCAAGCGGATTACATTAATATAAAATCGCATTTTGGTATTTTAAAAAAAATTGCATTACATCCATCGCACAATGGGAAACCTTTAAATCGATATATATAATATCGCCAAAAATGCTTAATAATGAACGTAGCGTAAAACCGATTACAGATTCGGAATCAGCGTCGAATTTGCAAGCGGATTACATTAATATAAAATCGCATTTTAGTATTTTAAAAAAAATTGCAATACATCCATCGCACAATGGGAAACCTTTAAGTCGATATATATATATTATAGCCGAAAATGCTTAATAATGAACGTAGCGTAAAACTGATTACAGATTCGGAATCAGCGTCGAATTTGCAAGCGGATTACATTAATATAAAATCGCATTTTGGTATTTTAAAAAAAATTGCATTACATCCATCGCACAATGGGAAACCTTTAAGTCGATATATATATTATCGCCAAAAATGCTTAATAATGAACGTAGCGTAAAACCGATTACAGATTCGGAATCAGCGTCGAATTTGCAAGCGGATTACATTAATATAAAATCGCATTTTGGTATTTAAAAAAAAAATGCAATACATCCATCGCACAATGGGAAACCTTTAAATCGATATATATAATATCGCCAAAAATGCTTAATAATGAACGTAGCGTAAAACCGATTACAGATTCGGAATCAGCGTCGAATTTGCAAGCGGATTACATTAATATAAAATCGCATTTTAGTATTTTAAAAAAAATTGCAATACATCCATCGCACAATGGGAAACCTTTAAGTCGATATATATATTATAGCCGAAAATGCTTATTAATGAACGTAGCGTAAAACTGATTACAGATTCGGAATCAGCGTCGAATTTGCAAGCGGATTACATTAATATAAAATCGCATTTTGGTATTTTAAAAAAAAATGCAATACATCCATCGCACAATGGGAAACCTTTAAGTCGATATATATATTATCGCCAAAAATGCTTAATAATGAACGTAGCGTAAAACCGATTACAGATTCGGAATCAGCGTCGAATTTGCAAGCGGATTACATTAATATAAAATCGCATTTTGGTATTTTAAAAAAAATTGCATTACATCCATCGCACAATGGGAAACCTTTAAGTCGATATATATATTATCGCCAAAAATGCTTAATAATGAACGTAGCGTAAAACCGATTACAGATTCGGAATCAGCGTCGAATTTGCAAGCGGATTACATTAATATAAAATCGCATTTTGGTATTTAAAAAAAAATTGCTTTACATCCATCGCACAATGGGAAACCTTTAAGTCGATATATATATTATCGCCAAAAATGCTTATTAATGAACGTAGCGTAAAACCGATTACAGATTCGGAATCAGCGTCGAATTTGCAAGCGGATTACATTAATATAAAATCGCATTTTAGTATTTTAAAAAAAATTGCTTTACATCCATCGCACAATGGGAAACCTTTAAGTCGATATATATATATTATCGCCAAAAATGCTTAATAATGAACGTAGCGTAAAACCGATTACAGATTCGGAATCAGCGTCGAATTTGCAAGCGGATTACATTAATATAAAATCGCATTTTGGTATTTTAAAAAAAAATGCAATACATCCATCGCACAATGGGAAACCTTTAAATCGATATATCCATCGCACAATGGGAAACCTTTAAGTCGATATATATATTATCGCCAAAAATGCTTAATAATGAACGTAGCGTAAAACCGATTACAGATTCGGAATCAGCGTCGAATTTGCAAGCGGATTACATTAATATAAAATCGCATTTTGGTATTTTAAAAAAAATTGCTTTACATCCATCGCACAATGGGAAACCTTTAAGTCGATATATATATTATCGCCAAAAATGCTTAATAATGAACGTAGCGTAAAACCGATTACAGATTCGGAATCAGCGTCGAATTTGTAAGCGGATTACATTAATATAAAATCGCATTTTGGTATTTTAAAAAAAAATGCAATACATCCATCGCACAATGGGAAACCTTTAAATCGATATATATAATATCGCCAAAAATGCTTAATAATGAACGTAGCGTAAAACCGATTACAGATTCGGAATCAGCGTCGAATTTGCAAGCGGATTACATTAATATAAAATCGCATTTTAGTATTTTAAAAAAAATTGCTTTACATCCATCGCACAATGGGAAACCTTTAAGTCGATATATATATTATCGCCAAAAATGCTTAATAATGAACGTAGCGTAAAACCGATTACAGATTCGGAATCAGCGTCGAATTTGCAAGCGGATTACATTAATATAAAATCGCATTTTGGTATTTTAAAAAAAAATGCAATATATCCATCGCACAATGGGAAACCTTTAAATCGATATATATAATATCGCCAAAAATGCTTAATAATGAACGTAGCGTAAAACCGATTACAGATTCGGAATCAGCGTCGAATTTGCAAGCGGATTACATTAATATAAAATCGCATTTTAGTATTTTAAAAAAAATTGCAATACATCCATCGCACAATGGGAAACCTTTAAGTCGATATATATATTATCGCCAAAAATGCTTAATAATGAACGTAGCGTAAAACCGATTACAGATTCGGAATCAGCGTCGAATTTGCAAGCGGATTACATTAATATAAAATCGCATTTTGGTATTTTAAAAAAAATTGCTTTACATCCATCGCACAATGGGAAACCTTTAAGTCGATATATATATTATCGCCAAAAATGCTTAATAATGAACGTAGCGTAAAACCGATTACAGATTCGGAATCAGCGTCGAATTTGCAAGCGGATTACATTAATATAAAATCGCATTTTGGTATTTAAAAAAAAAATGCAATACATCCATCGCACAATGGGAAACCTTTAAATCGATATATATAATATCGCCAAAAATGCTTAATAATGAACGTAGCGTAAAACCGATTACAGATTCGGAATCAGCGTCGAATTTGCAAGCGGATTACATTAATATAAAATCCCATTTTGGTATTTTAAAAAAAATTGCTTTACATCCATCGCACAATGGGAAACCTTTAAGTCGATATATATATTATCGCCAAAAATGCTTAATAATGAACGTAGCGTTAAACCGATTACAGATTCGGAATCAGCGTCGAATTTGCAAGCGGATTACATTAATATAAAATCGCATTTTAGTATTTTAAAAAAAATTGCATTACATCCATCGCACAATGGGAAACCTTTAAGTCGATATATATATTATCGCCAAAAATGCTTAATAATGAACGTAGCGTAAAACCGATTACAGATTCGGAATCAGCGTCGAATTTGCAAGCGGATTACATTAATATAAAATCGCATTTTGGTATTTTAAAAAAAAATGCAATACATCCATCGCACAATGGGAAACCTTTAAATCGATATATATAATATCGCCAAAAATGCTTAATAATGAACGTAGCGTAAAACCGATTACAGATTCGGAATCAGCGTCGAATTTGCAAGCGGATTACATTAATATAAAATCGCATTTTGGTATTTTAAAAAAAAATGCAATACATCCATCGCACAATGGGAAACCTTTAAATCGATATATATAATATCGCCAAAAATGCTTAATAATGAACGTAGCGTAAAACCGATTACAGATTCGGAATCAGCGTCGAATTTGCAAGCGGATTACATTAATATAAAATCGCATTTTAGTATTTTAAAAAAAATTGCAATACATCCATCGCACAACGGGAAACCTTTAAGTCGATATATATATTATCGCCAAAAATGCTTAATAATGAACGTAGCGTAAAACCGATTACAGATTCGGAATCAGCGTCGAATTTGCAAGCGGATTACATTAATATAAAATCGCATTTTGGTATTTTAAAAAAAAATGCAATACATCCATCGCACAATGGGAAACCTTTAAATCGATATATATAATATCGCCAAAAATGCTTAATAATGAACGTAGCGTAAAACCGATTACAGATTCGGAATCAGCGTCGAATTTGCAAGCGGATTACATTAATATAAAATCGCATTTTGGTATTTTAAAAAAAAATGCAATACATCCATCGCACAATGGGAAACCTTTAAATCGATATATATAATATCGCCAAAAATGCTTAATAATGAACGTAGCGTAAAACCGATTACAGATTCGGAATCAGCGTCGAATTTGCAAGCGGATTACATTAATATAAAATCGCATTTTAGTATTTTAAAAAAAATTGCAATACATCCATCGCACAACGGGAAACCTTTAAGTCGATATATATATTATCGCCAAAAATGCTTAATAATGAACGTAGCGTAAAACCGATTACAGATTCGGAATCAGCGTCGAATTTGCAAGCGGATTACATTAATATAAAATCGCATTTTGGTATTTTAAAAAAAATTGCTTTACATCCATCGCACAATGGGAAACCTTTAAGTCGATATATATATTATCGCCAAAAATGCTTAATAATGAACGTAGCGTAAAACCGATTACAGATTCGGAATCAGCGTCGAATTTGCAAGCGGATTACATTAATATAAAATCGCATTTTGGTATTTTAAAAAAAAATGCAATACATCCATCGCACAATGGGAAACCTTTAAATCGATATATATAATATCGCCAAAAATGCTTAATAATGAACGTAGCGTAAAACCGATTACAGATTCGGAATCAGCGTCGAATTTGCAAGCGGATTACATTAATATAAAATCGCATTTTAGTATTTTAAAAAAAATTGCTTTACATCCATCGCACAATGGGAAACCTTTAAGTCGATATATATATTATCGCCAAAAATGCTTAATAATGAACGTAGCGTAAAACCGATTACAGATTCGGAATCAGCGTCGAATTTGCAAGCGGATTACATTAATATAAAATCGCATTTTGGTATTTAAAAAAAAAATGCAATACATCCATCGCACAATGGGAAACCTTTAAATCGATATATATAATATCGCCAAAAATGCTTAATAATGAACGTAGCGTAAAACCGATTACAGATTCGGAATCAGCGTCGAATTTGCAAGCGGATTACATTAATATAAAATCGCATTTTAGTATTTTAAAAAAAATTGCAATACATCCATCGCACAATGGGAAACCTTTAAGTCGATATATATATTATAGCCGAAAATGCTTATTAATGAACGTAGCGTAAAACTGATTACAGATTCGGAATCAGCGTCGAATTTGCAAGCGGATTACATTAATATAAAATCGCATTTTGGTATTTTAAAAAAAATTGCTTTACATCCATCGCACAATGGGAAACCTTTAAGTCGATATATATATTATCGCCAAAAATGCTTAATAATGAACGTAGCGTAAAACCGATTACAGATTCGGAATCAGTGTCGAATTTGCAAGCGGATTACATTAATATAAAATCGCATTTTGGTATTTTAAAAAAAAATGCAATACATCCATCGCACAATGGGAAACCTTTAAATCGATATATATAATATCGCCAAAAATGCTTAATAATGAACGTAGCGTAAAACCGATTACAGATTCGGAATCAGCGTCGAATTTGCAAGCGGATTACATTAATATAAAATCGCATTTTGGTATTTTAAAAAAAAATGCAATACATCCATCGCACAATGGGAAACCTTTAAGTCGATATATATATTATCGCCAAAAATGCTTAATAATGAACGTAGCGTAAAACCGATTACAGATTCGGAATCAGCGTCGAATTTGCAAGCGGATTACATTAATATAAAATCGCATTTTGGTATTTTAAAAAAAATTGCATTACATCCATCGCACAATGGGAAACCTTTAAATCGATATATATAATATCGCCAAAAATGCTTAATAATGAACGTAGCGTAAAACCGATTACAGATTCGGAATCAGCGTCGAATTTGCAAGCGGATTACATTAATATAAAATCGCATTTTAGTATTTTAAAAAAAATTGCAATACATCCATCGC
>CAMZJQ010000358.1:17500-19964 GCA_947310385.1 Nephrotoma appendiculata
TTAAAAGCCCAATGACTCGCACATATACTAGACTCCTTGGTCCGTGTTTCAAGACGGGTCCCAAAGGTATCCCAAATCATTTCATTGCCGATAGGATCGTTTACTCGAACTGCATTTATATAAAATAAACCGTTACGATATTCGCAGCAAATATGCTTGTACGATCAGATACATGTGTCATCATATTGGCAGATATTTTTATAGTTCCTTAAGAAACATTCACAAGTGAATGCGAAAGGAGCTCCATATAAAATCATTGACAAATATCTACATAAGTAGTATGTTGATAACACATCGCAATGTGATAATAGAAGAAAAGTGCATAATATAATTTCATGATAACATCAATTATTATATCAATGAATCTCTTCTTTTACAAGTTCGGGTTCATTGGGTTTAACCTCTTAGTGGTTTCACGTACTGTTTAACTCTCTATTCAGAGTTCTTTTCAACTTTCCCTCACGGTACTTGTTCGCTATCGGTCTCGTGGTTATATTTAGTC
This sequence comes from Nephrotoma appendiculata, assembly GCA_947310385.1. Taxonomy (NCBI): domain Eukaryota; kingdom Metazoa; phylum Arthropoda; class Insecta; order Diptera; family Tipulidae; genus Nephrotoma; species Nephrotoma appendiculata. Next base: position 18,003 of record CAMZJQ010000358.1, read on the forward strand.
TTAGATGGAGTTTACCACCAACTTAGTGCTGCACTATCAAGCAACACGACTCTCTAGAGATATCTTCTTAAGCAAGATTATAGTCTCTACGGGCCTGGCACCCTCTATGGGTAAATGGCCCCATTCAAGATGGACTTGAACATATAATCAAAATGCGTAAGATAATAGATACTCCTTTACATTGAATTTCCATTCTACCAGTAATCAGTAGAAGGACTTAATGCTGGACTTTTCCCATTTCGCTCGCCGCTACTAAGGGAATCTTAGTTAATTTCTTTTCCTCTCCTAATTAATATGCTTAAATTCAGGAGGTAATCACATATGAGTTGAAGTCACAATTAAGAATTGTGTTTGTGAATAAACTGCGAGTAAAAAACTATATCAGATAATAATAAATGACTTACGTCTTTAACTGTCGTATTATTACACAAACTATAAGTAATACGATATTGTAAATATGTATAATATTTACATATCAATAATTAATAAATAATAATTAATTTAGCTTATATTAGTGACCCTCAACCATATGTGGTCCAAGCAGAGTAACATGTACTATTAGCATGGACCGCAATATGCGTTCAAAATGTTGATGTTCATGTGTCCTGCAGTTCACATAACTTCACGCAGTTTGCTGCGTTCTTCATCGACCCACGAGCCTAGTGATCCCCCGCTAAGAGTGATATTTTTTTAATGTTAAGCAATAATATACTACTCCATTGGTAAAGCGAAATACTTTAATCAATAACGTAATTATATAAGAATAAATTACGTATATGAACTTCTCAATGGTATTGTTTATTTTTAAATTATGATCAAATTTTCTTTAATGATCCTTCCGCAGGTTCACCTACGGAAACCTTGTTACGACTTTTACTTCCTCTAAATATACAAGTTCGGTCAACTTTGGTAAAACAACCACAACACAAGAAGCATCACGGTGATCACCTCTGAGGACCTCACTAACATATTCAATCGGTAGTAGCGACGGGCGGTGTGTACAAAGGGCAGGGACGTAATCAATGCGAGCTTATGACCCGCACTTACTGGGAATTCCAGGTTCATGTGAACAGTTTCAGTCCACAATCCCAACCACGAAGGTGGTTCAGCGGTTTACCCGGTCTTTTTAGACTAGGAGGACACGTTGATACCTTCATTGTAGCGCGCGTGCAGCCCAGGACATCTAAGGGCATCACAGACCTGTTATTGCTCAATCTCATATTGCTAGACGCAATTTGTCTATTTAAGAAGCAAGTGTCTTATTAAGACAAACCACCAGGTATGACTCCACCTACAGACAATTCTTACGTATTAAGACCAATCCTCGTGAGAAGAATGGATAACAGAGGCAAAAATGTATGCAAAGTTTCAACGTCATAACCCTGCCGGCATCTAGTTAAGAAATTTGAGTCTCGTTCGTTATCGGAATTAACCAGACAAATCACTCCACGAACTAAGAACGGCCATGCACCACCACCCATAGATTCGAGAAAGAGCTATTAATCTGTCTTACTCATTTATGTTCGGACCTGGTAAGTTTCCCCGTGTTGAGTCAAATTAAGCCGCAGGCTCCACTCCTGGTGGTGCCCTTCCGTCAATTCCTTTAAGTTTCAACTTTGCAACCATACTTCCCCCGGAGCCCAAAAGCTTTGGTTTCCCGGAAAGCGACTGAAAGAGCCATATATGTAGCTCCATCCAATTGCTAGCTGGCATCGTTTATGGTTAGAACTAGGGCGGTATCTGATCGCCTTCGAACCTCTAACTTTCGTTCTTGATTAATGAAAACATCTTTGGCAAATGCTTTCGCTTATGTTAGTCTTACGACGGTCCACGAATTTCACCTCTCGCGCCGTAATACTAATGCCCCCAACTGCTTCTATTAATCATTACGTCTTGATCTAAAAACCAATTGAAAATAGAACAGACGTCTTATTCCATTATTCCATGCAGAGAATATTTAGG
>CAMZJQ010000359.1:0-18884 GCA_947310385.1 Nephrotoma appendiculata
AGGTAAGTGTTAAAATTTAAGTATAATTTCAAATTTAGTATTTGATTGTGTTTTTATTTGTATTTAATTATAGGAGAGACCAGCAACACCGGAAGCTTTAGTAATAGATCCGCACCAAGAAGACTTGCTACCGAGAGACCCTACCAGGAGGAGATCGCGGCGGAAATTCATACCCAAGCCTTGTTGTGTACGTGGTTTTCCGCCACCTCATTCATGGGCTGTAAGTGTAATATTTTAAATGATTTGTGATTGTCGGAATAAATGTCAGCTAACTTCATTTCCATTGTACTGTAAATTTTTCAGGGAAATTTTGTCGCGCGTAATCTGACTTAAAAATTCAAATAACTTTATAACTTTAAATTTTATAGAAAAAATAGTTTGGATAATAACATTTATTATATTTCCAAATTTGCAATCTCAAATTGAATTGAAGGAGCACATAGAAAGGCCAACCTCTTCCGCAAATTAAATTGAATAATTATAGATTTTGTAGGTGTTAGTATTTTATTCTAATAATAAACATTTAAATTAGATTCAGATCAGATTCTGGACCATTGCCGGAAAGAAATCAAACGGCTCGAGACCACCTTAGACGATAGACACCTAGTAGAAATGTGAACGCCACTAATGTAAGTTTAAAGTTATGTAAAGTGTGCTTATTCTAAAATTTAAGTATAAATTCAAATTTGATATTTGATTGGGTTTTTATTTGTATTTAGTTATAGGAGAGACCGGCAACACCGGGAATGAAACGCAAGGCTTTATTCATAGATTCGGAACATACTGACTTGGGACCGAATACCTCACCTAGGAGAAGATCGCGGCGGAAATCAATTCCGCGACATTGTACTGTGTGTTTTCCTCTGCCACCTTATTCACGGATAAGTGTAATATTTTACTTAGAATTAATTTGTTTCCAGCCAAATGTGACGAAGAGAGAATATTTTGTTTGTTCCTCCTTGAAAATATGTTTATTTCTTGTCATGTTTTGAAACAGGGATGCAAACTGGCAAACAAACTTGTAAATGGTTTGTGATGGTTAGGATAAATGTCAGCAAACTTAATTTCAATGTATGGTAAATTTTTCAAAAAATAAGTTACGATATTAATATTTAATAAATGTCGAAATTTGCAGTCTCAAATTGAATTCAAGGAACACGAATAATCGGCCAATTAAACATCTTCGGCCAATTAAATTCAATTGTAAATTACGGAATAATTATAGATTTTGTAGATGATAGTTTTTTATTCTAAGTAAAACTTCAAATTACATTCAGATCATTTCTTTATTTGTTTATAAAGGGTCGACGAGATTCTGGACCATTTCCAGGAAGAGGTCAAATGGCTCTAGACGTCCTTAGACGACAATCGCTTGGTAAAAATGTGAACGCGTACAATGTAAGTTTAAAATTTATTTAAGTGCCTGAATTGTGATAAATATGAATTAATGCTAATCTTGTGAAATTGCTGCCCTGTGTTGTAGAATCCACATAAAATACATCCTATTAAAAACATAAAGAACGACACGAAAAACTTTCTCACACGACAATCAAAAAATGTTCTTACACGCAACAACCAAAAACACGTGCACATCAAAAAAAAATTACAAAATTTAATTGAAACAACCAAATCATAAAAACAAAAATGCAATTTCACGGAAATTAAAATAAATAATTTTATGAACCAAAATTAATTAAATATTTTCGACCTAAAATTTACTGTTAATAAGTATTTTTATATAATTTTACGAATGGAAAACTTCCACTCGACACCATTTTCAACAAAACCAAAAAAGTAAAATAAACAACAATATAAAAGCCAAAATCACAAAATTTGGTTAAATAAGTAAAAAGTTTTCAATCAGTAAAAACACCCAATCAATAAAAGTAGTCTTCTAGTGAAATTAATTAATCAATAAAATTAAATCATAATCAATTTGTGTAATTTCAAACTAATTCAATTTATATTTTCATAATTACTAGTGAATTCATAATCAACGTTTGTAACTTCAAACAAATTCAATTTATATTTTAATAATTATTAGTGAAATCATAATCAATGTGTGTAACTTCAAACATATTCAATTTTTATAATTACTAATGAAACTATAATCAATGTGTGCAAAAAACATGTACAAATTGTACACACCCAAGTTGTGTTCCCCCTGTCCACAAATTTTTAATAAAGAAACCCCAAGCTCGGAAGTTCAAACGTATTTTAATACCCAAAAGGGCCGTTCTCTACCAAACAACAACTAAATTTATATACAGCAAAACAATTTTTTTTTTCTTATTACAGTGAAGTACAAACACAAAACAAATCACTTTATGAGCAATAACAAACCATTGCCATTCGAAAAGAAATCAGGCAAAACTTCAAGATCACCGATTCGAGTAAGCGAAAGGCTCAGAATAAAATCAGAGCCTAACGAGCTACACTCGAACGTTACAAATCACTCAAGTATTCCCGCCAACAAAGAAAAAAGTCAAACGCCACAATCCAAAAGCGAACAAGTTAAAATTCCAGCAGAAAAACAAATCGAAAAGGACACCCAGACAACACAGAAGCCCCAAATCACAGATTTCGAGGACACAGGCAAACACAATGGATCAACAAAAAATTCAACAGAGCATCGCAAGTTTCGTACCAGAATTCAACGGAGAAGAAACAAAACACCAGGCGCACAAAGTAGCAAGATTCCTCGACAATGCCGACAGTATATTTGAAACACTGACCACAGAGCAGGAAAAGTAAACATTCGACAGACTAATCAAGCTAAGATTAACAGGAGACGCATACATGAGAATCACGCACCGAAACATACAAACCTATACAGAAATAAAAGAAGTACTAAGCAACATGTACACAGAACTACATTCGTTGGACAAACTGGAAATGAGATTCAGCAACATAAAACCAACATACGGCGAAAGTATAAAAAACTACGGCTACAGACTTCTAGAAGCACTAGAACAGTACAAAAACGGGTACAAGACTAAATTTAACACCAACAACATTGACAACACTTATTCTCAACATCTAGACACAACATCAGTGCAACTATTTAAACGAGGTATAAACAATTTAATCCTAAAAGAAAAAATCGCCACGAACAAAGCCACAAACATCAATCTATTAATAGATGAAGCAGAAATCATCGAAAAAATGCTAACATGCACAACAGAGATGATGCCGGATACAACAAAACAAACACTTACACCATTCACGCCAACAAGTCAACAACAGAACACATACGGAAGACCACCGATCATCTGTAACTATTGCCAAAAAATGAACCGCACCTGGGATGCATGCCGCACGAGATTGAACCACGAAAGAACGAACAGATCACAACAATATTACACACGCAACATGAATTACCAGAGAAACTACAACACGGCTAGAAAACCGCCGAACACACACTACAATGCAACCACGTAGGAACAATATAACAGAATAACCCAACCACAACACACATAGAAACAATATCAAGATAAAAGATCAAGCCAGCAAAGGCCGTCAACACAAAGCATGCCACAATTCATCCCCAAATTCAATCACAATCAACAACAACAAACTCAGAATCAATTCACAACAGCAGACAGCCAACAACAATATCAACCGAACCAACGCAGGAACAACTTTATACCAAAATATTGCTCACATTGTAAGGTCACGACGGAACACACCTTTGAGGAATGCCGTAATAAATTTTTCAACAGACAGCCAAACCAGCAGATGAATCAAAACAACCAGCACACACCACCTGATACCTACACGTTGACTGACACATTTAACAAAATGAGAATCAATGCAATGTTTCCACTACAACACCAGAATCAATACGAAATAACACAACAAACGCAGCCGGAAAACTCCAACGGATCCGATCAGCTATAGGAGAGCAACTGACCTCGGATCCAATATAAACATATTTAACACAATCAACAGCATCAAAAATCGACCACGGACACACTCTCCAAATGGGTACCATCCCAGAAACTTATTTAAAAATTTCCTTTCAAATGATTATACTAACTCACAAACAAATACACCAAAACCAAACAACGAACACACGAGCCCCAGCGCCCATAACTTAAACTATCAAATACAAACAATTAACCACAAAACACAAGCCGCCACTACAAATCCAGCGCAAACTCAACAAATACAAGCCGCCGCTACAATTCCGGAGCAAAATCGCTACAACGCCGACGCACAATTTAAACTCACACACAAACAATCAACAATTACAAGCCGTCGCCACAACGCCAACGCACAACTTCAATCCGCAAACAATCAATCATCAATCAAAAGCCATCGCTACAACGCCGACGCACAACTCAAATTCACAAACCACTCAACATACAAAAGCCACCGCTACAATCCCGGTGCAAAACACAAGCAACTACGAACTCACGAGCAAATTAAACTCAGAACAGAACTGACAACACCAATCCTGATCCTGAAAACAAATTCTCCGAAAAAATCTCACTATTCAAAAAATTAACATGCAAAACAATCTCAAAAATACAGAATACAATTGAAACTAACACACGAAAACTTGCATCTGAACTAAAACAGAACTTGTTACAAAAAACACACGACTTATCTCAAATAATAACAAAACACAAGAGTAACAACAACCCCACGCAAATACCAAACCCAACAGAAAATAAAATCACTCCTACCCTACCTAATCCAATTCCCAAATCGACAAAACCACTCACACATAATATATTAGATCTCGCCGAAATAGAATCGGACATACTACAACAACTATTATACCCAGATACTCAGTACACAGTAAATCTAGCAACGAATGACAAACTGACTCGCGATACCATCTCATCCATCATAAACAAACACAAAGTACATCTGTTAATCGATTCAGGAGCCGACTTGTGTATAATCAAAAAACACTTCGTAGAACCACTAAAAACAAATCAAAACGACACTATCACATTAACAGAAATAGACAAAATTAACACTCAGATCCCACCTTTCAGTCTCAAGAATTTAAAAACCAATCCTATCTCCCAAATTCAAAATCCTTACCAGAATAGCATAGATAATCTTCCATCAACATACACCCCTAACGTCACTTATCAATACACCAACTTCAAAATAAGAAAAAAAAGTAGTAACAAACCCCTTCGATACTCCAACTACTAACACGGACCCGAAGAAGACTCAACCATAATCATTAACACGAACAAAACAATAATAATTTCTCTAAAATATTTTACAGGACCAGGACTAAGAAATTACTCAATACAATGGGTCTGTTTACACGAGTGTTGAATTCAACACAAATTTCTTCGTTCCTTTCCCCCTTGCCTATAATCTAAAAAAAAATGTTGTGTACTTTTGCAACTCGAATTTTAGGTGTTGAACGAATTGTAATTTACTAACACAAACAAAAAAGCTATACAAAAAAATTTCGGTCCAATTTTTTTTTTCAGAAAACAGGTTTTATTTCCAATTTGTCTTTCGTTCGCAAAACATGAAAGCATCTACCGTACATAAAAATAAATATTTAGTTGAGTTGGGTTTTCAACAAAACAATAATTTTTATTTTTTTTGTATAACATAATTATATAATTCCTAAATATCAATTTATTTTTTCTAAAAAATATAATAACAAATTTTATAAACTATAATTATAAGTTATTGTAATGATGAAAACAGACGTACGAAAAGACGCTTGCAAAAGACTTAAACATTTCTAAAAAAACGCACCGCTGCAGCACTGCGTATATGTAGCTATACGGCCAAGTAGAAGAAAAATATAAAAAATACCGTTTATATGTATGCAGGCCCAAATAATGTAAACACGAAAAAACACTTTCATACGAATGCTATGAAAATTTTCTGTTCAATATTTTTTTTTTGACTTTATTTATCTATATCTCTTAATTGCGGCAAAAAATTAAATGTTCATTCCCCTGAGCACGAGCTTTGTTTATTTTTTTTCATTATTTTTGGTAAATTGTTTTTTAATTTTAAGGTAGATTTCATTTAGAATTTTACCATTTTCCGGCTTGCTGCCTTTTATTTGTTGAACGTCGTATAACACACGATTCAAAGTTTGTGTGTATGGAAGAAGAGTATTCAACAATCACTGCGTTTATGTACACATATAGGCACTATCAAAACCAACAACAATTAAAAGCCCTGAACAAAGTCTGAAACGCAGATACCAATATACAACAAACTACAGAAGATTGTGTTGTTTACACTAACAATCCCATGTTAATTTTTATCTTTCGCACCACTACTTATTAAACTAGTGCGCACATACGATGTACAAATACATTCTAATACAACTATCTATAGGGTAGTTTTTTTCTGTATTTGTTGCAATAGCATGGCTTTATATTGTTGTTGGTTTTGGCACTATGGTTGATTGTTGAATACTCTTCTTGCATACACACAAACTTTGAATCGTGCATTATACGACGTTCAACAAATAAAAGGCAGCATGCCGGAAAATGGTAAAATTCTTAATGAAATCTACCTTAAAATTAAAAAACAATTTACCAAAAATAATGAAAAATAAACAAAGCTCGTGCTCAGGGGAATGAAAATTTAATTTTTTGCCGCAATTACGAGATATAGATAAATAAAGTCAAAAAAAAATATTGAACAGAAAATTTTCATAGCATTCGTATGAAAGTGTTTTTTCGTGTTTACATTAATTGGGCCTGCATACATACAAAGCGTATATAATGAAAGACGGCCGTATACACATCCATAGGCACTGGCTGCAGAGTTGACTACACAACAAAAACAACATATCATGAATTAATATTAACATCACCATGGCTTTTCAATGTTTTGACAGAAATTCAAAAACAAATTGTATATTGTTTATCAAAAACTCTACTGAAAAATAATAACGCAATGTTTAAAAAATACGCCCATGTAGTTAACTTGCGTAACCGCTTGCGTATCCGCATGCGGAAATTCCGCACGTCTGTTTCAAGCATAAAACATTGCTGTGCATTGTGTAAAAAGTATTTATCAAAATAGCTAAGTAGCTGTCAATTTGTTTCTGTTTGTTTAGTGTTGCTATGAAATAATTTGTGTGCATTTAATTAAATATGGACTATAATTGATAAAAAAGTGGTTTATTATAATTATTTTCACAAAAAAATTAAAATAATTTTTGTTATTATTATTTATTTTTTTAACAACAGTTTATTTTAAAAATTATCGTTAATGTAAATTAAACAAAAAAAAAATATATTTTATACACAACTAAAAAAATATACGCATAAATTGACAACCGCCTTAACGATGCTTCTCCGAAAAAATTCAATATGAAATGAAAATAATTTTACACATACATAAGTAAATAACATCAGCTACGTTTTATCGTGTGAACGCAAATGTGCCCTTCCACACTTGTATTCTTGCATCAGATTTTTTCCTCGTTTTTCTCCTCTTTACCTACAAACTAAATTTGAGGTGGGGGTTTTGTGTTGTTAAATTTTCAACAAATTTTTTTTTGTTTATCGTGTTGTTACGCACTACCACAAAGATAATAAAAATAAATACGTATATACAAAAAAATTGCGTTTGAGGTTGACAACAATATTTTTAACTTAATTTGTTTTAACGTCGTCTCGTGAAGAACAAAAAAAAAATAAAAAAAGCTATATCTTGTAAAAAAATGTCGGAAATTAATTCAATGCAAGATGGGTGGAGTAAGGAACAAACCTTACTATTACATAACAAAATTATTTAATATTTTTTATTAATCAAAATTTTTCCATAAAGTACGTGTACAATATGTAATTTTAAATTTTCTTGTTCTCTTGTGCGCGTCAAATTACGAAATGAAAATAATTTACATATACATAGATAAGTAACAACAGTCGAAGAATACAAATATAAACGAAAAGTGTTGTCGATATGTGTCATGAACAATACAAGTGTGGAAAGGCCCAATGTTGAATTACAATTGTTACAATTGTAAATTTTTTTAGATTATTGACAATTGTAAAATTTTTTAGATTATAGGCAAGGGGGAAAGGAACGAAGAAATTTGTGTTGAATTCAACACTCGTGTAAACAGACCCATTGTATTGAGTAATTTCTTAGTCCTGGTCCTGTAAAATATTTTAGAGAAATTATTATTGTTTTGTTCGTGTTAATGATTATGGTTGAGTCTTCTTCGGGTCCGTGTTAGTATTTGGAGTATCGAAGGGGTTTGTTACTACTTTTTTTTCTTATTTTGAAGTTGGTGTATTGATAAGTGACGTTAGGGGTGTATGTTGATGGAAGATTATCTATGCTATTCTGGTAAGGATTTTGAATTTGGGAGATAGGATTGGTTTTTAAATTCTTGAGACTGAAAGGTGGGATCTGAGTGTTAATTTTGTCTATTTCTGTTAATGTGATAGTGTCGTTTTGATTTGTTTTTAGTGGTTCTACGAAGTGTTTTTTGATTATACACAAGTCGGCTCCTGAATCGATTAACAGATGTACTTTGTGTTTGTTTATGATGGATGAGATGGTATCGCGAGTCAGTTTGTCATTCGTTGCTAGATTTACTGTGTACTGAGTATCTGGGTATAATAGTTGTTGTAGTATATCCGATTCTATTTCGGCGAGATCTAATATATTATGTGTGAGTGGTTTTGTCGATTTGGGAATTGGATTAGGTAGGGTAGGAGTGATTTTATTTTCTGTTGGGTTTGGTATTTGCGTGGGGTTGTTGTTACTCTTGTGTTTTGTTATTATTTGAGATAAGTCGTGTGTTTTTTGTAACAAGTTCTGTTTTAGTTCAGATGAAAGTTTTCGTGTGTTAGTTTCAATTGTATTCTGTATTTTTGAGATTGTTTTGCATGTTAATTTTTTGAATAGTGAGATTTTTTCGGAGAATTTGTTTTCAGGATCAGGATTGGTGTTGTCAGTTCTGTTCTGAGTTTTATTTGCTCGTGAGTTCGTAGTTGCTTGTGTTTTGCACCGGGATTGTAGCGGTGGCTTTTGTATGTTGAGTGGTTTGTGAATTTGAGTTGTGCGTCGGCGTTGTAGCGATGGCTTTTGATTGATGATTGATTGTTTGCGGATTGAAGTTGTGCGTTGGCGTTGTGGCGACGGCTTGTAATTGTTGATTGTTTGTGTGTGAGTTTAAATTGTGCGTCGGCGTTGTAGCGATTTTGCTCCGGAATTGTAGCGGCGGCTTGTATTTGTTGAGTTTGCGCTGGATTTGTAGTGGCGGCTTGTGTTTTGTGGTTAATTGTTTGTATTTGATAGTTTAAGTTATGGGCGCTGGGGCTCGTGTGTTCGTTGTTTGGTTTTGGTGTATTTGTTTGTGAGTTAGTATAATCATTTGAAAGGAAATTTTTAAATAAGTTTCTGGGATGGTACCCATTTGGAGAGTGTGTCCGTGGTCGATTTTTGATGCTGTTGATTGTGTTAAATATGTTTATATTGGATCCGAGGTCAGTTGCTCTCCTATAGCTGATCGGATCCGTTGGAGTTTTCCGGCTGCGTTTTTTGTGTTATTTCGTGGTGATTCTGGTGTTGTAGTGGAAACATTGCATTGATTCTCATTTTGTTAAATGTGTCAGTCAACGTGTAGGTATCAGGTGGTGTGTGCTGGTTGTTTTGATTCATCTGCTGGTTTGGCTGTCTGTTGAAAAATTTATTACGGCATTCCTCAAAGGTGTGTTCCGTCGTGACCTTACAATGTGAGCAATATTTTGGTATAAAGTTGTTCCTGCGTTGGTTCGGTTGATATTGTTGTTGGCTGTCTGCTGTTGTGAATTGATTCTGAGTTTGTTGTTGTTGATTGTGATTGAATTTGGGGATGAATTGTGGCATGCTTTGTGTTGACGGCCTTTGCTGGCTTGATCTTTTATCTTGATATTGTTTCTATGTGTGTTGTGGTTGGGTTATTCTGTTATATTGTTCCTACGTGGTTGCATTGTAGTGTGTGTTCGGCGGTTTTCTAGCCGTGTTGTAGTTTCTCTGGTAATTCATGTTGCGTGTGTAATATTGTTGTGATCTGTTCGTTCTTTCGTGGTTCAATCTCGTGCGGCATGCATCCCAGGTGCGGTTCATTTTTTGGCAATAGTTACAGATGATCGGTGGTCTTCCGTATGTGTTCTGTTGTTGACTTGTTGGCGTGAATGGTGTAAGTGTTTGTTTTGTTGTATCCGGCATCATCTCTGTTGTGCATGTTAGCATTTTTTCGATGATTTCTGCTTCATCTATTAATAGATTGATGTTTGTGGCTTTGTTCGTGGCTATTTTTTCTTTTAGGATTAAATTGTTTATACCTCGTTTAAATAGTTGCACTGATGTTGTGTCTAGATGTTGAGAATAAGTGTTGTCAATGTTGTTGGTGTTAAATTTAGTCTTGTACCCGTTTTTGTACTGTTCTAGTGCTTCTAGAAGTCTGTAGCCGTAGTTTTTTATACTTTCGCCGTATGTTGGTTTTATGTTGCTGAATCTCATTTCCAGTTTGTCCAACGAATGTAGTTCTGTGTACATGTTGCTTAGTACTTCTTTTATTTCTGTATAGGTTTGTATGTTTCGGTGCGTGATTCTCATGTATGCGTCTCCTGTTAATCTTAGCTTGATTAGTCTGTCGAATGTTTACTTTTCCTGCTCTGTGGTCAGTGTTTCAAATATACTGTCGGCAGTGTCGAGGAATCTTGCTACTTTGTGCGCCTGGTGTTTTGTTTCTTCTCCGTTGAATTCTGGTACGAAACTTGCGATGCTCTGTTGAATTTTTTGTTGATCCATTGTGTTTGCCTGTGTCTTCGAAATCTGTGATTTGGGGCTTCTGTGTTGTCTGGGTGTCCTTTTCGATTTGTTTTTCTGCTGGAATTTTAACTTGTTCGCTTTTGGATTGTGGCGTTTGACTTTTTTCTTTGTTGGCGGGAATACTTGAGTGATTTGTAACGTTCGAGTGTAGCTCGTTAGGCTCTGATTTTATTCTGAGCCTTTCGCTTACTCGAATCGGTGATCTTGAAGTTTTGCCTGATTTCTTTTCGAATGGCAATGGTTTGTTATTGCTCATAAAGTGATTTGTTTTGTGTTTGTACTTCACTGTAATAAGAAAAAAAAATTGTTTTGCTGTATATAAATTTAGTTGTTGTTTGGTAGAGAACGGCCCTTTTGGGTATTAAAATACGTTTGAACTTCCGAGCTTGGGGTTTCTTTATTAAAAATTTGTGGACAGGGGGAACACAACTTGGGTGTGTACAATTTGTACATGTTTTTTGCACACATTGATTATAGTTTCATTAGTAATTATAAAAATTGAATATGTTTGAAGTTACACACATTGATTATGATTTCACTAATAATTATTAAAATATAAATTGAATTTGTTTGAAGTTACAAACGTTGATTATGAATTCACTAGTAATTATGAAAATATAAATTGAATTAGTTTGAAATTACACAAATTGATTATGATTTAATTTTATTGATTAATTAATTTCACTAGAAGACTACTTTTATTGATTGGGTGTTTTTACTGATTGAAAACTTTTTACTTATTTAACCAAATTTTGTGATTTTGGCTTTTATATTGTTGTTTATTTTACTTTTTTGGTTTTGTTGAAAATGGTGTCGAGTGGAAGTTTTCCATTCGTAAAATTATATAAAAATACTTATTAACAGTAAATTTTAGGTCGAAAATATTTAATTAATTTTGGTTCATAAAATTATTTATTTTAATTTCCGTGAAATTGCATTTTTGTTTTTATGATTTGGTTGTTTCAATTAAATTTTGTAATTTTTTTTTGATGTGCACGTGTTTTTGGTTGTTGCGTGTAAGAACATTTTTTGATTGTCGTGTGAGAAAGTTTTTCGTGTCGTTCTTTATGTTTTTAATAGGATGTATTTTATGTGGATTCTACAACACAGGGCAGCAATTTCACAAGATTAGCATTAATTCATATTTATCACAATTCAGGCACTTAAATAAATTTTAAACTTACATTGTACGCGTTCACATTTTTACCAAGCGATTGTCGTCTAAGGACGTCTAGAGCCATTTGACCTCTTCCTGGAAATGGTCCAGAATCTCGTCGACCCTTTATAAACAAATAAAGAAATGATCTGAATGTAATTTGAAGTTTTACTTAGAATAAAAAACTATCATCTACAAAATCTATAATTATTCCGTAATTTACAATTGAATTTAATTGGCCGAAGATGTTTAATTGGCCGATTATTCGTGTTCCTTGAATTCAATTTGAGACTGCAAATTTCGACATTTATTAAATATTAATATCGTAACTTATTTTTTGAAAAATTTGCCATACATTGAAATTAAGTTTGCTGACATTTATCCTAACCATCACAAACCATTTACAAGTTTGTTTGCCAGTTTGCATCCCTGTTTCAAAACATGACAAGAAATAAACATATTTTCAAGGAGGAACAAACAAAATATTCTCTCTTCGTCACATTTGGCTGGAAACAAATTAATTCTAAGTAAAATATTACACTTATCCGTGAATAAGGTGGCAGAGGAAAACACACAGTACAATGTCGCGGAATTGATTTCCGCCGCGATCTTCTCCTAGGTGAGGTATTCGGTCCCAAGTCAGTATGTTCCGAATCTATGAATAAAGCCTTGCGTTTCATTCCCGGTGTTGCCGGTCTCTCCTATAACTAAATACAAATAAAAACCCAATCAAATATCAAATTTGAATTTATACTTAAATTTTAGAATAAGCACACTTTACATAACTTTAAACTTACATTAGTGGCGTTCACATTTCTACTAGGTGTCTATCGTCTAAGGTGGTCTCGAGCCGTTTGATTTCTTTCCGGCAATGGTCCAGAATCTGATCTGAATCTAATTTAAATGTTTATTATTAGAATAAAATACTAACACCTACAAAATCTATAATTATTCAATTTAATTTGCGGAAGAGGTTGGCCTTTCTATGTGCTCCTTCAATTCAATTTGAGATTGCAAATTTGGAAATATAATAAATGTTATTATCCAAACTATTTTTTCTATAAAATTTAAAGTTATAAAGTTATTTGGATTTTTAAGTCAGATTACGCGCGACAAAATTTCCCTGAAAAATTTACAGTACAATGGAAATGAAGTTAGCTGACATTTATTCCGACAATCACAAATCATTTAAAATATTACACTTACAGCCCATGAATGAGGTGGCGGAAAACCACGTACACAACAAGGCTTGGGTATGAATTTCCGCCGCGATCTCCTCCTGGTAGGGTCTCTCGGTAGCAAGTCTTCTTGGTGCGGATCTATTACTGAAGCTTCCGGTGTTGCTGGTCTCTCCTATAATTAAATACAAATAAAAACACAATCAAATACTAAATTTGAAATTATACTTAAATTTTAACACTTAGCTAAACTTTAAACTTACGTTGTTAGCGAGCATTTTTCGCTCAACCGATTGCTGTCTGCGCAAGATTGTGATCATTTCGATTTCCCGAGGCTCTTCATTCCTTCTAGGAGAAGTTTTGAAGACTCGATAAAACTGTGGTCCAAGCTTTATAAAAAATAAAAAAATGATATAAATTATCTTAAACATTATTACTTTTACGCATTTTAAAATTAAATTACATTAAATGGGTAAGAAGAAATCGACCTTTTTAAGGTTCAAAATATGTAAATTTCTTTATAGTGATTGGAATTACTTTTCTTTTGATGTATTTTTATAAGTATGAAAAATACTCCAATGTTTAAATAAAAATATCCAAACTTACTTTTTTTTTTTTGTATGTCCTAGCAATCAAAACCCATTTGCAAGTTTTTTTTGTATATAAATTAATATATAAATGTAGAGCAATAAAAATTAAATTAAGAAATTTTAAATTCGTCTGTATTACTTTAACAATTTTCGGCTTTTTTATAGACAAATATTATTTTCTATGTCATTCACAATGTTTGAGACCTTTCAGGCCACCAAAAAAAGGAGGTCATTTACTTACAATATCTCTACCATAAAGTAGAAAATTCATTCACCCCCCCATTTTTAACCCCAAGGGTACTTGTGTGTTCAAAGCCACACAACCCTTTATAAAAATGTGAACTTCCTCAAGTTTCCTCTTGGCAGTTTGGTTTCGTACTGATAAAAATTGGTCTACTCATCAGGTTGCAACGACCAAACTACAAAAATTTACCTCTTGCTTCACACCAATAGTAAGAAACAAGAACACGTCGATTTAGCGAATTATACCACTAAATCAGAAAACTTTTGGAACTTCTCATTTTGATATGTGTGTATTAAGCCCACACTAATATAAATTAAGAAATTTTAAATTCGTCTGTATTACTTTAAAAATTTTCGGCTTTTTTATAGACAAATATTATTTTCTATGACATTCACAATGTTTGAGACCTTTCGGGCCACCAAAAAAAGAGGTCATTTACTTACAATATCTCTACCATAAAGTAGAAAATTCATTCACCCTCACATTTTTAACCCCAAGGGTACTTGTGTGTTCAGAGCCACACAACCCTTTACAAAAATGTGAACTTCCTCAAGTTTCCTCTTGGCAGTTTGGTTTCGTACTGATAAAAATTGGTCTACTCATCAGGTTGAGAGAGGAAACTTGAGGATTAGCATTGGTAGCATTTCTCCTAAGTTCTATGAGAGGCAAGTATACATCTGGCTGTAAGAAATGAATTTAACCATTTGCTTTCTGCAGGGAAATTAACAACCATTTATTGATGATGCCTACTAAAAAACCGAAGCCAATGGTTACATTATAAAAAACCTCATCAACTTGAATTAAAAGTTGATAATTGTGCCGGTATATTTGACCAGCTGCACCATTTTGTAAATGAAAGTGGACAACAACTTGGACGGAGTCTTATTTTGAAAAGTTCTTTTATTGTAAGATCAACGAGTCAACTCCAAAATTTCCATGATGAAATAATAATTGTAAGAAAGTTTGGTAAACCAGACCTCTTCATTAGTGTGAAATGCAATCCTAGATGGAAAGAGATTAAAGGCAATTTGAGGAGTTGTAGTCCTGAGAACAAACCATATCTGATCTCTAAAGTTTTAAATTTAAAAATTAAAGAACTTATTAATGACATTGCTGTACGAAATGTTTTGGTGAGGTAACTTGACTAAATAAAAACGGCTTTCTCAAGTGACAAAGACGTGCTGGTCGTTTCTTTATTATTGATAAAGAAAACCAGCGAAATGATAACTCAAGGGTTATACCATACAATCCGTAGCTTTTGAAAAATGCAACTTCCACATTAACGTTGAAATAGCTTTAAAAATACGCTTATAAACGACATGATGCTGCGAGCGTCAAAGTTACTGAAAATTTAACGGCACCTCAATTATTTCAACATGATGAGATTAAAGATTGTTTTGACTCGCGTTATGTTAGCGTTCCAGACGAAATGTGGCGACTTGATGCATGACAAGTCGCATCATATCATTTGACTGGCAGTTCATTTAAAGAACTGTCAACCTTTGGCTTTCCGACGTGTGAAGGGTCACAGGTCTGATAATAATATCTGATTAAGGTAACAGATTTAAGGTATCTAACACGAAACAGACGTCAGACGACGCTGTGAGGCAGGAATTCCAAACTTATCGTTTAGGATTCTTTTTGGAGGCAATTTTCGTCAGACATTGCCATGCCCATGCATAGCCCTATACCCTGTCACGTTACTTGCCCTTTAATGTTAACTGACATTTATTCCAACAATCACAAATCATTTAATATATTACACTTACAGCCCATGAATGAGGTGGTGGAAAACCACATACACAACTAGACTTGGGTATAGATTTCCGCCGCTATCTTCTCCTGGTAGAGTCTCTCGGTAGCAAATCTTCTTGGTCCGGGTCTATTACAGAAGCTTCCGGTGTTGATGAATACAAAATAAAAACGAATTAAATACAAACAAAAACACAATCAGATACTAAATTTGAAATTATACTTAAATTTTAACACTTAGTTAAAATTAAGTAGTGTAGTTAAAATAGTTAGCGAGTATTTTTCGTTCAACCGATTGCTGTCTGCACAAGGTTCTGATCATTTCGATTTCCCGAGGCTCTTCGTTCCCTCTAGGAGAAGTTTTGAAGACTCGATAAAACTGTGGTCCAAGCTTTATAAAAAATAAAGAAAATGATATAAATTATCTTCAATATTATTACCGTTACGCATTTTAAAATTAAATTAAATGGGTAAGAAGAAATCGACCTTTCTAATGTTCAAAATTTGTAAATTTCTTTATAGTGATTGGAATTACTTTTCTTTTGATGTATTTTTATAAATATGAAAAATACTCCAATATTTAAATAATAATATCCAAACTTATTTTTTTTTTCTATGTATGTCGTAGCAATCACAAACCATTTGCGAGTTTTTTTTTGTGAGTTGGCTACCCATCGACAAAATTTGACTCGAATTAAACTGGAAATTGTAATTGAAAGGGGAATAATAAACAAAATAGAAAGAACAGACACTTGAGATACACTGACAAAATAGAACGCGCTCAAACTTCACGTCAAGATATGGACGGATCCTTATTGTTCTAATACTCTAATGACCATTGGTCCAAATGAATTTTTTACTATCGCCTTGCTCTTGATGGACCTAAACCCATGATTACCAGATTTCGCAAAAGCCAAAAATTAAAAAACCTCGTTTTACATGAGCTAATCCAAATTAATTGCTAATATGAACATTTTTGAGAGGTGTACAGTTACCTTTGTATTGTACAATTAATTTTGTAGTTTCAAGCCCTTTGATTTTCATGAACCCTGAGTCAATTATTTGCTAACCTTAAGGAGTTCGTTCAAACTTGTCTTGAGCAAGCATATTGTAAATTGTGGTATTTATATAGAATGAAGTTAACAATAAGTTAACAATAGAAACCGGCAAGCACAGTGATTTTGAGCAAAGAAGAATGATGATGAATGTGATGAAAAGATAGGATTTCAGATTTCGACATGGTTGAGCTATTAGGAAAAATTATAATCTCTAAGTGGCTTACGTTATTAATAACGTCTCAAGATTTTCTTTCGACTTTAGGACTTAGTTACAACAAAATAAAAGGCATTATTTACTTAATTTGAAAAAATGTGTAATATTTATAAGAAAAACGACTCGGATGCAAATGTGTAATGATTTATCTGGCCTTTTACTAAAGTTTGAAAATTTAAAATTTTTTCTTAGAATATTTAGACCACAAAATGGTTTGGAAATGGGAAGTTAAATGTGGTAGCTAAGTTTGCAAGTCAGGATCAGGTATTGAAAATCACCAAAATCAGGAGTTATTGAGGTTTTATTAATTATTGCCGATCAGTACTTAAAGTTAGAGGTCGATCACGTAAGCAATATGAGCCCGAGTATCGAGATAAATAAGGTGTGGCAAGCATTCTACGAAAATAAAAATAAAGTGTACAACTGGTCACGTTAAATTCCTTCGTAAATAACTTTGGAAATAAAAAAATTTTTACGAATGAACTATAAGTAAAATATTATACTCATATCACGTGGTTCATCCAACCCACAAGAAAATCTCGTTCTAGCAGGTTCGGTACTTGTACTAAATATTTCAACTACTTGCAGTCTTCGTCGCTAATCATAACTCAATTAAATGAGTTTACATATATTTATAATTCAATAATAATTGAATGGAGTTTTCAAAATATATTAAAACATGGTGGAATACGGATTTGTGCCGATCGTAAAGTGACGGTCAATCCACAAGTCGATATGGATCGTCACTCAATCCCTCGAATCGAAAAGCTATTTTACAAGTTACAAGGTGGTCAATTTTTTTTCAAAATTTAAAAGATGCCTATCTACTTGCACTTCTGATGAATCCACAAAATTCCTTCTAATAAACACTCCGTTCGGATTATACGAATATCAGCGCATGGCTTTCGGAATATCTAGCGCACCATTAATTTTTCAAAGACTGATTTAGAATTGTGTGCAGTATATTTAGACGATCTCGTTATATCTGGCCCTAACAATGAAGAACATTTGAAGAATATTGAACGATTCAAACTATAACTAACTCGTCCAACGTCAACTAACTTCGAAGCGGTAAAAATACTAAGAGAACCGAGAAACGTCAAAGAGGTGAAATATTTAATTGGTAAAATGAACGGTTTAAAATTTTTCTCGGGGAGCGTTTGCTTCGAAATCACGCAACAGCGCACAAGAAGGGTATTCACAAATCGAAATTAGGCATTGTAGATTATCTACCGCGTTACAAACTTCGATCAATACTTCCAAGATCGTAAATCCGAATTGGTACCGACCATTAGCCATTTGTCTAATTATTTAACCCAAAAAAAAAAATTACCGGTTCACTTAATCATTCGTCTACAGCGGTGAGCAATCATCCTAATGAGCTACACATTCATAATAACGTATAAATCTACGAAATATGTGGACCGGATGAAAATTTTGACAAAAGCGAAGAGGCCTGTTTTCAAGCCAATGAAATTTACAACGATCGCACTGTCGTTACTCTACGTCGTAATGTTATATGCCATATTCCAAAACTTCTGGCAGACATGATTTTAGAATACCATTTCCACCCATCAAACCTAAACCCATCATAATCGGTTACCGAATGACTGAGTTCCATCACAGGCGGCCATGTTCCAGAAATTCTTCAAAAAATCATTTGGGATTCTTATTTAGGAACATATGCCAATCCATCAAAATCAAGTAAGAATTGACTGAGTTCTGTCCCAGGTAGGCATATTCCAGAAATACTTTTAAAAATTATTTTATTGGACTAAGATTCAGACCAAACTCAAGAGAAGTTAGTAAGTAACTCCGCAAGAGATTCAAAACCGTCTCAAGACCATGGGTAAAAAAACAAGTAAATAGGATTCCTTACAAACTCAAGCCAATAGACGCCAAATGCC
>CAMZJQ010000036.1:0-247013 GCA_947310385.1 Nephrotoma appendiculata
ACGAATGATAAAAAAAAAAAGTTACATGGGAAAAAATTAATCGAAATTGTACATAACGCTAAATCGAACTAACGAATGGATTGTGTCGTATGAAAATTTAAAACTAAAAAAAATAGTACTTCCATTCATGATATCAACATGAAATTTTGAATCGCAGCTTGATATTGAGGTTAATAAAAGCGGAGAATTCTAAAATCTTAACTATTATAGTCAGAATAGAAACTCATCTCCTGGTGGCTGGACCAATTTCGAAAGAATCTAGATTTGTAGAAAATTAAATTCTAAGAAACTTTTCTAGAATGCGGACACTTTCTCTAGGACATGATAAAAAAAAAGTTACATGGGAAAAATTAATCGAAATTGTACATAACGCTAAATCGAACTAACGAATGGATTGTGTCGTATGAAAATTTAAAACTAAAAAAAATAGTACTTCCATTCATGATATCAACATGAAATTTTGAATGCAGCTTGATATTGAGGTTAATAAAAGCGGAGAATTCTAAAATCTTAACTATTATAGTCAGAATAGAAACTCATCTCCTGGTGGCTGGACCAATTTCGAAAGAATCTAGATTTGTAGAAAATTAAATTCTAAGAAATTTTCTAGAATGCGACATTTCTCTAGGAATGATAAAAAAAAGTTACATGGGGAAAAATTAATCGAAATTGTACATAACGCTAAATCGAACTAACGAATGGATTGTGTCGTATGAAAATTTAAAACTAAAAAAAAATAGTACTTCCATTCATGATATCAACATGAAATTTTGAATGCAGCTTGATATTGAGGTTAATAAAAGCGGAGAATTCTAAAATCTTAACTATTATAGTCAGAATAGAAACTCATCTCCTGGTGGCTGGACCAATTTCGAAAGAATCTAGATTTGTAGAAAATTAAATTCTAAGAACTTTTCTAGAATGCGGGACATTTCTCTACGAATGATAAAAAAAAAGTTACATGGGAAAAATTAATCGAAATTGTACATAACGCTAAATCGAACTAACGAATGGATTGTGTCGTATGAAAATTTAAAACTAAAAAAAATAGTACTTCCATTCATGATATCAACATGAAATTTTGAATGCAGCTTGATATTGAGGTTAATAAAAGCGGAGAATTCTAAAATCTTAACTATTATAGTCAGAATAGAAACTCATCTCCTGGTGGCTGGACCAATTTCGAAAGAATCTAGATTTGTAGAAAATTAAATTCTAAGAACTTTTCTAGAATGCGACATTTCTCTACGAATGATAAAAAAAAAGTTACATGGGAAAAATTAATCGAAATTGTACATAACGCTAAATCGAACTAACGAATGGATTGTGTCGTATGAAAATTTAAAACTAAAAAAAATAGTACTTCCATTCATGATATCAACATGAAATTTTGAATGCAGCTTGATATTGAGGTTAATAAAAGCGGAGAATTCTAAAATCTTAACTATTATAGTCAGAATAGAAAACTCATCTCCTGGTGGCTGGACCAATTTCGAAAGAATCTAGATTTGTAGAAAATTAAATTCTAAGAACTTTTCTAGAATGCGACATTTCTCTACGAATGATAAAAAAAAAGTTACATGGGAAAAATTAATCGAAATTGTACATAACGCTAAATCGAACTAACGAATGGATTGTGTCGTATGAAAATTTAAAACTAAAAAAAAATAGTACTTCCATTCATGATATCAACATGAAATTTTGAATGCAGCTTGATATTGAGGTTAATAAAAGCGGAGAATTCTAAAATCTTAACTATTATAGTCAGAATAGAAACTCATCTCCTGGTGGCTGGACCAATTTCGAAAGAATCTAGATTTGTAGAAAATTAAATTCTAAGAACTTTTCTAGAATGCGACATTTCTCTACGAATGATAAAAAAAAAGTTACATGGGAAAAATTAATCGAATTGTACATAACGCTAAATCGAACTAACGAATGGATTGTGTCGTATGAAAATTTAAAACTAAAAAAAAATAGTACTTCCATTCATGATATCAACATGAAATTTTGAATGCAGCTTGATATTGAGGTTAATAAAAGCGGAGAATTCTAAATCTTAACTATTATAGTCAGAATAGAAACTCATCTCCTGGTGGCTGGACCAATTTCGAAGAATCTAGATTTGTAGAAAATTAAATTCTAAGAACTTTTCTAGAATGCGACATTTCTCTACGAATGATAAAAAAAAAGTTACATGGGAAAAATTAATCGAAATTGTACATAACGCTAAATCGAACTAACGAATGGATTGTGTCGTATGAAAAATTTAAAACTAAAAAAATAGTACTTCCATTCATGATATCAACATGAAATTTTGAATGCAGCTTGATATTGAGGTTAATAAAAGCGGAGAATTCTAAAATCTTAACTATTATATTCAGAATAGAAACTCATCTCCTGGTGGCTGGACCAATTTCGAAAGAATCTAGATTTGTAGAAAATTAAATTCTAAGAACTTTTCTAGAAAGCGACATTTCTCTACGAATGATAAAAAAAAAGTTACATGGGAAAAATTAATCGAAATTGTACATAACGCTAAATCGAACTAACGAATGGATTGTGTCGTATGAAAATTTAAAACTAAAAAAAATAGTACTTCCATTCATGATATCAACATGAAATTTTGAATGCAGCTTGATATTGAGGTTAATAAAAGCGGAGAATTCTAAAATCTTAACTATTATAGTCAGAATAGAAACTCATCTCCTGGTGGCTGGACCAATTTCGAAAGAATCTAGATTTGTAGAAAATTAAATTCTAAGAACTTTTCTAGAATGCGACATTCTCTACGAATGATAAAAAAAAGTTACATGGGAAAAATTAATCGAAATTGTACATAACGCTAAATCGAACTAACGAATGGATTGTGTCGTATGAAAATTTAAAAACTAAAAAAAATAGTACTTCCATTCATGATATCAACATGAAATTTTGAATGCAGCTTGATATTGAGGTTAATAAAAGCGGAGAATTCTAAAATCTTAACTATTATAGTCAGAATAGAAACTCATCTCCTGGTGGCTGGACCAATTTCGAAAGAATCTAGATTTGTAGAAAATTAAATTCTAAGAACTTTTCTAGAAAGCGACATTTCTCTACGAATGATAAAAAAAAAGTTACATGGGAAAAATTAATCGAAATTGTACATAACGCTAAATCGAACTAACGAATGGATTGTGTCGTATGAAAATTTAAAACTAAAAAAAATAGTACTTCCATTCATGATATCAACATGAAATTTTGAATGCAGCTTGATATTGAGGTTAATAAAAGCGAAGAATTCTAAAATCTTAACTATTATAGTCAGAATAGAAACTCATCTCCTGGTGGCTGGACCAATTTCGAAAGAATCTAGATTTGTAGAAAATTAAATTCTAAGAACTTTTCTAGAATGCGACATTTCTCTACGAATGATAAAAAAAAAGTTACATGGGAAAAATTAATCGAAATTGTACATAACGCTAAATCGAACTAACGAATGGATTGTGTCGTATGAAAATTTAAAACTAAAAAAAATAGTACTTCCATTCATGATATCAACATGAAAATTTTGAATGCAGCTTGATATTGAGGTTAATAAAAGCGGAGAATTCTAAAATCTTAACTATTATAGTCAGAATAGAAACTCATCTCCTGGTGGCTGGACCAATTTCGAAAGAATCTAGATTTGTAGAAAATTAAATTCTAAGAACTTTTCTAGAAAGCGACATTTCTCTACGAATGATAAAAAAAAAGTTACATGGGAAAAATTAATCGAAAGTTGTACATAACGCCTAAATCGAACTAACGAATGGATTGTGTCGTATGAAAATTTAAAACTAAAAAAAAATAGTACTTTCCATTCATGATATCAACATTGAAATTTTGAATGCAGCTTGATATTGAGGTTAATAAAAGCGGAGAATTCTAAAATTCTTAACTATTATAGTCAGAATAGAATCTCATCTCCTGGTGGCTGGACCAATTTCGAAAGAATCTAGATTTGTAGAAAATTAAATATTATTTATTATATTATATAGATTTGTAGAAAATTAAATTCTAAGAACTTTTCTAGAATGCGACATTTCTCTAGGAATGATAAAAAAAAAGTTACATGGGAAAAATTAATCGAAATTGTACATAACGCTAAATCGAACTAACGAATGGATTGTGTCGTATGAAAATTTAAAACTAAAAAAAATAGTACTTCCATTCATGATATCAACATGAAATTTTGAATGCAGCTTGATATTGAGGTTAATAAAAGCGGAGAATTCTAAAATCTTAACTATTATAGTCAGAATAGAAACTCATCTCCTGGTGGCTGGACCAATTTCTGAAAGAATCTAGATTTGTAGAAAATTAAATTCTAAGAACTTTTCTAGAATGCGACATTTCTCTACGAATGATAAAAAAAAGTTACATGGGAAAAATTAATCGAAATTGTACATAACGCTAAATCGAACTAACGAATGGATTGTGTCGTATGAAAATTTAAAACTAAAAAAAAATAGTACTTCCATTCATGATATCAACATGAAATTTTGAATGCAGCTTGATATTGAGGTTAATAAAAGCGGAGAATTCTAAAATCTTAACTATTATAGTCAGAATAGAAACTCATCTCCTGGTGGCTGGACCAATTTCGAAAGAATCTAGATTTGTAGAAAATTAAATTCTAAGAACTTTTCTAGAAAGCGACATTTCTCTACGAATGATAAAAAAAAAGTTACATGGGAAAAATTAATCGAAATTGTACATAACGCTAAATCGAACTAACGAATGGATTGTGTCGTATGAAAATTTAAAACTAAAAAAAATAGTACTTCCATTCATGATATCAACATGAAATTTTGAATGCAGCTTGATATTGAGGTTAATAAAAGCGGAGAATTCTAAAATCTTAACTATTATAGTCAGAATAGAAACTCATCTCCTGGTGGCTGGACCAATTTCGAAAGAATCTAGATTTGTAGAAAATTAAATTCTAAGAACTTTTCTAGAATGCGACATTTCTCTACGAATGATAAAAAAAAAGTTACATGGGAAAAATTAATCGAAATTGTACATAACGCTAAATCGAACTAACGAATGGATTGTGTCGTATGAAAATTTAAAACTAAAAAAAATAGTACTTCCATTCATGATATCAACATGAAATTTTGAATGCAGCTTGATATTGAGGTTAATAAAAGCGGAGAATTCTAAAATCTTAACTATTATAGTCAGAATAGAAACTCATCTCCTGGTGGCTGGACCAATTTCGAAAGAATCTAGATTTGTAGAAAATTAAATTCTAAGAACTTTTCTAGAAAGCGACATTTCTCTACGAATGATAAAAAAAAAGTTACATGGGAAAAATTAATCGAAATTGTACATAACGCTAAAATCGAACTAACGAATGGATTGTGTCGTATGAAAATTTAAAACTAAAAAAAATAGTACTTCCATTCATGATATCAACATGAAATTTTGAATGCAGCTTGATATTGAGGTTAATAAAAGCGGAGAATTCTAAAATCTTAACTATTATAGTCAGAATAGAAACTCATCTCCTGGTGGCTGGACCAATTTCGAAAGAATCTAGATTTGTAGAAAATTAAATTCTAAGAACTTTTCTAGAATGCGACATTTCTCTACGAATGATAAAAAAAAAGTTACATGGGAAAAATTAATCGAAATTGTACATAACGCTAAATCGAACTAACGAATGGATTGTGTCGTATGAAAATTTAAAAACTTAAAAAAATAGTACTTCCATTCATGATATCAACATGAAATTTTGAATGCAGCTTGATATTGAGGTTAATAAAAGCGGAGAATTCTAAAATCTTAACTATTATAGTCAGAATAGAAACTCATCTCCTGGTGGCTGGACCAATTTCGAAAGAATCTAGATTTGTAGAAAATTAAATTCTAAGAACTTTTCTAGAATGCGACATTTCTCTACGAATGATAAAAAAAAAGTTACATGGGAAAAATTAATCGAAATTGTACATAACGCTAAATCGAACTAACGAATGGATTGTGTCGTATGAAAATTTAAAACTAAAAAAAATAGTACTTCCATTCATGATATCAACATGAAATTTTGAATGCAGCTTGATATTGAGGTTAATAAAAGCGGAGAATTCTAAAATCTTAACTATTATAGTCAGAATAGAAACTCATCTCCTGGTGGCTGGACCAATTTCGAAAGAATCTAGATTTGTAGAAAATTAAATTCTAAGAACTTTTCTAGAAGCGACATTTCTCTACGAATGATAAAAAAAAAAGTTACATGGGAAAAATTAATCGAAATTGTACATAACGCTAAATCGAACTAACGAATGGATTGTGTCGTATGAAAATTTAAAACTAAAAAAAATAGTACTTCCATTCATGATATCAACATGAAATTTTGAATGCAGCTTGATATTGAGGTTAATAAAAGCGGAGAATTCTAAAATCTTAACTATTATAGTCAGAATAGAAACTCATCTCCTGGTGGCTGGACCAATTTCGAAAGAATCTAGATTTGTAGAAAATTAAATTCTAAGAACTTTTCTAGAATGCGACATTTCTCTACGAATGATAAAAAAAAAAGTTACATGGGAAAAATTAATCGAAATTGTACATAACGCTAAATCGAACTAACGAATGGATTGTGTCGTATGAAAATTTAACACTAAAAAAAATAGTACTTCCATTCATGATATCAACATGAAAGTTTGAATGCAGCTTGATATTGAGGTTAATAAAAGCGGAGAATTCTAAAATCTTAACTATTATAGTCAGAATAGAAACTCATCTCCTGGTGGCTGGACCAATTTCGAAAGAATCTAGATTTGTAGAAAATTAAATTCTAAGAACTTTTCTAGAATGCGACATTTCTCTACGAATGATAAAAAAAAAGTTTACATGGGAAAAATTAATCGAAATTGTACATAACGCTAAATCGAACTAACGAATGGATTGTGTCGTATGAAAATTTAAAACTAAAAAAAATAGTACTTCCATTCATGATATCAACATGAAATTTTGAATGCAGCTTGATATTGAGGTTAATAAAAGCGGAGAATTCTAAAATCTTAACTATTATAGTCAGAATAGAAACTCATCTCCTGGTGGCTGGACCAATTTCGAAAGAATCTAGATTTGTAGAAAATTAAATTCTAAGAACTTTTCTAGAATGCGACATTTCTCTAGGAATGATAAAAAAAAAGTTACATGGGAAAAAATTAATCGAAATTGTACATAACGCTAAATCGAACTAACGAATGGATTGTGTCGTATGAAAATTTAAAACTAAAAAAAATAGTACTTCCATTCATGATATCAACATGAAATTTTGAATGCAGCTTGATATTGAGGTTAATAAAAGCGGAGAATTCTAAAATCTTAACTATTATAGTCAGAATAGAAACTCATCTCCTGGTGGCTGGACCAATTTCGAAAGAATCTAGATTTGTAGAAAATTAAATTCTAAGAACTTTTCTAGAATGCGACATTTCTCTACGAATGATAAAAAAAAAGTTACATGGGAAAAATTAATCGAAATTGTACATAACGCTAAATCGAACTAACGAATGGATTGTGTCGTATGAAAATTTAAAACTAAAAAAAATAGTACTTCCATTCATGATATCAACATGAAATTTTGAATGCAGCTTGATATTGAGGTTAATAAAAGCGGAGAATTCTAAAATCTTAACTATTATAGTCAGAATAGAAACTCATCTCCTGGTGGCTGGACCAATTTCGAAAGAATCTAGATTTGTAGAAAATTAAATTCTAAGAACTTTTCTAGAATGCGACATTTCTCTACGAATGATAAAAAAAAAGTTACATGGGAAAAATTAATCGAAATTGTACATAACGCTAAATCGAACTAACGAATGGATTGTGTCGTATGAAAATTTAAAACTAAAAAAAATAGTACTTCCATTCATGATATCAACATGAAATTTTGAATGCAGCTTGATATTGAGGTTAATAAAAGCGGAGAATTCTAAAATCTTAACTATTATAGTCAGAATAGAAACTCATCTCCTGGTGGCTGGACCAATTTCGAAAGAATCTAGATTTGTAGAAAATTAAATTCTAAGAACTTTTCTAGAATGCGACATTTCTCTACGAATGATAAAAAAAAAGTTACATGGGAAAAATTAATCGAAATTGTACATAACGCTAAATCGAACTAACGAATGGATTGTGTCGTATGAAAATTTAAAACTAAAAAAAATAGTACTTCCATTCATGATATCAACATGAAATTTGAATGCAGCTTGATATTGAGGTTAATAAAAGCGGAGAATTCTAAAATCTTAACTATTATAGTCAGAATAGAAACTCATCTCCTGGTGGCTGGACCAATTTCGAAAGAATCTAGATTTGTAGAAAATTAAATTCTAAGAACTTTTCTAGAATGCGACATTTCTCTACGAATGATAACAAAAAAGTTACATGGGAAAAATTAATCGAAATTGTACATAACGCTAAATCGAACTAACGAATGGATTGTGTCGTATGAAAATTTAAAACTAAAAAAATTAGTACTTCCATTCATGATATCAACATGAAATTTTGAATGCAGCTTGATATTGAGGTTAATAAAAGCGGAGAATTCTAAAATCTTAACTATTATAGTCGGAATAGAAACTCATCTCCTGGTGGCTGGACCAATTTCGAAAGAATCTAGATTTGTAGAAAATTAAATTCTAAGAACTTTTCTAGAATGCGACATTTCTCTACGAATGATAAAAAAAAAGTTACATGGGAAAAATTAATCGAAATTGTACATAACGCTAAATCGAACTAACGAATGGATTGTGTCGTATGAAAATTTAAAACTAAAAAAAAATAGTACTTCCATTCATGATATCAACATGAAATATTGAATGCAGGCTTGATATTGAGGTTAATAAAAGCGGAGAATTCTAAAATCTTAACTATTATAGTCAGAATAGAAACTCATCTCCTGGTGGCTGGACCAATTTCGAAAGAATCTAGATTTGTAGAAAATTAAATTCTAAGAACTTTTCTAGAATGCGACATTTCTCTACGAATGATAAAAAAAAAAGTTACATGGGAAAAATAATCGAAATTGTACATAACGCTAAATCGAACTAACGAATGGATTGTGTCGTATGAAAATTTAAAACTAAAAAAAATAGTACTTCCATTCATGATATCAACATGAAATTTTGAATGCAGCTTGATATTGAGGTTAATAAAAGCGGAGAATTCTAAAATCTTAACTATTATAGTCAGAATAGAAACTCATCTCCTGGTGGCTGGACCAATTTCGAAAGAATCTAGATTTGTAGAAAATTAAATTCTAAGAACTTTTCTAGAATGCGACATTTCTCTACGAATGATAAAAAAAAAGTTACATGGGAAAAATTAATCGAAATTGTACATAACGCTAAATCGAACTAACGAATGGATTGTGTCGTATGAAAATTTAAAACTAAAAAAATTAGTACTTCCATTCATGATATCAACATGAAATTTTGAATGCAGCTTGATATTGAGGTTAATAAAAGCGGAGAATTCTAAAATCTTAACTATTATAGTCGGAATAGAAACTCATCTCCTGGTGGCTGGACCAATTCGAAAGAATCTAGATTTGTAGAAAATTAAATTCTAAGAACTTTTCTAGAATGCGACATTTCTCTACGAATGATAAAAAAAAAGTTACATGGGAAAAATTAATCGAAATTGTACATAACGCTAAATCGAACTAACGAATGGATTGTGTCGTATGAAAATTTAAAACTAAAAAAAATAGTACTTCCATTCATGATATCAACATGAAATTTTGAATGCAGCTTGATATTGAGGTTAATAAAAGCGGAGAATTCTAAAATCTTAACTATTATAGTCAGAATAGAAACTCATCTCCTGGTGGCTGGACCAATTTCGAAAGAATCTAGATTTGTAGAAAATTAAATTCTAAGAACTTTTCTAGAATGCGACATTTCTCTACGAATGATAAAAAAAAAGTTACATGGGAAAAATTAATCGAATTGTACATAACGCTAAATCGAACTAACGAATGGATTGTGTCGTATGAAAATTTAAAACTAAAAAAAATAGTACTTCCATTCATGATATCAACATGAAATTTTGAATGCAGCTTGATATTGAGGTTAATAAAAGCGGAGAATTCTAAAATCTTAACTATTATAGTCAGAATAGAAACTCATCTCCTGGTGGCTGGACCAATTTCGAAAGAATCTAGATTTGTAGAAAATTAAATTCTAAGAACTTTTCTAGAATGCGACATTTCTCTACGAATGATAAAAAAAAAGTTACATGGGAAAAATTAATCGAAATTGTACATAACGCTAAATCGAACTAACGAATGGATTGTGTCGTATGAAAATTTAAAACTAAAAAAAAATAGTACTTCCATTCATGATATCAACATGAAATTTTGAATGCAGCTTGATATTGAGGTTAATAAAAGCGGAGAATTCTAAAATCTTAACTATTATAGTCAGAATAGAAACTCATCTCCTGGTGGCTGGACCAATTTCGAAAGAATCTAGATTTGTAGAAAATTAAATTCTAAGAACTTTTCTAGAATGCGACATTTCTCTAGGAATGATAAAAAAAAAGTTACATGGGAAAAAATTAATCGAAATTGTACATAACGCTAATCGAACTAACGAATGGATTGTGTCGTATGAAAATTTAAAACTAAAAAAAATAGTACTTCCATTCATGATATCAACATGAAATTTTGAATGCAGCTTGATATTGAGGTTAATAAAAGCGGAGAATTCTAAAATCTTAACTATTATAGTCAGAATAGAAACTCATCTCCTGGTGGCTGGACCAATTTCGAAAGAATCTAGATTTGTAGAAAATTAAATTCTAAGAACTTTTCTAGAATGCGACATTTCTCTACGAATGATAAAAAAAAAGTTACATGGGAAAAATTAATCGAAATTGTACATAACGCTAAATCGAACTAACGAATGGATTGTGTCGTATGAAAATTTAAAACTAAAAAAATTAGTACTTCCATTCATGATATCAACATGAAATTTTGAATGCAGCTTGATATTGAGGTTAATAAAAGCGGAGAATTCTAAAATCTTAACTATTATAGTCGGAATAGAAACTCATCTCCTGGTGGCTGGACCAATTTCGAAAGAATCTAGATTTGTAGAAAATTAAATTCTAAGAACTTTTCTAGAAAGCGACATTTCTCTACGAATGATAAAAAAAAAGTTACATGGGAAAAATTAATCGAAATTGTACATAACGCTAAATCGAACTAACGAATGGATTGTGTCGTATGAAAATTTAAAACTAAAAAAAATAGTACTTCCATTCATGATATCAACATGAAATTTTGAATGCAGCTTGATATTGAGGTTAATAAAAGCGGAGAATTCTAAAATCTTAACTATTATAGTCAGAATAGAAACTCATCTCCTGGTGGCTGGACCAATTTCGAAAGAATCTAGATTTGTAGAAAATTAAATTCTAAGAACTTTTCTAGAATGCGACATTTCTCTAGGAATGATAAAAAAAAAGTTACATGGGAAAAATTAATCGAAATTGTACATAACGCTAAATCGAACTAACGAATGGATTGTGTCGTATGAAAATTTAAAACTAAAAAAAATAGTACTTCCATTCATGATATCAACATGAAATTTTGAATGCAGCTTGATATTGAGGTTAATAAAAGCGGAGAATTCTAAAATCTTAACTATTATAGTCAGAATAGAAACTCATCTCCTGGTGGCTGGACCAATTTCGAAAGAATCTAGATTTGTAGAAAATTAAATTCTAAGAACTTTCCTAGAATGCGACATTTCTCTACGAATGATAAAAAAAAAGTTACATGGGAAAAATTAATCGAAAATTGTACATAACGCTAAATCGAACTAACGAATGGATTGTGTCGTATGAAAATTTAAAACTAAAAAAATAGTACTTCCATTCATGATATCAACATGAAATTTTGAATGCAGCTTGATATTGAGGTTAATAAAAGCGGAGAATTCTAAAATCTTAACTATTATAGTCGGAATAGAAACTCATCTCCTGGTGGCTGGACCAATTCGAAAGAATCTAGATTTGTAGAAAATTAAATTCTAAGAACTTTTCTAGAAAGCGACATTTCTCTACGAATGATAAAAAAAAAGTTACATGGGAAAAATTAATCGAAATTGTACATAACGCTAAATCGAACTAACGAATGGATTGTGTCGTATGAAAATTTAAAACTAAAAAAAATAGTACTTCCATTCATGATATCAACATGAAATTTTGAATGCAGCTTGATATTGAGGTTAATAAAAGCGGAGAATTCTAAAATCTTAACTATTATAGTCAGAATAGAAACTCATCTCCTGGTGGCTGGACCAATTTCGAAAGAATCTAGATTTGTAGAAAATTAAATTCTAAGAACTTTTCTAGAATGCGACATTTCTCTACGAATGATAAAAAAAAAGTTACATGGGAAAAATTAATCGAAATTGTACATAACGCTAA
The DNA here is from genome assembly GCA_947310385.1 of Nephrotoma appendiculata. Classification (NCBI taxonomy): domain Eukaryota; kingdom Metazoa; phylum Arthropoda; class Insecta; order Diptera; family Tipulidae; genus Nephrotoma; species Nephrotoma appendiculata. Next base: position 12,481 of record CAMZJQ010000036.1, read on the forward strand.
ATCGAACTAACGAATGGATTGTGTCGTATGAAAATTTAAAACTAAAAAAAATAGTACTTCCATTCATGATATCAACATGAAATTTTGAATGCAGCTTGATATTGAGGTTAATAAAAGCGGAGAATTCTAAAATCTTAACTATTATAGTCAGAATAGAAACTCATCTCCTGGTGGCTGGACCAATTTCGAAAGAATCTAGATTTGTAGAAAATTAAATTCTAAGAACTTTTCTAGAATGCGACATTTCTCTACGAATGATAAAAAAAAAGTTACATGGGAAAAATTAATCGAAATTGTACATAACGCTAAATCGAACTAACGAATGGATTGTGTCGTATGAAAATTTAAAACTAAAAAAATTAGTACTTCCATTCATGATATCAACATGAAATTTTGAATGCAGCTTGATATTGAGGTTAATAAAAGCGGAGAATTCTAAAATCTTAACTATTATAGTCAGAATAGAAACTCATCTCCTGGTGGCTGGACCAATTTCGAAAGAATCTAGATTTGTAGAAAATTAAATTCTAAGAACTTTTCTAGAAAGCGACATTTCTCTACGAATGATAAAAAAAAAGTTACATGGGAAAAATTAATCGAAATTGTACATAACGCTAAATCGAACTAACGAATGGATTGTGTCGTATGAAAATTTAAAACTAAAAAAAATAGTACTTCCATTCATGATATCAACATGAAATTTTGAATGCAGCTTGATATTGAGGTTAATAAAAGCGGAGAATTCTAAAATCTTAACTATTATAGTCAGAATAGAAACTCATCTCCTGGTGGCTGGACCAATTTCGAAAGAATCTAGATTTGTAGAAAATTAAATTCTAAGAACTTTTCTAGAAAGCGACATTTCTCTACGAATGATAAAAAAAAAGTTACATGGGAAAAATTAATCGAAATTGTACATAACGCTAAATCGAACTAACGAATGGATTGTGTCGTATGAAAATTTAAAACTAAAAAAAATAGTACTTCCATTCATGATATCAACATGAAATTTTGAATGCAGCTTGATATTGAGGTTAATAAAAGCGGAGAATTCTAAAATCTTAACTATTATAGTCAGAATAGAAACTCATCTCCTGGTGGCTGGACCAATTTCGAAAGAATCTAGATTTGTAGAAAATTAAATTCTAAGAACTTTTCTAGAATGCGACATTTCTCTAGGAATGATAAAAAAAAAGTTACATGGGAAAAATTAATCGAAATTGTACATAACGCTAAATCGAACTAACGAATGGATTGTGTCGTATGAAAATTTAAAACTAAAAAAAATAGTACTTCCATTCATGATATCAACATGAAATTTTGAATGCAGCTTGATATTGAGGTTAATAAAAGCGGAGAATTCTAAAATCTTAACTATTATAGTCAGAATAGAAACTCATCTCCTGGTGGCTGGACCAATTTCGAAAGAATCTAGATTTGTAGAAAATTAAATTCTAAGAACTTTTCTAGAATGCGACATTTCTCTACGAATGATAAAAAAAAAGTTACATGGGAAAAATTAATCGAAATTGTACATAACGCTAAATCGAACTAACGAATGGATTGTGTCGTATGAAAATTTAAAACTAAAAAAAATAGTACTTCCATTCATGATATCAACATGAAATTTTGAATGCAGCTTGATATTGAGGTTAATAAAAGCGGAGAATTCTAAAATCTTAACTATTATAGTCAGAATAGAAACTCATCTCCTGGTGGCTGGACCAATTTCGAAAGAATCTAGATTTGTAGAAAATTAAATTCTAAGAACTTTTCTAGAATGCGACATTTCTCTAGGAATGATAAAAAAAAAGTTACATGGGAAAAATTAATCGAAATTGTACATAACGCTAAATCGAACTAACGAATGGATTGTGTCGTATGAAAATTTAAAACTAAAAAAAATAGTACTTCCATTCATGATATCAACATGAAATTTTGAATGCAGCTTGATATTGAGGTTAATAAAAGCGGAGAATTCTAAAATCTTAACTATTATAGTCAGAATAGAAACTCATCTCCTGGTGGCTGGACCAATTTCGAAAGAATCTAGATTTGTAGAAAATTAAATTCTAAGAACTTTTCTAGAAAGCGACATTTCTCTACGAATGATAAAAAAAAAGTTACATGGGAAAAATTAATCGAAATTGTACATAACGCTAAATCGAACTAACGAATGGATTGTGTCGTATGAAAATTTAAAACTAAAAAAAATAGTACTTCCATTCATGATATGAACATGAAATTTTGAATGCAGCTTGATATTGAGGTTAATAAAAGCGGAGAATTCTAAAATCTTAACTATTATAGTCGGAATAGAAACTCATCTCCTGGTAACTGGACAATTTCGAAAGAATCTAGATTTGTAGAAAATTAAATTCTAAGAACTTTTCTAGAATGCGACATTTCTCTACGAATGATAAAAAAAAAGTTACATGGGAAAAATTAATCGAAATTGTACATAACGCTAAATCGAACTAACGAATGGATTGTGTCGTATGAAAATTTAAAACTAAAAAAAATAGTACTTCCATTCATGATATCAACATGAAATTTTGAATGCAGCTTGATATTGAGGTTAATAAAAGCGGAGAATTCTAAAATCTTAACTATTATAGTCAGAATAGAAACTCATCTCCTGGTGGCTGGACCAATTTCGAAAGAATCTAGATTTGTAGAAAATTAAATATTATTTATTATATTATATAGATTTGTAGAAAATTAAATTCTAAGAACTTTTTTAGATTGCGACATTTCTCTACGAATGATAAAAAAAAAGTTACATGGGAAAAATTAATCGAAATTGTACATAACGCTAAATCGAACTAACGAATGGATTGTGTCGTATGAAAATTTAAAACTAAAAAAAATAGTACTTCCATTCATGATATCAACATGAAATTTTGAATGCAGCTTGATATTGAGGTTAATAAAAGCGGAGAATTCTAAAATCTTAACTATTATAGTCAGAATAGAAACTCATCTCCTGGTGGCTGGACCAATTTCGAAAGAATCTAGATTTGTAGAAAATTAAATTCTAAGAACTTTTCTAGAATGCGACATTTCTCTACGAATGATAAAAAAAAAGTTACATGGGAAAAATTAATCGAAATTGTACATAACGCTAAATCGAACTAACGAATGGATTGTGTCGTATGAAAATTTAAAACTAAAAAAAATAGTACTTCCATTCATGATATCAACATGAAATTTTGAATGCAGCTTGATATTGAGGTTAATAAAAGCGGAGAATTCTAAAATCTTAACTATTATAGTCAGAATAGAAACTCATCTCCTGGTGGCTGGACCAATTTCGAAAGAATCTAGATTTGTAGAAAATTAAATTCTAAGAACTTTTCTAGAAAGCGACATTTCTCTACGAATGATAAAAAAAAAGTTACATGGGAAAAATTAATCGAAATTGTACATAACGCTAAATCGAACTAACGAATGGATTGTGTCGTATGAAAATTTAAAACTAAAAAAAATAGTACTTCCATTCATGATATCAACATGAAATTTTGAATGCAGCTTGATATTGAGGTTAATAAAAGCGGAGAATTCTAAAATCTTAACTATTATAGTCAGAATAGAAACTCATCTCCTGGTGGCTGGACCAATTTCGAAAGAATCTAGATTTGTAGAAAATTAAATTCTAAGAAATTTTCTAGAAAGCGACATTTCTCTACGAATGATAAAAAAAAAGTTACATGGGAAAAATTAATCGAAATTGTACATAACGCTAAATCGAACTAACGAATGGATTGTGTCGTATGAAAATTTAAAACTAAAAAAAATAGTACTTCCATTCATGATATCAACATGAAATTTTGAATGCAGCTTGATATTGAGGTTAATAAAAGCGGAGAATTCTAAAATCTTAACTATTATAGTCAGAATAGAAACTCATCTCCTGGTGGCTGGACCAATTTCGAAAGAATCTAGATTTGTAGAAAATTAAATTCTAAGAACTTTTCTAGAATGCGACATTTCTCTACGAATGATAAAAAAAAAGTTACATGGGAAAAATTAATCGAAATTGTACATAACGCTAAATCGAACTAACGAATGGATTGTGTCGTATGAAAATTTAAAACTAAAAAAAATAGTACTTCCATTCATGATATCAACATGAAATTTTGAATGCAGCTTGATATTGAGGTTAATAAAAGCGGAGAATTCTAAAATCTTAACTATTATAGTCAGAATAGAAACTCATCTCCTGGTGGCTGGACCAATTTCGAAAGAATCTAGATTTGTAGAAAATTAAATTCTAAGAACTTTTCTAGAAAGCGACATTTCTCTACGAATGATAAAAAAAAAGTTACATGGGAAAAATTAATCGAAATTGTACATAACGCTAAATCGAACTAACGAATGGATTGTGTCGTATGAAAATTTAAAACTAAAAAAAATAGTACTTCCATTCATGATATCAACATGAAATTTTGAATGCAGCTTGATATTGAGGTTAATAAAAGCGGAGAATTCTAAAATCTTAACTATTATAGTCAGAATAGAAACTCATCTCCTGGTGGCTGGACCAATTTCGAAAGAATCTAGATTTGTAGAAAATTAAATTCTAAGAACTTTTTTAGAATGCGACATTTCTCTACGAATGATAAAAAAAAAGTTACATGGGAAAAATTAATCGAAATTGTACATAACGCTAAATCGAACTAACGAATGGATTGTGTCGTATGAAAATTTAAAACTAAAAAAAATAGTACTTCCATTCATGATATCAACATGAAATTTTGAATGCAGCTTGATATTGAGGTTAATAAAAGCGGAGAATTCTAAAATCTTAACTATTATAGTCAGAATAGAAACTCATCTCCTGGTGGCTGGACCAATTTCGAAAGAATCTAGATTTGTAGAAAATTAAATTCTAAGAACTTTTCTAGAATGCGACATTTCTCTACGAATGATAAAAAAAAAGTTACATGGGAAAAATTAATCGAAATTGTACATAACGCTAAATCGAACTAACGAATAGATTGTGTCGTATGAAAATTTAAAACTAAAAAAAATAGTACTTCCGTTCATGATATCAACATGAAATTTTGAATGCAGCTTGATATTGAGGTTAATAAAAGCGGAGAATTCTAAAATCTTAACTATTATAGTCAGAATAGAAACTCATCTCCTGGTGGCTGGACCAATTTCGAAAGAATCTAGATTTGTAGAAAATTAAATTCTAAGAACTTTTCTAGAATGCGACATTTCTCTACGAATGATAAAAAAAAAGTTACATGGGAAAAATTAATCGAAATTGTACATAACGCTAAATCGAACTAACGAATGGATTGTGTCGTATGAAAATTTGAAACTAAAAAAATTAGTACTTCCATTCATGATATCAACATGAAATTTTGAATGCAGCTTGATATTGAGGTTAATAAAAGCGGAGAATTCTAAAATCTTAACTATTATAGTCGGAATAGAAACTCATCTCCTGGTGGCTGGACCAATTTCGAAAGAATCTAGATTTGTAGAAAATTAAATTCTAAGAACTTTTCTAGAATGCGACATTTCTCTACGAATGATAAAAAAAAAGTTACATGGGAAAAATTAATCGAAATTGTACATAACGCTAAATCGAACTAACGAATGGATTGTGTCGTATGAAAATTTAAAACTAAAAAAAATAGTACTTCCATTCATGATATCAACATGAAATTTTGAATGCAGCTTGATATTGAGGTTAATAAAAGCGGAGAATTCTAAAATCTTAACTATTATAGTCAGAATAGAAACTCATCTCCTGGTGGCTGGACCAATTTCGAAAGAATCTAGATTTGTAGAAAATTAAATATTATTTATTATATTATATAGATTTGTAGAAAATTAAATTCTAAGAACTTTTTTAGAATGCGACATTTCTCTACGAATGATAAAAAAAAAGTTACATGGGAAAAATTAATCGAAATTGTACATAACGCTAAATCGAACTAACGAATGGATTGTGTCGTATGAAAATTTAAAACTAAAAAAAATAGTACTTCCATTCATGATATCAACATGAAATTTTGAATGCAGCTTGATATTGAGGTTAATAAAAGCGGAGAATTCTAAAATCTTAACTATTATAGTCAGAATAGAAACTCATCTCCTGGTGGCTGGACCAATTTCGAAAGAATCTAGATTTGTAGAAAATTAAATTCTAAGAACTTTTCTAGAATGCGACATTTCTCTAGGAATGATAAAAAAAAAGTTACATGGGAAAAATTAATCGAAATTGTACATAACGCTAAATCGAACTAACGAATGGATTGTGTCGTATGAAAATTTAAAACTAAAAAAAATAGTACTTCCATTCATGATATCAACATGAAATTTTGAATGCAGCTTGATATTGAGGTTAATAAAAGCGGAGAATTCTAAAATCTTAACTATTATAGTCAGAATAGAAACTCATCTCCTGGTGGCTGGACCAATTTCGAAAGAATCTAGATTTGTAGAAAATTAAATTCTAAGAACTTTTCTAGAATGCGACATTTCTCTACGAATGATAAAAAAAAAGTTACATGGGAAAAATTAATCGAAATTGTACATAACGCTAAATCGAACTAACGAATGGATTGTGTCGTATGAAAATTTAAAACTAAAAAAAATAGTACTTCCATTCATGATATCAACATGAAATTTTGAATGCAGCTTGATATTGAGGTTAATAAAAGCGGAGAATTCTAAAATCTTAACTATTATAGTCAGAATAGAAACTCATCTCCTGGTGGCTGGACCAATTTCGAAAGAATCTAGATTTGTAGAAAATTAAATTCTAAGAACTTTTCTAGAAAGCGACATTTCTCTACGAATGATAAAAAAAAAGTTACATGGGAAAAATTAATCGAAATTGTACATAACGCTAAATCGAACTAACGAATGGATTGTGTCGTATGAAAATTTAAAACTAAAAAAAATAGTACTTCCATTCATGATATCAACATGAAATTTTGAATGCAGCTTGATATTGAGGTTAATAAAAGCGGAGAATTCTAAAATCTTAACTATTATAGTCAGAATAGAAACTCATCTCCTGGTGGCTGGACCAATTTCGAAAGAATCTAGATTTGTAGAAAATTAAATTCTAAGAACTTTTCTAGAATGCGACATTTCTCTACGAATGATAAAAAAAAAGTTACATGGGAAAAATTAATCGAAATTGTACATAACGCTAAATCGAACTAACGAATGGATTGTGTCGTATGAAAATTTAAAACTAAAAAAAATAGTACTTCCATTCATGATATCAACATGAAATTTTGAATGCAGCTTGATATTGAGGTTAATAAAAGCGGAGAATTCTAAAATCTTAACTATTATAGTCAGAATAGAAACTCATCTCCTGGTGGCTGGACCAATTTCGAAAGAATCTAGATTTGTAGAAAATTAAATTCTAAGAACTTTTCTAGAATGCGACATTTCTCTACGAATGATAAAAAAAAAGTTACATGGGAAAAATTAATCGAAATTGTACATAACGCTAAATCGAACTAACGAATGGATTGTGTCGTATGAAAATTTAAAACTAAAAAAAATAGTACTTCCATTCATGATATCAACATGAAATTTTGAATGCAGCTTGATATTGAGGTTAATAAAAGCGGAGAATTCTAAAATCTTAACTATTATAGTCAGAATAGAAACTCATCTCCTGGTGGCTGGACCAATTTCGAAAGAATCTAGATTTGTAGAAAATTAAATATTATTTATTATATTATATAGATTTGTAGAAAATTAAATTCTAAGAACTTTTCTAGAATGCGACATTTCTCTAGGAATGATAAAAAAAAAGTTACATGGGAAAAATTAATCGAAATTGTACATAACGCTAAATCGAACTAACGAATGGATTGTGTCGTATGAAAATTTAAAACTAAAAAAAATAGTACTTCCATTCATGATATCAACATGAAATTTTGAATGCAGCTTGATATTGAGGTTAATAAAAGCGGAGAATTCTAAAATCTTAACTATTATAGTCAGAATAGAAACTCATCTCCTGGTGGCTGGACCAATTTCGAAAGAATCTAGATTTGTAGAAAATTAAATTCTAAGAACTTTTCTAGAAAGCGACATTTCTCTAGGAATGATAAAAAAAAAGTTACATGGGAAAAATTAATCGAAATTGTACATAACGCTAAATCGAACTAACGAATGGATTGTGTCGTATGAAAATTTAAAACTAAAAAAAATAGTACTTCCATTCATGATATCAACATGAAATTTTGAATGCAGCTTGATATTGAGGTTAATAAAAGCGGAGAATTCTAAAATCTTAACTATTATAGTCAGAATAGAAACTCATCTCCTGGTGGCTGGACCAATTTCGAAAGAATCTAGATTTGTAGAAAATTAAATTCTAAGAACTTTTCTAGAATGCGACATTTCTCTACGAATGATAAAAAAAAAGTTACATGGGAAAAATTAATCGAAATTGTACATAACGCTAAATCGAACTAACGAATGGATTGTGTCGTATGAAAATTTAAAACTAAAAAAATTAGTACTTCCATTCATGATATCAACATGAAATTTTGAATGCAGCTTGATATTGAGGTTAATAAAAGCGGAGAATTCTAAAATCTTAACTATTATAGTCAGAATAGAAACTCATCTCCTGGTGGCTGGACCAATTTCGAAAGAATCTAGATTTGTAGAAAATTAAATTCTAAGAACTTTTCTAGAATGCGACATTTCTCTACGAATGATAAAAAAAAAGTTACATGGGAAAAATTAATCGAAATTGTACATAACGCTAAATCGAACTAACGAATGGATTGTGTCGTATGAAAATTTAAAACTAAAAAAAATAGTACTTCCATTCATGATATCAACATGAAATTTTGAATGCAGCTTGATATTGAGGTTAATAAAAGCGGAGAATTCTAAAATCTTAACTATTATAGTCAGAATAGAAACTCATCTCCTGGTGGCTGGACCAATTTCGAAAGAATCTAGATTTGTAGAAAATTAAATTCTAAGAACTTTTCTAGAAAGCGACATTTCTCTACGAATGATAAAAAAAAAGTTACATGGGAAAAATTAATCGAAATTGTACATAACGCTAAATCGAACTAACGAATGGATTGTGTCGTATGAAAATTTAAAACTAAAAAAAATAGTACTTCCATTCATGATATCAACATGAAATTTTGAATGCAGCTTGATATTGAGGTTAATAAAAGCGGAGAATTCTAAAATCTTAACTATTATAGTCAGAAAAGAAACTCATCTCCTGGTGGCTGGACCAATTTCGAAAGAATCTAGATTTGTAGAAAATTAAATTCTAAGAACTTTTCTAGAATGCGACATTTCTCTACGAATGATAAAAAAAAAGTTACATGGGAAAAATTAATCGAAATTGTACATAACGGTAAATCGAACTAACGAATGGATTGTGTCGTATGAAAATTTAAAACTAAAAAAAAAAGTACTTCCATTCATGATATCAACATGAAATTTTGAATGCAGCTTGATATTGAGGTTAATAAAAGTGGAGAATTCTAAAATCTTAACTATTATAGTCAGAATAGAAACTCATCTCCTGGTGGCTGGACCAATTTCGAAAGAATCTAGATTTGTAGAAAATTAAATTCTAAGAACTTTTCTAGAAAGCGACATTTCTCTACGAATGATAAAAAAAAAGTTACATGGGAAAAATTAATCGAAATTGTACATAACGCTAAATCGAACTAACGAATGGATTGTGTCGTATGAAAATTTAAAACTAAAAAAAATAGTACTTCCCTTCATGATATCAACATGAAATTTTGAATGCAGCTTGATATTGAGGTTAATAAAAGCGGAGAATTCTAAAATCTTAACTATTATAGTCAGAATAGAAACTCATCTCCTGGTGGCTGGACAATTTCGAAAGAATCTAGATTTGTAGAAAATTAAATATTATTTATTATATTATATAGATTTGTAGAAAATTAAATTCTAAGAACTTTTCTAGAATGCGACATTTCTCTAGGAATGATAAAAAAAAAGTTACATGGGAAAAATTAATCGAAATTGTACATAACGCTAAATCGAACTAACGAATGGATTGTGTCGTATGAAAATTTAAAACTAAAAAAAATAGTACTTCCATTCATGATATCAACATGAAATTTTGAATGCAGCTTGATATTGAGGTTAATAAAAGCGGAGAATTCTAAAATCTTAACTATTATAGTCAGAATAGAAACTCATCTCCTGGTGGCTGGACCAATTTCGAAAGAATCTAGATTTGTAGAAAATTAAATTCTAAGAACTTTTCTAGAATGCGACATTTCTCTAGGAATGATAAAAAAAAAGTTACATGGGAAAAATTAATCGAAATTGTACATAACGCTAAATCGAACTAACGAATGGATTGTGTCGTATGAAAATTTAAAACTAAAAAAATTAGTACTTCCATTCATGATATCAACATGAAATTTTGAATGCAGCTTGATATTGAGGTTAATAAAAGCGGAGAATTCTAAAATCTTAACTATTATAGTCAGAATAGAAACTCATCTCCTGGTGGCTGGACCCATTTCGAAAGAATCTAGATTTGTAGAATATTAAATTCTAAGAACTTTTCTAGAATGCGACATTTCTCTACGAATGATAAAAAAAAAGTTACATGGGAAAAATTAAACGAAATTGTACATAACGCTAAATCGAACTAACGAATGGATTGTGTCGTATGAAAATTTAAAACTAAAAAAAAATAGTACTTCCATTCATGATATCAACATGAAATTTTGAATGCAGCTTGATATTGAGGTTAATAAAAGCGGAGAATTCTAAAATCTTAACTATTATAGTCAGAATAGAAACTCATCTCCTGGTGGCTGGACCAATTTCGAAAGAATCTAGATTTGTAGAAAATTAAATTCTAAGAACTTTTCTAGAATGCGACATTTCTCTACGAATGAAAAAAAAAAAGTTACATGGGAAAAATTAATCGAAATTGTACATAACGCTAAATCGAACTAACGAATGGATTGTGTCGTATGAAAATTTAAAACTAAAAAAAATAGTACTTCCATTCATGATATCAACATGAAATTTTGAATGCAGCTTGATATTGAGGTTAATAAAAGCGGAGAATTCTAAAATCTTAACTATTATAGTCAGAATAGAAACTCATCTCCTGGTGGCTGGACCAATTTCGAAAGAATCTAGATTTGTAGAAAATTAAATTCTAAGAACTTTTATAGAATGCGACATTTCTCTACGAATGATAAAAAAAAAGTTACATGGGAAAAATTAATCGAAATTGTACATAACGCTAAATCGAACTAACGAATGGATTGTGTCGTATGAAAATTTAAAACTAAAAAAAATAGTACTTCCATTCATGATATCAACATGAAATTTTGAATGCAGCTTGATATTGAGGTTAATAAAAGCGGAGAATTCTAAAATCTTAACTATTATAGTCAGAATAGAAACTCATCTCCTGGTGGCTGGACCAATTTCGAAAGAATCTAGATTTGTAGAAAATTAAATTCTAAGAACTTTTCTAGAATGCGACATTTCTCTACGAATGATAAAAAAAAAGTTACATGGGAAAATTAATCGAAATTGTACATAACGCTAAATCGAACTAACGAATGGATTGTGTCGTATGAAAATTTAAAACTAAAAAAAATAGTACTTCCATTCATGATATCAACATGAAATTTTGAATGCAGCTTGATATTGAGGTTAATAAAAGCGGAGAATTCTAAAATCTTAACTATTATAGTCAGAATAGAAACTCATCTCCTGGTGGCTGGACCAATTTCGAAAGAATCTAGATTTGTAGAAAATTAAATTCTAAGAACTTTTCTAGAATGCGACATTTCTCTACGAATGATAAAAAAAAAGTTACATGGGAAAAATTAATCGAAATTGTACATAACGCTAAATCGAACTAACGAATGGATTGTGTCGTATGAAAATTTAAAACTAAAAAAATTAGTACTTCCATTCATGATATCAACATGAAATTTTGAATGCAGCTTGATATTGAGGTTAATAAAAGCGGAGAATTCTAAAATCTTAACTATTATAGTCGGAATAGAAACTCATCTCCTGGTGGCTGGACCAATTTCGAAAGAATCTAGATTTGTAGAAAATTAAATTCTAAGAACTTTTCTAGAATGCGACATTTCTCTACGAATGATAAAAAAAAAGTTACATGGGAAAAATTTATCGAAATTGTACATAACGCTAAATCGAACTAACGAATGGATTGTGTCGTATGAAAATTTAAAACTAAAAAAAATTTGTACTTCCATTCATGATATCAACATGAAATTTTGAATGCAGCTTGATATTGAGGTTAATAAAAGCGGAGAATTCTAAAATCTTAACTATTATAGTCAGAATAGAAACTCATCTCCTGGTGGCTGGACCAATTTCGAAAGAATCTAGATTTGTAGAAAATTAAATTCTAAGAACTTTTCTAGAATGCGACATTTCTCTACGAATGATAAAAAAAAAGTTACATGGGAAAAATTAATCGAAATTGTACATAACGCTAAATCGAACTAACGAATGGATTGTGTCGTATGAAAATTTAAAACTAAAAAAATTAGTACTTCCATTCATGATATCAACATGAAATTTTGAATGCAGCTTGATATTGAGGTTAATAAAAGCGGAGAATTCTAAAATCTTAACTATTATAGTCAGAATAGAAACTCATCTCCTGGTGGCTGGACCAATTTCGAAAGAATCTAGATTTGTAGAAAATTAAATTCTAAGAACTTTTCTAGAATGCGACATTTCTCTACGAATGATAAAAAAAAAGTTACATGGGAAAAATTAATCGAAATTGTACATAACGCTAAATCGAACTAACGAATGGATTGTGTCGTATGAAAATTTAAAACTAAAAAAAATAGTACTTCCATTCATGATATCAACATGAAATTTTGAATGCAGCTTGATATTGAGGTTAATAAAAGCGGAGAATTCTAAAATCTTAACTATTATAGTCAGAATAGAAACTCATCTCCTGGTGGCTGGACCAATTTCGAAAGAATCTAGATTTGTAGAAAATTAAATTCTAAGAACTTTTCTAGAAAGCGACATTTCTCTACGAATGATAAAAAAAAAGTTACATGGGAAAAATTAATCGAAATTGTACATAACGCTAAATCGAACTAACGAATGGATTGTGTCGTATGAAAATTTAAAACTAAAAAAAATAGTACTTCCATTCATGATATCAACATGAAATTTTGAATGCAGCTTGATATTGAGGTTAATAAAAGCGGAGAATTCTAAAATCTTAACTATTATAGTCAGAATAGAAACTCATCTCCTGGTGGCTGGACCAATTTCGAAAGAATCTAGATTTGTAGAAAATTAAATTCTAAGAACTTTTCTAGAATGCGACATTTCTCTAGGAATGATAAAAAAAAAGTTACATGGGAAAAATTAATCGAAATTGTACATAACGCTAAATCGAACTAACGAATGGATTGTGTCGTATGAAAATTTAAAACTAAAAAAAATAGTACTTCCATTCATGATATCAACATGAAATTTTGAATGCAGCTTGATATTGAGGTTAATAAAAGCGGAGAATTCTAAAATCTTAACTATTATAGTCAGAATAGAAACTCATCTCCTGGTGGCTGGACCAATTTCGAAAGAATCTAGATTTGTAGAAAATTAAATTCTAAGAACTTTTCTAGAAAGCGACATTTCTCTACGAATGATAAAAAAAAAGTTACATGGGAAAAATTAATCGAAATTGTACATAACGCTAAATCGAACTAACGAATGGATTGTGTCGTATGAAAATTTAAAACTAAAAAAAATAGTACTTCCATTCATGATATCAACATGAAATTTTGAATGCAGCTTGATATTGAGGTTAATAAAAGCGGAGAATTCTAAAATCTTAACTATTATAGTCAGAATAGAAACTCATCTCCTGGTGGCTGGACAATTTCGAAAGAATCTAGATTTGTAGAAAATTAAATATTATTTATTATATTATATAGATTTGTAGAAAATTAAATTCTAAGAACTTTTCTAGAATGCGACATTTCTCTAGGAATGATAAAAAAAAAGTTACATGGGAAAAATTAATCGAAATTGTACATAACGCTAAATCGAACTAACGAATGGATTGTGTCGTATGAAAATTTAAAACTAAAAAAAATAGTACTTCCATTCATGATATCAACATGAAATTTTGAATGCAGCTTGATATTGAGGTTAATAAAAGCGGAGAATTCTAAAATCTTAACTATTATAGTCAGAATAGAAACTCATCTCCTGGTGGCTGGACCAATTTCGAAAGAATCTAGATTTGTAGAAAATTAAATTCTAAGAACTTTTCTAGAATGCGACATTTCTCTAGGAATGATAAAAAAAAAGTTACATGGGAAAAATTAATCGAAATTGTACATAACGCTAAATCGAACTAACGAATGGATTGTGTCGTATGAAAATTTAAAACTAAAAAAATTAGTACTTCCATTCATGATATCAACATGAAATTTTGAATGCAGCTTGATATTGAGGTTAATAAAAGCGGAGAATTCTAAAATCTTAACTATTATAGTCAGAATAGAAACTCATCTCCTGGTGGCTGGACCCATTTCGAAAGAATCTAGATTTGTAGAAAATTAAATTCTAAGAACTTTTCTAGAATGCGACATTTCTCTACGAATGATAAAAAAAAAGTTACATGGGAAAAATTAAACGAAATTGTACATAACGCTAAATCGAACTAACGAATGGATTGTGTCGTATGAAAATTTAAAACTAAAAAAAAATAGTACTTCCATTCATGATATCAACATGAAATTTTGAATGCAGCTTGATATTGAGGTTAATAAAAGCGGAGAATTCTAAAATCTTAACTATTATAGTCAGAATAGAAACTCATCTCCTGGTGGCTGGACCAATTTCGAAAGAATCTAGATTTGTAGAAAATTAAATTCTAAGAACTTTTCTAGAAAGCGACATTTCTCTACGAATGATAAAAAAAAAGTTACATGGGAAAAATTAATCGAAATTGTACATAACGCTAAATCGAACTAACGAATGGATTGTGTCGTATGAAAATTTAAAACTAAAAAAAATAGTACTTCCATTCATGATATCAACATGAAATTTTGAATGCAGCTTGATATTGAGGTTAATAAAAGCGGAGAATTCTAAAATCTTAACTATTATAGTCAGAATAGAAACTCATCTCCTGGTGGCTGGACCAATTTCGAAAGAATCTAGATTTGTAGAAAATTAAATTCTAAGAACTTTTCTAGAATGCGACATTTCTCTACGAATGATAAAAAAAAAGTTACATGGGAAAAATTAATCGAAATTGTACATAACGCTAAATAGAACTAACGAATGGATTGTGTCGTATGAAAATTTAAAACTAAAAAAAATAGTACTTCCATTCATGATATCAACATGAAATTTTGAATGCAGCTTGATATTGAGGTTAATAAAAGCGGAGAATTCTAAAATCTTAACTATTATAGTCAGAATAGAAACTCATCTCCTGGTGGCTGGACCAATTTCGAAAGAATCTAGATTTGTAGAAAATTAAATTCTAAGAACTTTTCTAGAATGCGACATTTCTCTACGAATGATAAAAAAAAAGTTACATGGGAAAAATTAATCGAAATTGTACATAACGCTAAATCGAACTAACGAATGGATTGTGTCGTATGAAAATTTAAAACTAAAAAAAATAGTACTTCCATTCATGATATCAACATGAAATTTTGAATGCAGCTTGATATTGAGGTTAATAAAAGCGGAGAATTCTAAAATCTTAACTATTATAGTCAGAATAGAAACTCATCTCCTGGTGGCTGGACCAATTTCGAAAGAATCTAGATTTGTAGAAAATTAAATTCTAAGAACTTTTCTAGAATGCGACATTTCTCTACGAATGATAAAAAAAAAGTTACATGGGAAAAATTAATCGAAATTGTACATAACGCTAAATCGAACTAACGAATGGATTGTGTCGTATGAAAATTTAAAACTAAAAAAATTAGTACTTCCATTCATGATATCAACATGAAATTTTGAATGCAGCTTGATATTGAGGTTAATAAAAGCGGAGAATTCTAAAATCTTAACTATTATAGTCGGAATAGAAACTCATCTCCTGGTGGCTGGACCAATTTCGAAAGAATCTAGATTTGTAGAAAATTAAATTCTAAGAACTTTTCTAGAATGCGACATTTCTCTACGAATGATAAAAAAAAAGTTACATGGGAAAAATTTATCGAAATTGTACATAACGCTAAATCGAACTAACGAATGGATTGTGTCGTATGAAAATTTAAAACTAAAAAAAATTTGTACTTCCATTCATGATATCAACATGAAATTTTGAATGCAGCTTGATATTGAGGTTAATAAAAGCGGAGAATTCTAAAATCTTAACTATTATAGTCAGAATAGAAACTCATCTCCTGGTGGCTGGACCAATTTCGAAAGAATCTAGATTTGTAGAAAATTAAATTCTAAGAACTTTTCTAGAATGCGACATTTCTCTACGAATGATAAAAAAAAAGTTACATGGGAAAAATTAATCGAAATTGTACATAACGCTAAATCGAACTAACGAATGGATTGTGTCGTATGAAAATTTAAAACTAAAAAAATTAGTACTTCCATTCATGATATCAACATGAAATTTTGAATGCAGCTTGATATTGAGGTTAATAAAAGCGGAGAATTCTAAAATCTTAACTATTATAGTCAGAATAGAAACTCATCTCCTGGTGGCTGGACCAATTTCGAAAGAATCTAGATTTGTAGAAAATTAAATTCTAAGAACTTTTCTAGAATGCGACATTTCTCTACGAATGATAAAAAAAAAGTTACATGGGAAAAATTAATCGAAATTGTACATAACGCTAAATCGAACTAACGAATGGATTGTGTCGTATGAAAATTTAAAACTAAAAAAATTAGTACTTCCATTCATGATATCAACATGAAATTTTGAATGCAGCTTGATATTGAGGTTAATAAAAGCGGAGAATTCTAAAATCTTAACTATTATAGTCGGAATAGAAACTCATCTCCTGGTGGCTGGACCAATTTCGAAAGAATCTAGATTTGTAGAAAATTAAATTCTAAGAACTTTTCTAGAATGCGACATTTCTCTACGAATGATAAAAAAAAAGTTACATGGGAAAAATTAATCGAAATTGTACATAACGCTAAATCGAACTAACGAATGGATTGTGTCGTATGAAAATTTAAAACTAAAAAAAATAGTACTTCCATTCATGATATCAACATGAAATTTTGAATGCAGCTTGATATTGAGGTTAATAAAAGCGGAGAATTCTAAAATCTTAACTATTATAGTCAGAATAGAAACTCATCTCCTGGTGGCTGGACCAATTTCGAAAGAATCTAGATTTGTAGAAAATTAAATTCTAAGAACTTTTCTAGAATGCGACATTTCTCTACGAATGATAAAAAAAAAGTTACATGGGAAAAATTAATCGAAATTGTACATAACGCTAAATCGAACTAACGAATGGATTGTGTCGTATGAAAATTTAAAACTAAAAAAATTAGTACTTCCATTCATGATATCAACATGAAATTTTGAATGCAGCTTGATATTGAGGTTAATAAAAGCGGAGAATTCTAAAATCTTAACTATTATAGTCGGAATAGAAACTCATCTCCTGGTGGCTGGACCAATTTCGAAAGAATCTAGATTTGTAGAAAATTAAATTCTAAGAACTTTTCTAGAATGCGACATTTCTCTACGAATGATAAAAAAAAAGTTACATGGGAAAAATTAATCGAAATTGTACATAACGCTAAATCGAACTAACGAATGGATTGTGTCGTATGAAAATTTAAAACTAAAAAAAATAGTACTTCCATTCATGATATCAACATGAAATTTTGAATGCAGCTTGATATTGAGGTTAATAAAAGCGGAGAATTCTAAAATCTTAACTATTATAGTCAGAATAGAAACTCATCTCCTGGTGGCTGGACCAATTTCGAAAGAATCTAGATTTGTAGAAAATTAAATTCTAAGAACTTTTCTAGAATGCGACATTTCTCTACGAATGATAAAAAAAAAGTTACATGGGAAAAATTAATCGAAATTGTACATAACGCTAAATCGAACTAACGAATGGATTGTGTCGTATGAAAATTTAAAACTAAAAAAAATAGTACTTCCATTCATGATATCAACATGAAATTTTGAATGCAGCTTGATATTGAGGTTAATAAAAGCGGAGAATTCTAAAATCTTAACTATTATAGTCAGAATAGAAACTCATCTCCTGGTGGCTGGACCAATTTCGAAAGAATCTAGATTTGTAGAAAATTAAATTCTAAGAACTTTTCTAGAATGCGACATTTCTCTACGAATAATAAAAAAAAAGTTACATGGGAAAAATTAATCGAAATTGTACATAACGCTAAATCGAACTAACGAATGGATTGTGTCGTATGAAAATTTAAAACTAAAAAAAATAGTACTTCCATTCATGATATCAACATGAAATTTTGAATGCAGCTTGATATTGAGGTTAATAAAAGCGGAGAATTCTAAAATCTTAACTATTATAGTCGGAATAGAAACTCATCTCCTGGTGGCTGGACCAATTTCGAAAGAATCTACATTTGTAGAAAATTAAATTCTAAGAACTTTTCTAGAATGCGACATTTCTCTACGAATGATAAAAAAAAAGTTACATGGGAAAAATTAATCGAAATTGTACATAACGCTAAATCGAACTAACGAATGGATTGTGTCGTATGAAAATTTAAAACTAAAAAAAATAGTACTTCCATTCATGATATCAACATGAAATTTTGAATGCAGCTTGATATTGAGGTTAATAAAAGCGGAGAATTCTAAAATCTTAACTATTATAGTCAGAATAGAAACTCATCTCCTGGTGGCTGGACCAATTTCGAAAGAATCTAGATTTGTAGAAAATTAAATTCTAAGAACTTTTCTAGAATGCGACATTTCTCTACGAATGATAAAAAAAAAGTTACATGGGAAAAATTAATCGAAATTGTACATAACGCTAAATCGAACTAACGAATGGATTGTGTCGTATGAAAATTTAAAACTAAAAAAATTAGTACTTCCATTCATGATATCAACATGAAATTTTGAATGCAGCTTGATATTGAGGTTAATAAAAGCGGAGAATTCTAAAATCTTAACTATTATAGTCGGAATAGAAACTCATCTCCTGGTGGCTGGACCAATTTCGAAAGAATCTAGATTTGTAGAAAATTAAATTCTAAGAACTTTTCTAGAATGCGACATTTCTCTACGAATGATAAAAAAAAAGTTACATGGGAAAAATTAATCGAAATTGTACATAACGCTAAATCGAACTAACGAATGGATTGTGTCGTATGAAAATTTAAAACTAAAAAAAATAGTACTTCCATTCATGATATCAACATGAAATTTTGAATGCAGCTTGATATTGAGGTTAATAAAAGCGGAGAATTCTAAAATCTTAACTATTATAGTCAGAATAGAAACTCATCTCCTGGTGGCTGGACCAATTTCGAAAGAATCTAGATTTGTAGAAAATTAAATTCTAAGAACTTTTCTAGAATGCGACATTTCTCTACGAATGATAAAAAAAAAGTTACATGGGAAAAATTAATCGAAATTGTACATAACGCTAAATCGAACTAACGAATGGATTGTGTCGTATGAAAATTTAAAACTAAAAAAAATAGTACTTCCATTCATGATATCAACATGAAATTTTGAATGCAGCTTGATATTGAGGTTAATAAAAGCGGAGAATTCTAAAATCTTAACTATTATAGTCGGAATAGAAACTCATCTCCTGGTGGCTGGACCAATTTCGAAAGAATCTAGATTTGTAGAAAATTAAATTCTAAGAACTTTTTTAGAATGCGACATTTCTCTACGAATGATAAAAAAAAAGTTACATGGGAAAAATTAATCGAAATTGTACATGACGCTAAATCGAACTAACGAATGGATTGTGTCGTATGAAAATTTAAAACTAAAAAAAATAGTACTTCCATTCATGATATCAACATGAAATTTTGAATGCAGCTTGATATTGAGGTTAATAAAAGCGGAGAATTCTAAAATCTTAACTATTATAGTCAGAATAGAAACTCATCTCCTGGTGGCTGGACCAATTTCGAAAGAATCTAGATTTGTAGAAAATTAAATTCTAAGAACTTTTTTAGAATGCGACATTTCTCTACGAATGATAAAAAAAAAGTTAAATGGGAAAAATTAATCGAAATTGTACATAACGCTAAATCGAACTAACGAATGGATTGTGTCGTATGAAAATTTAAAACTAAAAAAAATAGTACTTCCATTCATGATATCAACATGAAATTTTGAATGCAGCTTGATATTGAGGTTAATAAAAGCGGAGAATTCTAAAATCTTAACTATTATAGTCAGAATAGAAACTCATCTCCTGGTGGCTGGACCAATTTCGAAAGAATCTAGATTTGTAGAAAATTAAATTCTAAGAACTTTTCTAGAAAGCGACATTTCTCTACGAATGATAAAAAAAAAGTTACATGGGAAAAATTAATCGAAATTGTACATAACGCTAAATCGAACTAACGAATGGATTGTGTCGTATGAAAATTTAAAACTAAAAAAAATAGTACTTCCATTCATGATATCAACATGAAATTTTGAATGCAGCTTAATATTGAGGTTAATGAAAGCGGAGAATTCTAAAATCTTAACTATTATAGTCGGAATAGAAACTCATCTCCTGGTGGCTGGACCAATTTCGAAAGAATCTAGATTTGTAGAAAATTAAATTCTAAGAACTTTTCTAGAATGCGACATTTCTCTACGAATGATAAAAAAAAAGTTACATGGGACAAATTAATCGAAATTGTACATAACGCTAAATCGAACTAACGAATGGATTGTGTCGTATGAAAATTTAAAACTAAAAAAAATAGTACTTCCATTCATGATATCAACATGAAATTTTGAATGCAGCTTGACATTGAGGTTAATAAAAGCGGAGAATTCTAAAATCTTAACTATTATAGTCAGAATAGAAACTCATCTCCTGGTGGCTGGACCAATTTCGAAAGAATCTAGATTTGTAGAAAATTAAATTCTAAGAACTTTTCTAGAATGCGACATTTCTCTAGGAATGATAAAAAAAAAGTTACATGGGAAAAATTAATCGAAATTGTACATAACGCTAAATCGAACTAACGAATGGATTGTGTCGTATGAAAATTTAAAACTAAAAAAAATAGTACTTCCATTCATGATATCAACATGAAATTTTGAATGCAGCTTGATATTGAGGTTAATAAAAGCGGAGAATTCTAAAATCTTAACTATTATAGTCAGAATAGAAACTCATCTCCTGGTGGCTGGACCAATTTCGAAAGAATCTAGATTTGTAGAAAATTAAATTCTAAGAACTTTTCTAGAATGCGACATCTCTCTACGAATGATAAAAAAAAAGTTACATGGGAAAAATTAATCGAAATTGTACATAACGCTAAATCGAACTAACGAATGGATTGTGTCGTATGAAAATTTAAAACTAAAAAAAATAGTACTTCCATTCATGATATCAACATGAAATTTTGAATGCAGCTTGATATTGAGGTTAATAAAAGCGGAGAATTCTAAAATCTTAACTATTATAGTCGGAATAGAAACTCATCTCCTGGTGGCTGGACCAATTTCGAAAGAATCTAGATTTGTAGAAAATTAAATTCTAAGAACTTTTCTAGAATGCGACATTTCTCTACGAATCATAAAAAAAAAGTTACATGGGACAAATTAATCGAAATTGTACATAACGCTAAATCGAACTAACGAATGGATTGTGTCGTATGAAAATTTAAAACTAAAAAAAATAGTACTTCCATTCATGATATCAACATGAAATTTTGAATGCAGCTTGATATTGAGGTTAATAAAAGCGGAGAATTCTAAAATCTTAACTATTATAGTCAGAATAGAAACTCATCTCCTGGTGGCTGGACCAATTTCGAAAGAATCTAGATTTGTAGAAAATTAAATTCTAAGAACTTTTCTAGAATGCGACATTTCTCTACGAATGATAAAAAAAAAGTTACATGGGAAAAATTAATCGAAATTGTACATAACGCTAAATCGAACTAACGAATGGATTGTGTCGAATGAAAATTTAAAACTAAAAAAAATAGTACTTCCATTCATGATATCAACATGAAATTTTGAATGCAGCTTGATATTGAGGTTAATAAAAGCGGAGAATTCTAAAATCTTAACTATTATAGTCAGAATAGAAACTCATCTCCTGGTGGCTGGACCAATTTCGAAAGAATCTAGATTTGTAGAAAATTAAATTCTAAGAACTTTTCTAGAATGCGACATTTCTCTACGAATGATAAAAAAAAAGTTACATGGGAAAAATTAATCGAAATTGTACATAACGCTAAATCGAACTAACGAATGGATTGTGTCGTATGAAAATTTAAAACTAAAAAAAATAGTACTTCCATTCATGATATCAACATGAAATTTTGAATGCAGCTTGATATTGAGGTTAATAAAAGCGGAGAATTCTAAAATCTTAACTATTATAGTCAGAATAGAAACTCATCTCCTGGTGGCTGGACCAATTTCGAAAGAATCTAGATTTGTAGAAAATTAAATTCTAAGAACTTTTCTAGAATGCGACATTTCTCTACGAATGATAAAAAAAAAGTTACATGGGAAAAATTAATCGAAATTGTACATAACGCTAAATCGAACTAACGAATGGATTGTGTCGTATGAAAATTTAAAACTAAAAAAAATAGTACTTCCATTCATGATATCAACATGAAATTTTGAATGCAGCTTGATATTGAGGTTAATAAAAGCGGAGAATTCTAAAATCTTAACTATTATAGTCAGAATAGAAACTCATCTCCTGGTGGCTGGACCAATTTCGAAAGAATCTAGATTTGTAGAAAATTAAATTCTAAGAACTTTTCTAGAAAGCGACATTTCTCTACGAATGATAAAAAAAAAGTTACATGGGAAAAATTAATCGAAATTGTACATAACGCTAAATCGAACTTACGAATGGATTGTGTCGTATGAAAATTTAAAACTAAAAAAAATAGTACTTCCATTCATGATATCAACATGAAATTTTGAATGCAGCTTGATATTGAGGTTAATAAAAGCGGAGAATTCTAAAATCTTAACTATTATAGTCAGAATAGAAACTCATCTCCTGGTGGCTGGACCAATTTCGAAAGAATCTAGATCTGTAGAAAATTAAATTCTAAGAACTTTTCTAGAATGCGACATTTCTCTAGGAATGATAAAAAAAAAGTTACATGGGAAAAATTAATCGAAATTGTACATAACGCTAAATCGAACTAACGAATGGATTGTGTCGTATGAAAATTTAAAACTAAAAAAAATAGTACTTCCATTCATGATATCAACATGAAATTTTGAATGCAGCTTGATATTGAGGTTAATAAAAGCGGAGAATTCTAAAATCTTAACTATTATAGTCAGAATAGAAACTCATCTCCTGGTGGCTGGACCAATTTCGAAAGAATCTAGATTTGTAGAAAATTAAATTCTAAGAACTTTTCTAGAATGCGACATTTCTCTAGGAATGATAAAAAAAAAGTTACATGGGAAAAATTAATCGAAATTGTACATAACGCTAAATCGAACTAACGAATGGATTGTGTCGTATGAAAATTTAAAACTAAAAAAAATAGTACTTCCATTCATGATATCAACATGAAATTTTGAATGCAGCTTGATATTGAGGTTAATAAAAGCGGAGAATTCTAAAATCTTAACTATTATAGTCAGAATAGAAACTCATCTCCTGGTGGCTGGACCAATTTCGAAAGAATCTAGATTTGTAGAAAATTAAATTCTAAGAACTTTTCTAGAATGCGACATTTCTCTACGAATGATAAAAAAAAAGTTACATGGGAAAAATTAATCGAAATTGTACATAACGCTAAATCGAACTAACGAATGGATTGTGTCGTATGAAAATTTAAAACTAAAAAAAATAGTACTTCCATTCATGATATCAACATGAAATTTTGAATGCAGCTTGATATTGAGGTTAATAAAAGCGGAGAATTCTAAAATCTTAACTATTATAGTCAGAATAGAAACTCATCTCCTGGTGGCTGGACCAATTTCGAAAGAATCTAGATTTGTAGAAAATTAAATTCTAAGAACTTTTCTAGAATGCGACATTTCTCTACGAATGATAAAAAAAAAGTTACATGGGAAAAATTAATCGAAATTGTACATAACGCTAAATCGAACTAACGAATGGATTGTGTCGTATGAAAATTTAAAACTAAAAAAAAATAGTACTTCCATTCATGATATCAACATGAAATTTTGAATGCAGCTTGATATTGAGGTTAATAAAAGCGGAGAATTCTAAAATCTTAACTATTATAGTCAGAATAGAAACTCATCTCCTGGTGGCTGGACCAATTTCGAAAGAATCTAGATTTGTAGAAAATTAAATTATAAGAACTTTTCTAGAATGCGACATTTCTCTACGAATGATAAAAAAAAAGTTACATGGGAAAAATTAATCGAAATTGTACATAACGCTAAATCGAACTAACGAATGGATTGTGTCGTATGAAAATTTAAAACTAAAAAAAATAGTACTTCCATTCATGATATCAACATGAAATTTTGAATGCAGCTTGATATTGAGGTTAATAAAAGCGCAGAATTCTAAAATCTTAACTATTATAGTCAGAATAGAAACTCATCTCCTGGTGGCTGGACCAATTTCGAAAGAATCTAGATTTGTAGAAAATTAAATATTATTTATTATATTATATAGATTTGTAGAAAATTAAATTCTAAGAACTTTTCTAGAATGCGACATTTCTCTAGGAATGATAAAAAAAAAGTTACATGGGAAAAAT
Organism: Nephrotoma appendiculata; assembly: GCA_947310385.1. Classification (NCBI taxonomy): domain Eukaryota; kingdom Metazoa; phylum Arthropoda; class Insecta; order Diptera; family Tipulidae; genus Nephrotoma; species Nephrotoma appendiculata. Next base: position 37,411 of record CAMZJQ010000036.1, read on the forward strand.
TAATCGAAATTGTACATAACGCTAAATCGAACTAACGAATGGATTGTGTCGTATGAAAATTTAAAACTAAAAAAAATAGTACTTCCATTCATGATATCAACATGAAATTTTGAATGCAGCTTGATATTGAGGTTAATAAAAGCGGAGAATTCTAAAATCTTAACTATTATAGTCAGAATAGAAACTCATCTCCTGGTGGCTGGACCAATTTCGAAAGAATCTAGATTTGTAGAAAATTAAATTCTAAGAACTTTTCTAGAATGCGACATTTCTCTAGGAATGATAAAAAAAAAGTTACATGGGAAAAATTAATCGAAATTGTACATAACGCTAAATCGAACTAACGAATGGATTGTGTCGTATGAAAATTTAAAACTAAAAAAAATAGTACTTCCATTCATGATATCAACATGAAATTTTGAATGCAGCTTGATATTGAGGTTAATAAAAGCGGAGAATTCTAAAATCTTAACTATTATAGTCAGAATAGAAACTCATCTCCTGGTGGCTGGACCAATTTCGAAAGAATCTAGATTTGTAGAAAATTAAATTCTAAGAACTTTTCTAGAAAGCGACATTTCTCTACGAATGATAAAAAAAAAGTTACATGGGAAAAATTAATCGAAATTGTACATAACGCTAAATCGAACTAACGAATGGATTGTGTCGTATGAAAATTTAAAACTAAAAAAAATAGTACTTCCATTCATGATATCAACATGAAATTTTGAATGCAACTTGATATTGAGGTTAATAAAAGCGGAGAATTCTAAAATCTTAACTATTATAGTCAGAATAGAAACTCATCTCCTGGTGGCTGGACCAATTTCGAAAGAATCTAGATTTGTAGAAAATTAAATTCTAAGAACTTTTCTAGAATGCGACATTTCTCTACGAATGATAAAAAAAAAGTTACATGGGAAAAATTAATCGAAATTGTACATAACGCTAAATCGAACTAACGAATGGATTGTGTCGTATGAAAATTTAAAACTAAAAAAAATAGTACTTCCATTCATGATATCAACATGAAATTTTGAATGCAGCTTGATATTGAGGTTAATAAAAGCGGAGAATTCTAAAATCTTAACTATTATAGTCAGAATAGAAACTCATCTCCTGGTGGCTGGACAATTTCGAAAGAATCTAGATTTGTAGAACATTAAATATTATTTATTATATTATATAGATTTGTAGAAAATTAAATTCTAAGAACTTTTCTAGAATGCGACATTTCTCTAGGAATGATAAAAAAAAAGTTACATGGGAAAAATTAATCGAAATTGTACATAACGCTAAATCGAACTAACGAATGGATTGTGTCGTATGAAAATTTATAACTAAAAAAAATAGTACTTCCATTCATGATATCAACATGAAATTTTGAATGCAGCTTGATATTGAGGTTAATAAAAGCGGAGAATTCTAAAATCTTAACTATTATAGTCAGAATAGAAACTCATCTCCTGGTGGCTGGACCAATTTCGAAAGAATCTAGATTTGTAGAAAATTAAATTCTAAGAACTTTTCTAGAATGCGACATTTCTCTACGAATGATAAAAAAAAAGTTACATGGGAAAAATTAATCGAAATTGTACATAACGCTAAATCGAACTAACGAATGGATTGTGTCGTATGAAAATTTAAAACTAAAAAAAATAGTACTTCCATTCATGATATCAACATGAAATTTTGAATGCAGCTTGATATTGAGGTTAATAAAAGCGGAGAATTCTAAAATCTTAACTATTATAGTCAGAATAGAAACTCATCTCCTGGTGGCTGGACCAATTTCGAAAGAATCTAGATTTGTAGAAAATTAAATTCTAAGAACTTTTCTAGAATGCGACATTTCTCTACGAATGATAAAAAAAAAGTTACATGGGAAAAATTAATCGAAATTGTACATAACGCTAAATCGAACTAACGAATGGATTGTGTCGTATGAAAATTTAAAACTAAAAAAAATAGTACTTCCATTCATGATATCAACATGAAATTTTGAATGCAGCTTGATATTGAGGTTAATAAAAGCGGAGAATTCTAAAATCTTAACTATTATAGTCAGAATAGAAACTCATCTCCTGGTGGCTGGACCAATTTCGAAAGAATCTAGATTTGTAGAAAATTAAATTCTAAGAACTTTTCTAGAATGCGACATTTCTCTACGAATGATAAAAAAAAGTTACATGGGAAAAATTAATCGAAATTGTACATAACGCTAAATCGAACTAACGAATGGATTGTGTCGTATGAAAATTTAAAACTAAAAAAAATAGTACTTCCATTCATGATATCAACATGAAATTTTGAATGCAGCTTGATATTGAGGTTAATAAAAGCGGAGAATTCTAAAATCTTAACTATTATAGTCAGAATAGAAACTCATCTCCTGGTGGCTGGACCAATTTCGAAAGAATCTAGATTTGTAGAAAATTAAATTCTAAGAACTTTTCTAGAAAGCGACATTTCTCTACGAATGATAAAAAAAAAGTTACATGGGAAAAATTAATCGAAATTGTACATAACGCTAAATCGAACTAACGAATGGATTGTGTCGTATGAAAATTTAAAACTAAAAAAAATAGTACTTCCATTCATGATATCAACATGAAATTTTGAATGCAGCTTGATATTGAGGTTAATAAAAGCGGAGAATTCTAAAATCTTAACTATTATAGTCAGAATAGAAACTCATCTCCTGGTGGCTGGACCAATTTCGAAAGAATCTAGATTTGTAGAAAATTAAATTCTAAGAACTTTTCTAGAATGCGACATTTCTCTACGAATGATAAAAAAAAAGTTACATGGGAAAAATTAATCGAAATTGTACATAACGCTAAATCGAACTAACGAATGGATTGTGTCGTATGAAAATTTAAAACTAAAAAAAATAGTACTTCCATTCATGATATCAACATGAAATTTTGAATGCAGCTTGATATTGAGGTTAATAAAAGCGGAGAATTCTAAAATCTTAACTATTATAGTCAGAATAGAAACTCATCTCCTGGTGGCTGGACCAATTTCGAAAGAATCTAGATTTGTAGAAAATTAAATTCTAAGAACTTTTCTAGAATGCGACATTTCTCTACGAATGATAAAAAAAAAGTTACATGGGAAAAATTAATCGAAATTGTACATAACGCTAAATCGAACTAACGAATGGATTGTGTCGTATGAAAATTTAAAACTAAAAAAAATAGTACTTCCATTCATGATATCAACATGAAATTTTGAATGCAGCTTGATATTGAGGTTAATAAAAGCGGAGAATTCTAAAATCTTAACTATTACAGTCGGAATAGAAACTCATCTCCTGGTGGCTGGACCAATTTCGAAAGAATCTAGATTTGTAGAAAATTAAATTCTAAGAACTTTTTTAGAATGCGACATTTCTCTACGAATGATAAAAAAAAAGTTACATGGGAAAAATTAATCGAAATTGTACATAACGCTAAATCGAACTAACGAATGGATTGTGTCGTATGAAAATTTAAAACTAAAAAAAATAGTACTTCCATTCATGATATCAACATGAAATTTTGAATGCAGCTTGATATTGAGGTTAATAAAAGCGGAGAATTCTAAAATCTTAACTATTATAGTCAGAATAGAAACTCATCTCCTGGTGGCTGGACCAATTTCGAAAGAATCTAGATTTGTAGAAAATTAAATTCTAAGAACTTTTTTAGAATGCGACATTTCTCTACGAATGATAAAAAAAAAGTTACATGGGAAAAATTAATCGAAATTGTACATTACGCTAAATCGAACTAACGAATGGATTGTGTCGTATGAAAATTTAAAACTAAAAAAAATAGTACTTCCATTCATGATATCAACATGAAATTTTGAATGCAGCTTGATATTGAGGTTAATAAAAGCGGAGAATTCTAAAATCTTAACTATTATAGTCAGAATAGAAACTCATCTCCTGGTGGCTGGACCAATTTCGAAAGAATCTAGATTTGTAGAAAATTAAATTCTAAGAACTTTTCTAGAATGCGACATTTCTCTACGAATGATAAAAAAAAAGTTACATGGGAAAAATTAATCGAAATTGTACATAACGCTAAATCGAACTAACGAATGGATTGTGTCGTATGAAAATTTAAAACTAAAAAAAATAGTACTTCCATTCATGATATCAACATGAAATTTTGAATGCAGCTTGATATTGAGGTTAATAAAAGCGGAGAATTCTAAAATCTTAACTATTATAGTCGGAATAGAAACTCATCTCCTGGTGGCTGGACCAATTTCGAAAGAATCTAGATTTGTAGAAAATTAAATTCTAAGAACTTTTTTAGAATGCGACATTTCTCTACGAATGATAAAAAAAAAGTTACATGGGAAAAATTAATCGAAATTGTACATAACGCTAAATCGAACTAACGAATGGATTGTGTCGTATGAAAATTTAAAACTAAAAAAAATAGTACTTCCATTCATGATATCAACATGAAATTTTGAATGCAGCTTGATATTGAGGTTAATAAAAGCGGAGAATTCTAAAATCTTAACTATTATAGTCAGAATAGAAACTCATCTCCTGGTGGCTGGACCAATTTCGAAAGAATCTAGATTTGTAGAAAATTAAATTCTAAGAACTTTTTTAGAATGCGACATTTCTCTACGAATGATAAAAAAAAAGTTACATGGGAAAAATTAATCGAAATTGTACATAACGCTAAATCGAACTAACGAATGGATTGTGTCGTATGAAAATTTAAAACTAAAAAAAATAGTACTTCCATTCATGATATCAACATGAAATTTTGAATGCAGCTTGATATTGAGGTTAATAAAAGCGGAGAATTCTAAAATCTTAACTATTATAGTCAGAATAGAAACTCATCTCCTGGTGGCTGGACCAATTTCGAAAGAATCTAGATTTGTAGAAAATTAAATTCTAAGAACTTTTCTAGAATGCGACATTTCTCTAGGAATGATAAAAAAAAAGTTACATGGGAAAAATTAATCGAAATTGTACATAACGCTAAATCGAACTAACGAATGGATTGTGTCGTATGAAAATTTAAAACTAAAAAAAATAGTACTTCCATTCATGATATCAACATGAAATTTTGAATGCAGCTTGATATTGAGGTTAATAAAAGCGGAGAATTCTAAAATCTTAACTATTATAGTCAGAATAGAAACTCATCTCCTGGTGGCTGGACCAATTTCGAAAGAATCTAGATTTGTAGAAAATTAAATTCTAAGAACTTTTCTAGAAAGCGACATTTCTCTACGAATGATAAAAAAAAGTTACATGGGAAAAATTAATCGAAATTGTACATAACGCTAAATCGAACTAACGAATGGATTGTGTCGTATGAAAATTTAAAACTAAAAAAAATAGTACTTCCATTCATGATATCAACATGAAATTTTGAATGCAGCTTGATATTGAGGTTAATAAAAGCGGAGAATTCTAAAATCTTAACTATTATAGTCAGAATAGAAACTCATCTCCTGGTGGCTGGACCAATTTCGAAAGAATCTAGATTTGTAGAAAATTAAATTCTAAGAACTTTTCTAGAATGCGACATTTCTCTACGAATGATAAAAAAAAAGTTACATGGGAAAAATTAATCGAAATTGTACATAACGCTAAATCGAACTAACGAATGGATTGTGTCGTATGAAAATTTAAAACTAAAAAAATTAGTACTTCCATTCATGATATCAACATGAAATTTTGAATGCAGCTTGATATTGAGGTTAATAAAAGCGGAGAATTCTAAAATCTTAACTATTATAGTCGGAATAGAAACTCATCTCCTGGTGGCTGGACCAATTTCGAAAGAATCTAGATTTGTAGAAAATTAAATTCTAAGAACTTTTTTAGAATGCGACATTTCTCTACGAATGATAAAAAAAAAGTTACATGGGAAAAATTAATCGAAATTGTACATAACGCTAAATCGAACTAACGAATGGATTGTGTCGTATGAAAATTTAAAACTAAAAAAAATAGTACTTCCATTCATGATATCAACATGAAATTTTGAATGCAGCTTGATATTGAGGTTAATAAAAGCGGAGAATTCTAAAATCTTAACTATTATAGTCAGAATAGAAACTCATCTCCTGGTGGCTGGACCAATTTCGAAAGAATCTAGATTTGTAGAAAATTAAATTCTAAGAACTTTTCTAGAATGCGACATTTCTCTACGAATGATAAAAAAAAAGTTACATGGGAAAAATTAATCGAAATTGTACATAACGCTAAATCGAACTAACGAATGGATTGTGTCGTATGAAAATTTAAAACTAAAAAAATTAGTACTTCCATTCATGATATCAACATGAAATTTTGAATGCAGCTTGATATTGAGGTTAATAAAAGCGGAGAATTCTAAAATCTTAACTATTATAGTCAGAATAGAAACTCATCTCCTGGTGGCTGGACCAATTTCGAAAGAATCTAGATTTGTAGAAAATTAAATTCTAAGAACTTTTCTAGAATGCGACATTTCTCTACGAATGATAAAAAAAAAGTTACATGGGAAAAATTAATCGAAATTGTACATAACGCTAAATCGAACTAACGAATGGATTGTGTCGTATGAAAATTTAAAACTAAAAAAAATAGTACTTCCATTCATGATATCAACATGAAATTTTGAATGCAGCTTGATATTGAGGTTAATAAAAGCGGAGAATTCTAAAATCTTAACTATTATAGTCAGAATAGAAACTCATCTCCTGGTGGCTGGACCAATTTCGAAAGAATCTAGATTTGTAGAAAATTAAATTCTAAGAACTTTTCTAGAATGCGACATTTCTCTAGGAATGATAAAAAAAAAGTTACATGGGAAAAATTAATCGAAATTGTACATAACGCTAAATCGAACTAACGAATGGATTGTGTCGTATGAAAATTTAAAACTAAAAAAATTAGTACTTCCATTCATGATATCAACATGAAATTTTGAATGCAGCTTGATATTGAGGTTAATAAAAGCGGAGAATTCTAAAATCTTAACTATTATAGTCGGAATAGAAACTCATCTCCTGGTGGCTGGACCAATTTCGAAAGAATCTAGATTTGTAGAAAATTAAATTCTAAGAACTTTTCTAGAATGCGACATTTCTCTACGAATGATAAAAAAAAAGTTACATGGGAAAAATTAATCGAAATTGTACATAACGCTAAATCGAACTAACGAATGGATTGTGTCGTATGAAAATTTAAAACTAAAAAAAATAGTACTTCCATTCATGATATCAACATGAAATTTTGAATGCAGCTTGATATTGAGGTTAATAAAAGCGGAGAATTCTAAAATCTTAACTATTATAGTCGGAATAGAAACTCATCTCCTGGTGGCTGGACCAATTTCGAAAGAATCTAGATTTGTAGAAAATTAAATTCTAAGAACTTTTTTAGAATGCGACATTTCTCTACGAATGATAAAAAAAAAGTTACATGGGAAAAATTAATCGAAATTGTACATAACGCTAAATCGAACTAACGAATGGATTGTGTCGTATGAAAATTTAAAACTAAAAAAAATAGTACTTCCATTCATGATATCAACATGAAATTTTGAATGCAGCTTGATATTGAGGTTAATAAAAGCGGAGAATTCTAAAATCTTAACTATTATAGTCAGAATAGAAACTCATCTCCTGGTGGCTGGACCAATTTCGAAAGAATCTAGATTTGTAGAAAATTAAATTCTAAGAACTTTTCTAGAATGCGACATTTCTCTACGAATGATAAAAAAAAAGTTACATGGGAAAAATTAATCGAAATTGTACATAACGCTAAATCGAACTAACGAATGGATTGTGTCGTATGAAAATTTAAAACTAAAAAAAATAGTACTTCCATTCATGATATCAACATGAAATTTTGAATGCAGCTTGATATTGAGGTTAATAAAAGCGGAGAATTCTAAAATCTAAACTATTATAGTCAGAATAGAAACTCATCTCCTGGTGGCTGGACCAATTTCGAAAGAATCTAGATTTGTAGAAAATTAAATTCTAAGAACTTTTCTAGAAAGCGACATTTCTCTACGAATGATAAAAAAAAAGTTACATGGGAAAAATTAATCGAAATTGTACATAACGCTAAATCGAACTAACGAATGGATTGTGTCGTATGAAAATTTAAAACTAAAAAAAATAGTACTTTCATTCATGATATCAACATGAAATTTTGAATGCAGCTTGATATTGAGGTTAATAAAAGCGGAGAATTCTAAAATCTTAACTATTATAGTCAGAATAGAAACTCATCTCCTGGTGGCTGGACCAATTTCGAAAGAATCTAGATTTGTAGAAAATTAAATTCTAAGAACTTTTCTAGAAAGCGACATTTCTCTACGAATGATAAAAAAAAAGTTACATGGGAAAAATTAATCGAAATTGTACATAACGCTAAATCGAACTAACGAATGGATTGTGTCGTATGAAAATTTAAAACTAAAAAAAATAGTACTTCCATTCATGATATCAACATGAAATTTTGAATGCAGCTTGATATTGAGGTTAATAAAAGCGGAGAATTCTAAAATCTTAACTATTATAGTCAGAATAGAAACTCATCTCCTGGTGGCTGGACCAATTTCGAAAGAATCTAGATTTGTAGAAAATTAAATTCTAAGAACTTTTCTAGAATGCGACATTTCTCTACGAATGATAAAAAAAAAGTTACATGGGAAAAATTAATCGAAATTGTACATAACGCTAAATCGAACTAACGAATGGATTGTGTCGTATGAAAATTTAAAACTAAAAAAAATAGTACTTCCATTCATGATATCAACATGAAATTTTGAATGCAGCTTGATATTGAGGTTAATAAAAGCGGAGAATTCTAAAATCTTAACTATTATAGTCAGAATAGAAACTCATCTCCTGGTGGCTGGACCAATTTCGAAAGAATCTAGATTTGTAGAAAATTAAATTCTAAGAACTTTTCTAGAAAGCGACATTTCTCTACGAATGATAAAAAAAAAGTTACATGGGAAAAATTAATCGAAATTGTACATAACGCTAAATCGAACTAACGAATGGATTGTGTCGTATGAAAATTTAAAACTAAAAAAAATAGTACTTCCATTCATGATATCAACATGAAATTTTGAATGCAGCTTGATATTGAGGTTAATAAAAGCGGAGAATTCTAAAATCTTAACTATTATAGTCGGAATAGAAACTCATCTCCTGGTGGCTGGACCAATTTCGAAAGAATCTAGATTTGTAGAAAATTAAATTCTAAGAACTTTTCTAGAATGCGACATTTCTCTACGAATGATAAAAAAAAAGTTACATGGGAAAAATTAATCGAAATTGTACATAACGCTAAATCGAACTAACGAATGGATTGTGTCGTATGAAAATTTAAAACTAAAAAAAATAGTACTTCCATTCATGATATCAACATGAAATTTTGAATGCAGCTTGATATTGAGGTTAATAAAAGCGGAGAATTCTAAAATCTTAACTATTATAGTCAGAATAGAAACTCATCTCCTGGTGGCTGGACCAATTTCGAAAGAATCTAGATTTGTAGAAAATTAAATATTATTTATTATATTATATAGATTTGTAGAAAATTAATTCTAAGAACTTTTCTAGAATGCGACATTTCTCTAGGAATGATAAAAAAAAAGTTACATGGGAAAAATTAATCGAAATTGTACATAACGCTAAATCGAACTAACGAATGGATTGTGTCGTATGAAAATTTAAAACTAAAAAAAATAGTACTTCCATTCATGATATCAACATGAAATTTTGAATGCAGCTTGATATTGAGGTTAATAAAAGCGGAGAATTCTAAAATCTTAACTATTATAGTCGGAATAGAAACTCATCTCCTGGTGGCTGGACCAATTTCGAAAGAATCTAGATTTGTAGAAAATTAAATTCTAAGAACTTTTTTAGAATGCGACATTTCTCTACGAATGATAAAAAAAAAGTTACATGGGAAAAATTAATCGAAATTGTACATAACGCTAAATCGAACTAACGAATGGATTGTGTCGTATGAAAATTTAAAACTAAAAAAAATAGTACTTCCATTCATGATATCAACATGAAATTTTGAATGCAGCTTGATATTGAGGTTAATAAAAGCGGAGAATTCTAAAATCTTAACTATTATAGTCAGAATAGAAACTCATCTCCTGGTGGCTGGACCAATTTCGAAAGAATCTAGATTTGTAGAAAATTAAATTCTAAGAACTTTTCTAGAATGCGACATTTCTCTACGAATGATAAAAAAAAAGTTACATGGGAAAAATTAATCGAAATTGTACATAACGCTAAATCGAACTAACGAATGGATTGTGTCGTATGAAAATTTAAAACTAAAAAAAATAGTACTTCCATTCATGATATCAACATGAAATTTTGAATGCAGCTTGATATTGAGGTTAATAAAAGCGGAGAATTCTAAAATCTTAACTATTATAGTCGGAATAGAAACTCATCTCCTGGTGGCTGGACCAATTTCGAAAGAATCTAGATTTGTAGAAAATTAAATTCTAAGAACTTTTCTAGAATGCGACATTTCTCTAGGAATGATAAAAAAAAAGTTACATGGGAAAAATTAATCGAAATTGTACATAACGCTAAATCGAACTAACGAATGGATTGTGTCGTATGAAAATTTAAAACTAAAAAAAATAGTACTTCCATTCATGATATCAACATGAAATTTTGAATGCAGCTTGATATTGAGGTTAATAAAAGCGGAGAATTCTAAAATCTTAACTATTATAGTCAGAATAGAAACTCATCTCCTGGTGGCTGGACCAATTTCGAAAGAATCTAGATTTGTAGAAAATTAAATTCTAAGAACTTTTCTAGAAAGCGACATTTCTCTACGAATGATAAAAAAAAAGTTACATGGGAAAAATTAATCGAAATTGTACATAACGCTAAATCGAACTAACGAATGGATTGTGTCGTATGAAAATTTAAAACTAAAAAAAATAGTACTTCCATTCATGATATCAACATGAAATTTTGAATGCAGCTTGATATTGAGGTTAATAAAAGCGGAGAATTCTAAAATCTTAACTATTATAGTCAGAATAGAAACTCATCTCCTGGTGGCTGGACCAATTTCGAAAGAATCTAGATTTGTAGAAAATTAAATTCTAAGAACTTTTCTAGAAAGCGACATTTCTCTACGAATGATAAAAAAAAAGTTACATGGGAAAAATTAATCGAAATTGTACATAACGCTAAATCGAACTAACGAATGGATTGTGTCGTATGAAAATTTAAAACTAAAAAAAATAGTACTTCCATTCATGATATCAACATGAAATTTTGAATGCAGCTTGATATTGAGGTTAATAAAAGCGGAGAATTCTAAAATCTTAACTATTATAGTCAGAATAGAAACTCATCTCCTGGTGGCTGGACCAATTTCGAAAGAATCTAGATTTGTAGAAAATTAAATTCTAAGAACTTTTCTAGAAAGCGACATTTCTCTACGAATGATAAAAAAAAAGTTACATGGGAAAAATTAATCGAAATTGTACATAACGCTAAATCGAACTAACGAATGGATTGTGTCGTATGAAAATTTAAAACTAAAAAAAATAGTACTTCCATTCATGATATCAACATGAAATTTTGAATGCAGCTTGATATTGAGGTTAATAAAAGCGGAGAATTCTAAAATCTTAACTATTATAGTCAGAATAGAAACTCATCTCCTGGTGGCTGGACCAATTTCGAAAGAATCTAGATTTGTAGAAAATTAAATTCTAAGAACTTTTCTAGAATGCGACATTTCTCTAGGAATGATAAAAAAAAAGTTACATGGGAAAAATTAATCGAAATTGTACATAACGCTAAATCGAACTAACGAATGGATTGTGTCGTATGAAAATTTAAAACTAAAAAAAATAGTACTTCCATTCATGATATCAACATGAAATTTTGAATGCAGCTTGATATTGAGGTTAATAAAAGCGGAGAATTCTAAAATCTTAACTATTATAGTCGGAATAGAAACTCATCTCCTGGTGGCTGGACCAATTTCGAAAGAATCTAGATTTGTAGAAAATTAAATTCTAAGAACTTTTCTAGAATGCGACATTTCTCTACGAATGATAAAAAAAAAGTTACATGGGAAAAATTAATCGAAATTGTACATAACGCTAAATCGAACTAACGAATGGATTGTGTCGTATGAAAATTTAAAACTAAAAAAATTAGTACTTCCATTCATGATATCAACATGAAATTTTGAATGCAGCTTGATATTGAGGTTAATAAAAGCGGAGAATTCTAAAATCTTAACTATTATAGTCAGAATAGAAACTCATCTCCTGGTGGCTGGACCAATTTCGAAAGAATCTAGATTTGTAGAAAATTAAATTCTAAGAACTTTTCTAGAATGCGACATTTCTCTACGAATGATAAAAAAAAAGTTACATGGGAAAAATTAATCGAAATTGTACATAACGCTAAATCGAACTAACGAATGGATTGTGTCGTATGAAAATTTAAAACTAAAAAAAATAGTACTTCCATTCATGATATCAACATGAAATTTTGAATGCAGCTTGATATTGAGGTTAATAAAAGCGGAGAATTCTAAAATCTTAACTATTATAGTCAGAATAGAAACTCATCTCCTGGTGGCTGGACCAATTTCGAAAGAATCTAGATTTGTAGAAAATTAAATATTATTTATTATATTATATAGATTTGTAGAAAATTAAATTCTAAGAACTTTTCTAGAATGCGACATTTCTCTAGGAATGATAAAAAAAAAGTTACATGGGAAAAATTAATCGAAATTGTACATAACGCTAAATCGAACTAACGAATGGATTGTGTCGTATGAAAATTTAAAACTAAAAAAAATAGTACTTCCATTCATGATATCAACATGAAATTTTGAATGCAGCTTGATATTGAGGTTAATAAAAGCGGAGAATTCTAAAATCTTAACTATTATAGTCGGAATAGAAACTCATCTCCTGGTGGCTGGACCAATTTCGAAAGAATCTAGATTTGTAGAAAATTAAATATTATTTATTATATTATATAGATTTGTAGAAAATTAAATTCTAAGAACTTTTCTAGAATGCGACATTTCTCTAGGAATGATAAAAAAAAAGTTACATGGGAAAAATTAATCGAAATTGTACATAACGCTAAATCGAACTAACGAATGGATTGTGTCGTATGAAAATTTAAAACTAAAAAAAATAGTACTTCCATTCATGATATCAACATGAAATTTTGAATGCAGCTTGATATTGAGGTTAATAAAAGCGGAGAATTCTAAAATCTTAACTATTATAGTCAGAATAGAAACTCATCTCCTGGTGGCTGGACCAATTTCGAAAGAATCTAGATTTGTAGAAAATTAAATTCTAAGAACTTTTCTAGAATGCGACATTTCTCTACGAATGATAAAAAAAAAGTTACATGGGAAAAATTAATCGAAATTGTACATAACGCTAAATCGAACTAACGAATGGATTGTGTCGTATGAAAATTTAAAACTAAAAAAATTAGTACTTCCATTCATGATATCAACATGAAATTTTGAATGCAGCTTGATATTGAGGTTAATAAAAGCGGAGAATTCTAAAATCTTAACTATTATAGTCGGAATAGAAACTCATCTCCTGGTGGCTGGACCAATTTCGAAAGAATCTAGATTTGTAGAAAATTAAATTCTAAGAACTTTTCTAGAATGCGACATTTCTCTACGAATGATAAAAAAAAAGTTACATGGGAAAAATTAATCGAAATTGTACATAACGCTAAATCGAACTAACGAATGGATTGTGTCGTATGAAAATTTAAAACTAAAAAAAATAGTACTTCCATTCATGATATCAACATGAAATTTTGAATGCAGCTTGATATTGAGGTTAATAAAAGCGGAGAATTCTAAAATCTTAACTATTATAGTCAGAATAGAAACTCATCTCCTGGTGGCTGGACCAATTTCGAAAGAATCTAGATTTGTAGAAAATTAAATTCTAAGAACTTTTCTAGAATGCGACATTTCTCTACGAATGATAAAAAAAAAGTTACATGGGAAAAATTAATCGAAATTGTACATAACGCTAAATCGAACTAACGAATGGATTGTGTCGTATGAAAATTTAAAACTAAAAAAAATAGTACTTCCATTCATGATATCAACATGAAATTTTGAATGCAGCTTGATATTGAGGTTAATAAAAGCGGAGAATTCTAAAATCTTAACTATTATAGTCAGAATAGAAACTCATCTCCTGGTGGCTGGACCAATTTCGAAAGAATCTAGATTTGTAGAAAATTAAATATTATTTATTATATTATATAGATTTGTAGAAAATTAAATTCTAAGAACTTTTCTAGAATGCGACATTTCTCTAGGAATGATAAAAAAAAAGTTACATGGGAAAAATTAATCGAAATTGTACATAACGCTAAATCGAACTAACGAATGGATTGTGTCGTATGAAAATTTAAAACTAAAAAAAATAGTACTTCCATTCATGATATCAACATGAAATTTTGAATGCAGCTTGATATTGAGGTTAATAAAAGCGGAGAATTCTAAAATCTTAACTATTATAGTCGGAATAGAAACTCATCTCCTGGTGGCTGGACCAATTTCGAAAGAATCTAGATTTGTAGAAAATTAAATTCTAAGAACTTTTCTAGAATGCGACATTTCTCTACGAATGATAAAAAAAAAGTTACATGGGAAAAATTAATCGAAATTGTACATAACGCTAAATCGAACTAACGAATGGATTGTGTCGTATGAAAATTTAAAACTAAAAAAAATAGTACTTCCATTCATGATATCAACATGAAATTTTGAATGCAGCTTGATATTGAGGTTAATAAAAGCGGAGAATTCTAAAATCTTAACTATTATAGTCAGAATAGAAACTCATCTCCTGGTGGCTGGACCAATTTCGAAAGAATCTAGATTTGTAGAAAATTAAATTCTAAGAACTTTTCTAGAATGCGACATTTCTCTACGAATGATAAAAAAAAAGTTACATGGGAAAAATTAATCGAAATTGTACATAACGCTAAATCGAACTAACGAATGGATTGTGTCGTATGAAAATTTAAAACTAAAAAAAATAGTACTTCCATTCATGATATCAACATGAAATTTTGAATGCAGCTTGATATTGAGGTTAATAAAAGCGGAGAATTCTAAAATCTTAACTATTATAGTCAGAATAGAAACTCATCTCCTGGTGGCTGGACCAATTTCGAAAGAATCTAGATTTGTAGAAAATTAAATTCTAAGAACTTTTCTAGAATGCGACATTTCTCTTCGAATGATAAAAAAAAAGTTACATGGGAAAAATTAATCGAAATTGTACATAACGCTAAATCGAACTAACGAATGGATTGTGTCGTATGAAAATTTAAAACTAAAAAAAATAGTACTTCCATTCATGATATCAACATGAAATTTTGAATGCAGCTTGATATTGAGGTTAATAAAAGCGGAGAATTCTAAAATCTTAACTATTATAGTCAGAATAGAAACTCATCTCCTGGTGGCTGGACCAATTTCGAAAGAATCTAGATTTGTAGAAAATTAAATTCTAAGAACTTTTCTAGAATGCGACATTTCTCTACGAATGATAAAAAAAAAGTTACATGGGAAAAATTAATCGAAATTGTACATAACGCTAAATCGAACTAACGAATGGATTGTGTCGTATGAAAATTTAAAACTAAAAAAAATAGTACTTCCATTCATGATATCAACATGAAATTTTGAATGCAGCTTGATATTGAGGTTAATAAAAGCGGAGAATTCTAAAATCTTAACTATTATAGTCAGAATAGAAACTCATCTCCTGGTGGCTGGACAATTTCGAAAGAATCTAGATTTGTAGAAAATTAAATATTATTTATTATATTATATAGATTTGTAGAAAATTAAATTCTAAGAACTTTTCTAGAATGCGACATTTCTCTAGGAATGATAAAAAAAAAGTTACATGGGAAAAATTAATCGAAATTGTACATAACGCTAAATCGAACTAACGAATGGATTGTGTCGTATGAAAATTTAAAACTAAAAAAATTAGTACTTCCATTCATGATATCAACATGAAATTTTGAATGCAGCTTGATATTGAGGTTAATAAAAGCGGAGAATTCTAAAATCTTAACTATTATAGTCGGAATAGAAACTCATCTCCTGGTGGCTGGACCAATTTCGAAAGAATCTAGATTTGTAGAAAATTAAATTCTAAGAACTTTTCTAGAATGCGACATTTCTCTACGAATGATAAAAAAAAAGTTACATGGGAAAAATTAATCGAAATTGTACATAACGCTAAATCGAACTAACGAATGGATTGTGTCGTATGAAAATTTAAAACTAAAAAAAATAGTACTTCCATTCATGATATCAACATGAAATTTTGAATGCAGCTTGATATTGAGGTTAATAAAAGCGGAGAATTCTAAAATCTTAACTATTATAGTCAGAATAGAAACTCATCTCCTGGTGGCTGGACCAATTTCGAAAGAATCTAGATTTGTAGAAAATTAAATTCTAAGAACTTTTCTAGAATGCGACATTTCTCTACGAATGATAAAAAAAAAGTTACATGGGAAAAATTAATCGAAATTGTACATAACGCTAAATCGAACTAACGAATGGATTGTGTCGTATGAAAATTTAAAACTAAAAAAATTAGTACTTCCATTCATGATATCAACATGAAATTTTGAATGCAGCTTGATATTGAGGTTAATAAAAGCGGAGAATTCTAAAATCTTAACTATTATAGTCAGAATAGAAACTCATCTCCTGGTGGCTGAACCAATTTCGAAAGAATCTAGATTTGTAGAAAATTAAATTCTAAGAACTTTTCTAGAATGCGACATTTCTCTACGAATGATAAAAAAAAAGTTACATGGGAAAAATTAATCGAAATT
The DNA here is from genome assembly GCA_947310385.1 of Nephrotoma appendiculata. Classification (NCBI taxonomy): domain Eukaryota; kingdom Metazoa; phylum Arthropoda; class Insecta; order Diptera; family Tipulidae; genus Nephrotoma; species Nephrotoma appendiculata. The sequence goes on from CAMZJQ010000036.1 coordinate 54,337, forward strand.
GTACATAACGCTAAATCGAACTAACGAATGGATTGTGTCGTATGAAAATTTAAAACTAAAAAAAATAGTACTTCCATTCATGATATCAACATGAAATTTTGAATGCAGCTTGATATTGAGGTTAATAAAAGCGGAGAATTCTAAAATCTTAACTATTATAGTCAGAATAGAAACTCATCTCCTGGTGGCTGGACCAATTTCGAAAGAATCTAGATTTGTAGAAAATTAAATTCTAAGAACTTTTCTAGAATGCGACATTTCTCTACGAATGATAAAAAAAAAGTTACATGGGAAAAATTAATCGAAATTGTACATAACGCTAAATCGAACTAACGAATGGATTGTGTCGTATGAAAATTTAAAACTAAAAAAATTAGTACTTCCATTCATGATATCAACATGAAATTTTGAATGCAGCTTGATATTGAGGTTAATAAAAGCGGAGAATTCTAAAATCTTAACTATTATAGTCAGAATAGAAACTCATCTCCTGGTGGCTGGACCAATTTCGAAAGAATCTAGATTTGTAGAAAATTAAATTCTAAGAACTTTTCTAGAAAGCGACATTTCTCTACGAATGATAAAAAAAAAGTTACATGGGAAAAATTAATCGAAATTGTACATAACGCTAAATCGAACTAACGAATGGATTGTGTCGTATGAAAATTTAAAACTAAAAAAAATAGTACTTCCATTCATGATATCAACATGAAATTTTGAATGCAGCTTGATATTGAGGTTAATAAAAGCGGAGAATTCTAAAATCTTAACTATTATAGTCAGAATAGAAACTCATCTCCTGGTGGCTGGACCAATTTCGAAAGAATCTAGATTTGTAGAAAATTAAATTCTAAGAACTTTTCTAGAAAGCGACATTTCTCTACGAATGATAAAAAAAAAGTTACATGGGAAAAATTAATCGAAATTGTACATAACGCTAAATCGAACTAACGAATGGATTGTGTCGTATGAAAATTTAAAACTAAAAAAAATAGTACTTCCATTCATGATATCAACATGAAATTTTGAATGCAGCTTGATATTGAGGTTAATAAAAGCGGAGAATTCTAAAATCTTAACTATTATAGTCAGAATAGAAACTCATCTCCTGGTGGCTGGACCAATTTCGAAAGAATCTAGATTTGTAGAAAATTAAATTCTAAGAACTTTTCTAGAAAGCGACATTTCTCTACGAATGATAAAAAAAAAGTTACATGGGAAAAATTAATCGAAATTGTACATAACGCTAAATCGAACTAACGAATGGATTGTGTCGTATGAAAATTTAAAACTAAAAAAAATAGTACTTCCATTCATGATATCAACATGAAATTTTGAATGCAGCTTGATATTGAGGTTAATAAAAGCGGAGAACTCTAAAATCTTAACTATTATAGTCAGAATAGAAACTCATCTCCTGGTGGCTGGACCAATTTCGGAAGAATCTAGATTTGTAGAAAATTAAATTCTAAGAACTTTTCTAGAAAGCGACATTTCTCTACGAATGATAAAAAAAAAGTTACATGGGAAAAATTAATCGAAATTGTACATAACGCTAAATCGAACTAACGAATGGATTGTGTCGTATGAAAATTTAAAACTAAAAAAAATAGTACTTCCATTCATGATATCAACATGAAATTTTGAATGCAGCTTGATATTGAGGTTAATAAAAGCGGAGAATTCTAAAATCTTAACTATTATAGTCAGAATAGAAACTCATCTCCTGGTGGCTGGACCAATTTCGAAAGAATCTAGATTTGTAGAAAATTAAATTCTAAGAACTTTTCTAGAAAGCGACATTTCTCTACGAATGATAAAAAAAAAGTTACATGGGAAAAATTAATCGAAATTGTACATAACGCTAAATCGAACTAACGAATGGATTGTGTCGTATGAAAATTTAAAACTAAAAAAAATAGTACTTCCATTCATGATATCAACATGAAATTTTGAATGCAGCTTGATATTGAGGTTAATAAAAGCGGAGAATTCTAAAATCTTAACTATTATAGTCAGAATAGAAACTCATCTCCTGGTGGCTGGACCAATTTCGAAAGAATCTAGATTTGTAGAAAATTAAATTCTAAGAACTTTTCTAGAATGCGACATTTCTCTACGAATGATAAAAAAAAAGTTACATGGGAAAAATTAATCGAAATTGTACATAACGCTAAATCGAACTAACGAATGGATTGTGTCGTATGAAAATTTAAAACTAAAAAAAATAGTACTTCCATTCATGATATCAACATGAAATTTTGAATGCAGCTTGATATTGAGGTTAATAAAAGCGGAGAATTCTAAAATCTTAATTATTATAGTCAGAATAGAAACTCATCTCCTGGTGGCTGGACCAATTTCGAAAGAATCTAGATTTGTAGAAAATTAAATTCTAAGAACTTTTCTAGAAAGCGACATTTCTCTACGAATGATAAAAAAAAAGTTACATGGGAAAAATTAATCGAAATTGTACATAACGCTAAATCGAACTAACGAATGGATTGTGTCGTATGAAAATTTAAAACTAAAAAAAATAGTACTTCCATTCATGATATCAACATGAAATTTTGAATGCAGCTTGATATTGAGGTTAATAAAAGCGGAGAATTCTAAAATCTTAACTATTATAGTCAGAATAGAAACTCATCTCCTGGTGGCTGGACCAATTTCGAAAGAATCTAGATTTGTAGAAAATTAAATATTATTTATTATATTATATAGATTTGTAGAAAATTAAAATCTAAGAACTTTTTTAGAATGCGACATTTCTCTACGAATGATAAAAAAAAAGTTACATGGGAAAAATTAATCGAAATTGTACATAACGCTAAATCGAACTAACGAATGGATTGTGTCGTATGAAAATTTAAAACTAAAAAAAATAGTACTTCCATTCATGATATCAACATGAAATTTTGAATGCAGCTTGATATTGAGGTTAATAAAAGCGGAGAATTCTAAAATCTTAACTATTATAGTCAGAATAGAAACTCATCTCCTGGTGGCTGGACCAATTTCGAAAGAATCTAGATTTGTAGAAAATTAAATTCTAAGAACTTTTCTGGAAAGCGACATTTCTCTACGAATGATAAAAAAAAAGTTACATGGGAAAAATTAATCGAAATTGTACATAACGCTAAATCGAACTAACGAATGGATTGTGTCGTATGAAAATTTAAAACTAAAAAAAATAGTACTTCCATTCATGATATCAACATGAAATTTTGAATGCAGCTTGATATTGAGGTTAATAAAAGCGGAGAATTCTAAAATCTTAACTATTATAGTCAGAATAGAAACTCATCTCCTGGTGGCTGGACCAATTTCGAAAGAATCTAGATTTGTAGAAAATTAAATTCTAAGAACTTTTCTAGAATGCGACATTTCTCTACGAATGATAAAAAAAAAGTTACATGGGAAAAATTAATCGAAATTGTACATAACGCTAAATCGAACTAACGAATGGATTGTGTCGTATGAAAATTTAAAACTAAAAAAAATAGTACTTCCATTCATGATATCAACATGAAATTTTGAATGCAGCTTGATATTGAGGTTAATAAAAGCGGAGAATTCTAAAATCTTAACTATTATAGTCAGAATAGAAACTCATCTCCTGGTGGCTGGACCAATTTCGAAAGAATTTAGATTTGTAGAAAATTAAATTCTAAGAACTTTTCTAGAACGCGACATTTCTCTACGAATGATAAAAAAAAAGTTACATGGGAAAAATTAATCGAAATTGTACATAACGCTAAATCGAACTAACGAATGGATTGTGTCGTACTCGTATGAAAATTTAAAACTAAAAAAAATAGTACTTCCATTCATGATATCAACATGAAATTTTGAATGCAGCTTGATATTGAGGTTAATAAAAGCGGAGAATTCTAAAATCTTAACTATTATAGTCAGAATAGAAACTCATCTCCTGGTGGCTGGACCAATTTCGAAAGAATCTAGATTTGTAGAAAATTAAATTCTAAGAACTTTTCTAGAATGCGACATTTCTCTAGGAATGATAAAAAAAAAGTTACATGGGAAAAATTAATCGAAATTGTACATAACGCTAAATCGAACTAACGAATGGATTGTGTCGTATGAAAATTTAAAACTAAAAAAAATAGTACTTCCATTCATGATATCAACATGAAATTTTGAATGCAGCTTGATATTGAGGTTAATAAAAGCGGAGAATTCTAAAATCTTAACTATTATAGTCAGAATAGAAACTCATCTCCTGGTGGCTGGACCAATTTCGAAAGAATCTAGATTTGTAGAAAATTAAATTCTAAGAACTTTTCTAGAATGCGACATTTCTCTACGAATGATAAAAAAAAAGTTACATGGGAAAAATTAATCGAAATTGTACATAACGCTAAATCGAACTAACGAATGGATTGTGTCGTATGAAAATTTAAAACTAAAAAAAATAGTACTTCCATTCATGATATCAACATGAAATTTTGAATGCAGCTTGATATTGAGGTTAATAAAAGCGGAGAATTCTAAAATCTTAACTATTATAGTCAGAATAGAAACTCATCTCCTGGTGGCTGGACCAATTTCGAAAGAATCTAGATTTGTAGAAAATTAAATTCTAAGAACTTTTCTAGAATGCGACATTTCTCTACGAATGATAAAAAAAAAGTTACATGGGAAAAATTAATCGAAATTGTACATAACGCTAAATCGAACTAACGAATGGATTGTGTCGTATGAAAATTTAAAACTAAAAAAAATAGTACTTCCATTCATGATATCAACATGAAATTTTGAATGCAGCTTGATATTGAGGTTAATAAAAGCGGAGAATTCTAAAATCTTAACTATTATAGTCAGAATAGAAACTCATCTCCTGGTGGCTGGACCAATTTCGAAAGAATCTAGATTTGTAGAAAATTAAATTCTAAGAACTTTTCTAGAAAGCGACATTTCTCTACGAATGATAAAAAAAAAGTTACATGGGAAAAATTAATCGAAATTGTACATAACGCTAAATCGAACTAACGAATGGATTGTGTCGTATGAAAATTTAAAACTAAAAAAAATAGTACTTCCATTCATGATATCAACATGAAATTTTGAATGCAGCTTGATATTGAGGTTAATAAAAGCGGAGAATTCTAAAATCTTAACTATTATAGTCAGAATAGAAACTCATCTCCTGGTGGCTGGACCAATTTCGAAAGAATCTAGATTTGTAGAAAATTAAATTCTAAGAACTTTTCTAGAATGCGACATTTCTCTACGAATGATAAAAAATAAGTTACATGGGAAAAATTAATCGAAATTGTACATAACGCTAAATCGAACTAACGAATGGATTGTGTCGTATGAAAATTTAAAACTCAAAAAAATAGTACTTCCATTCATGATATCAACATGAAATTTTGAATGCAGCTTGATATTGAGGTTAATAAAAGCGGAGAATTCTAAAATCTTAACTATTATAGTCAGAATAGAAACTCATCTCCTGGTGGCTGGACAATTTCGAAAGAATCTAGATTTGTAGAAAATTAAATATTATTTATTATATTATATAGATTTGTAGAAAATTAAATTCTAAGAACTTTTCTAGAATGCGACATTTCTCTAGGAATGATAAAAAAAAAGTTACATGGGAAAAATTAATCGAAATTGTACATAACGCTAAATCGAACTAACGAATGGATTGTGTCGTATGAAAATTTAAAACTAAAAAAAATAGTACTTCCATTCATGATATCAACATGAAATTTTGAATGCAGCTTGATATTGAGGTTAATAAAAGCGGAGAATTCTAAAATCTTAACTATTATAGTCAGAATAGAAACTCATCTCCTGGTGGCTGGACCAATTTCGAAAGAATCTAGATTTGTAGAAAATTAAATTCTAAGAACTTTTCTAGAAAGCGACATTTCTCTACGAATGATAAAAAAAAAGTTACATGGGAAAAATTAATCGAAATTGTACATAACGCTAAATCGAACTAACGAATGGATTGTGTCGTATGAAAATTTAAAACTAAAAAAAATAGTACTTCCATTCATGATATCAACATGAAATTTTGAATGCAGCTTGATATTGAGGTTAATAAAAGCGGAGAATTCTAAAATCTTAACTATTATAGTCAGAATAGAAACTCATCTCCTGGTGGCTGGACCAATTTCGAAAGAATCTAGATTTGTAGAAAATTAAATTCTAAGAACTTTTCTAGAATGCGACATTTCTCTACGAATGATAAAAAAAAAGTTACATGGGAAAAATTAATCGAAATTGTACATAACGCTAAATCGAACTAACGAATGGATTGTGTCGTATGAAAATTTAAAACTAAAAAAAATAGTACTTCCATTCATGATATCAACATGAAATTTTGAATGCAGCTTGATATTGAGGTTAATAAAAGCGGAGAATTCTAAAATCTTAATTATTATAGTCAGAATAGAAACTCATCTCCTGGTGGCTGGACCAATTTCGAAAGAATCTAGATTTGTAGAAAATTAAATTCTAAGAACTTTTCTAGAAAGCGACATTTCTCTACGAATGATAAAAAAAAAGTTACATGGGAAAAATTAATCGAAATTGTACATAACGCTAAATCGAACTAACGAATGGATTGTGTCGTATGAAAATTTAAAACTAAAAAAAATAGTACTTCCATTCATGATATCAACATGAAATTTTGAATGCAGCTTGATATTGAGGTTAATAAAAGCGGAGAATTCTAAAATCTTAACTATTATAGTCAGAATAGAAACTCATCTCCTGGTGGCTGGACCAATTTCGAAAGAATCTAGATTTGTAGAAAATTAAATATTATTTATTATATTATATAGATTTGTAGAAAATTAAAATCTAAGAACTTTTTTAGAATGCGACATTTCTCTACGAATGATAAAAAAAAAGTTACATGGGAAAAATTAATCGAAATTGTACATAACGCTAAATCGAACTAACGAATGGATTGTGTCGTATGAAAATTTAAAACTAAAAAAAATAGTACTTCCATTCATGATATCAACATGAAATTTTGAATGCAGCTTGATATTGAGGTTAATAAAAGCGGAGAATTCTAAAATCTTAACTATTATAGTCAGAATAGAAACTCATCTCCTGGTGGCTGGACCAATTTCGAAAGAATCTAGATTTGTAGAAAATTAAATTCTAAGAACTTTTCTGGAAAGCGACATTTCTCTACGAATGATAAAAAAAAAGTTACATGGGAAAAATTAATCGAAATTGTACATAACGCTAAATCGAACTAACGAATGGATTGTGTCGTATGAAAATTTAAAACTAAAAAAAATAGTACTTCCATTCATGATATCAACATGAAATTTTGAATGCAGCTTGATATTGAGGTTAATAAAAGCGGAGAATTCTAAAATCTTAACTATTATAGTCAGAATAGAAACTCATCTCCTGGTGGCTGGACCAATTTCGAAAGAATCTAGATTTGTAGAAAATTAAATTCTAAGAACTTTTCTAGAATGCGACATTTCTCTACGAATGATAAAAAAAAAGTTACATGGGAAAAATTAATCGAAATTGTACATAACGCTAAATCGAACTAACGAATGGATTGTGTCGTATGAAAATTTAAAACTAAAAAAAATAGTACTTCCATTCATGATATCAACATGAAATTTTGAATGCAGCTTGATATTGAGGTTAATAAAAGCGGAGAATTCTAAAATCTTAACTATTATAGTCAGAATAGAAACTCATCTCCTGGTGGCTGGACCAATTTCGAAAGAATTTAGATTTGTAGAAAATTAAATTCTAAGAACTTTTCTAGAACGCGACATTTCTCTACGAATGATAAAAAAAAAGTTACATGGGAAAAATTAATCGAAATTGTACATAACGCTAAATCGAACTAACGAATGGATTGTGTCGTACTCGTATGAAAATTTAAAACTAAAAAAAATAGTACTTCCATTCATGATATCAACATGAAATTTTGAATGCAGCTTGATATTGAGGTTAATAAAAGCGGAGAATTCTAAAATCTTAACTATTATAGTCAGAATAGAAACTCATCTCCTGGTGGCTGGACCAATTTCGAAAGAATCTAGATTTGTAGAAAATTAAATTCTAAGAACTTTTCTAGAATGCGACATTTCTCTAGGAATGATAAAAAAAAAGTTACATGGGAAAAATTAATCGAAATTGTACATAACGCTAAATCGAACTAACGAATGGATTGTGTCGTATGAAAATTTAAAACTAAAAAAAATAGTACTTCCATTCATGATATCAACATGAAATTTTGAATGCAGCTTGATATTGAGGTTAATAAAAGCGGAGAATTCTAAAATCTTAACTATTATAGTCAGAATAGAAACTCATCTCCTGGTGGCTGGACCAATTTCGAAAGAATCTAGATTTGTAGAAAATTAAATTCTAAGAACTTTTCTAGAATGCGACATTTCTCTACGAATGATAAAAAAAAAGTTACATGGGAAAAATTAATCGAAATTGTACATAACGCTAAATCGAACTAACGAATGGATTGTGTCGTATGAAAATTTAAAACTAAAAAAAATAGTACTTCCATTCATGATATCAACATGAAATTTTGAATGCAGCTTGATATTGAGGTTAATAAAAGCGGAGAATTCTAAAATCTTAACTATTATAGTCAGAATAGAAACTCATCTCCTGGTGGCTGGACCAATTTCGAAAGAATCTAGATTTGTAGAAAATTAAATTCTAAGAACTTTTCTAGAATGCGACATTTCTCTACGAATGATAAAAAAAAAGTTACATGGGAAAAATTAATCGAAATTGTACATAACGCTAAATCGAACTAACGAATGGATTGTGTCGTATGAAAATTTAAAACTAAAAAAAATAGTACTTCCATTCATGATATCAACATGAAATTTTGAATGCAGCTTGATATTGAGGTTAATAAAAGCGGAGAATTCTAAAATCTTAACTATTATAGTCAGAATAGAAACTCATCTCCTGGTGGCTGGACCAATTTCGAAAGAATCTAGATTTGTAGAAAATTAAATTCTAAGAACTTTTCTAGAAAGCGACATTTCTCTACGAATGATAAAAAAAAAGTTACATGGGAAAAATTAATCGAAATTGTACATAACGCTAAATCGAACTAACGAATGGATTGTGTCGTATGAAAATTTAAAACTAAAAAAAATAGTACTTCCATTCATGATATCAACATGAAATTTTGAATGCAGCTTGATATTGAGGTTAATAAAAGCGGAGAATTCTAAAATCTTAACTATTATAGTCAGAATAGAAACTCATCTCCTGGTGGCTGGACCAATTTCGAAAGAATCTAGATTTGTAGAAAATTAAATTCTAAGAACTTTTCTAGAATGCGACATTTCTCTACGAATGATAAAAAATAAGTTACATGGGAAAAATTAATCGAAATTGTACATAACGCTAAATCGAACTAACGAATGGATTGTGTCGTATGAAAATTTAAAACTCAAAAAAATAGTACTTCCATTCATGATATCAACATGAAATTTTGAATGCAGCTTGATATTGAGGTTAATAAAAGCGGAGAATTCTAAAATCTTAACTATTATAGTCAGAATAGAAACTCATCTCCTGGTGGCTGGACAATTTCGAAAGAATCTAGATTTGTAGAAAATTAAATATTATTTATTATATTATATAGATTTGTAGAAAATTAAATTCTAAGAACTTTTCTAGAATGCGACATTTCTCTAGGAATGATAAAAAAAAAGTTACATGGGAAAAATTAATCGAAATTGTACATAACGCTAAATCGAACTAACGAATGGATTGTGTCGTATGAAAATTTAAAACTAAAAAAAATAGTACTTCCATTCATGATATCAACATGAAATTTTGAATGCAGCTTGATATTGAGGTTAATAAAAGCGGAGAATTCTAAAATCTTAACTATTATAGTCAGAATAGAAACTCATCTCCTGGTGGCTGGACCAATTTCGAAAGAATCTAGATTTGCAGAAAATTAAATTCTAAGAACTTTTCTAGAATGCGACATTTCTCTACGAATGATAAAAAAAAAGTTACATGGGAAAAATTAATCGAAATTGTACATAACGCTAAATCGAACTAACGAATGGATTGTGTCGTATGAAAATTTAAAACTAAAAAAATTAGTACTTCCATTCATAATATCAACATGAAATTTTGAATGCAGCTTGATATTGAGGTTAATAAAAGCGGAGAATTCTAAAATCTTAACTATTATAGTCGGAATAGAAACTCATCTCCTGGTGGCTGGACCAATTTCGAAAGAATCTAGATTTGTAGAAAATTAAATTCTAAGAACTTTTCTAGAATGCGACATTTCTCTACGAATGATAAAAAAAAAGTTACATGGGAAAAATTAATCGAAATTGTACATAACGCTAAATCGAACTAACGAATGGATTGTGTCGTATGAAAATTTAAAACTAAAAAAAATAGTACTTCCATTCATGATATCAACATGAAATTTTGAATGCAGCTTGATATTGAGGTTAATAAAAGCGGAGAATTCTAAAATCTTAACTATTATAGTCGGAATAGAAACTCATCTCCTGGTGGCTGGACCAATTTCGAAAGAATCTAGATTTGTAGAAAATTAAATTCTAAGAACTTTTCTAGAATGCGACATTTCTCTACGAATGATAAAAAAAAAGTTACATGGGAAAAATTAATCGAAATTGTACATAACGCTAAATCGAACTAACGAATGGATTGTGTCGTATGAAAATTTAAAACTAAAAAAAATAGTACTTCCATTCAGGATATCAACATGAAATTTTGAATGCAGCTTGATATTGAGGTTAATAAAAGCGGAGAATTCTAAAATCTTAACTATTATAGTCAGAATAGAAACTCATCTCCTGGTGGCTGGACCAATTTCGAAAGAATCTAGATTTGTAGAAAATTAAATTCTAAGAACTTTTCTAGAATGCGACATTTCTCTACGAATGATAAAAAAAAAGTTACATGGGAAAAATTAATCGAAATTGTACATAACGCTAAATCGAACTAACGAATGGATTGTGTCGTATGAAAATTTAAAACTAAAAAAATTAGTACTTCCATTCATAATATCAACATGAAATTTTGAATGCAGCTTGATATTGAGGTTAATAAAAGCGGAGAATTCTAAAATCTTAACTATTATAGTCGGAATAGAAACTCATCTCCTGGTGGCTGGACCAATTTCGAAAGAATCTAGATTTGTAGAAAATTAAATTCTAAGAACTTTTCTAGAATGCGACATTTCTCTACGAATGATAAAAAAAAAGTTACATGGGAAAAATTAATCGAAATTGTACATAACGCTAAATCGAACTAACGAATGGATTGTGTCGTATGAAAATTTAAAACTAAAAAAAATAGTACTTCCATTCATGATATCAACATGAAATTTTGAATGCAGCTTGATATTGAGGTTAATAAAAGCGGAGAATTCTAAAATCTTAACTATTATAGTCAGAATAGAAACTCATCTCCTGGTGGCTGGACCAATTTCGAAAGAATCTAGATTTGTAGAAAATTAAATTCTAAGAACTTTTCTAGAAAGCGACATTTCTCTACGAATGATAAAAAAAAAGTTACATGGGAAAAATTAATCGAAATTGTACATAACGCTAAATCGAACTAACGAATGGATTGTGTCGTATGAAAATTTAAAACTAAAAAAAATAGTACTTCCATTCATGATATCAACATGAAATTTTGAATGCAGCTTGATATTGAGGTTAATAAAAGCGGAGAATTCTAAAATCTTAACTATTATAGTCAGAATAGAAACTCATCTCCTGGTGGCTGGACCAATTTCGAAAGAATCTAGATTTGCAGAAAATTAAATTCTAAGAACTTTTCTAGAATGCGACATTTCTCTACGAATGATAAAAAAAAAGTTACATGGGAAAAATTAATCGAAATTGTACATAACGCTAAATCGAACTAACGAATGGATTGTGTCGTATGAAAATTTAAAACTAAAAAAATTAGTACTTCCATTCATAATATCAACATGAAATTTTGAATGCAGCTTGATATTGAGGTTAATAAAAGCGGAGAATTCTAAAATCTTAACTATTATAGTCGGAATAGAAACTCACCTCCTGGTGGCTGGACCAATTTCGAAAGAATCTAGATTTGTAGAAAATTAAATTCTAAGAACTTTTCTAGAATGCGACATTTCTCTACGAATGATAAAAAAAAAGTTACATGGGAAAAATTAATCGAAATTGTACATAACGCTAAATCGAACTAACGAATGGATTGTGTCGTATGAAAATTTAAAACTAAAAAAAATAGTACTTCCATTCATGATATCAACATGAAATTTTGAATGCAGCTTGATATTGAGGTTAATAAAAGCGGAGAATTCTAAAATCTTAACTATTATAGTCGGAATAGAAACTCATCTCCTGGTGGCTGGACCAATTTCGAAAGAATCTAGATTTGTAGAAAATTAAATTCTAAGAACTTTTCTAGAATGCGACATTTCTCTACGAATGATAAAAAAAAAGTTACATGGGAAAAATTAATCGAAATTGTACATAACGCTAAATCGAACTAACGAATGGATTGTGTCGTATGAAAATTTAAAACTAAAAAAAATAGTACTTCCATTCAGGATATCAACATGAAATTTTGAATGCAGCTTGATATTGAGGTTAATAAAAGCGGAGAATTCTAAAATCTTAACTATTATAGTCAGAATAGAAACTCATCTCCTGGTGGCTGGACCAATTTCGAAAGAATCTAGATTTGTAGAAAATTAAATTCTAAGAACTTTTCTAGAATGCGACATTTCTCTACGAATGATAAAAAAAAAGTTACATGGGAAAAATTAATCGAAATTGTACATAACGCTAAATCGAACTAACGAATGGATTGTGTCGTATGAAAATTTAAAACTAAAAAAAATAGTACTTCCATTCATGATATCAACATGAAATTTTGAATGCAGCTTGATATTGAGGTTAATAAAAGCGGAGAATTCTAAAATCTTAACTATTATAGTCAGAATAGAAACTCATCTCCTGGTGGCTGGACCAATTTCGAAAGAATCTAGATTTGTAGAAAATTAAATTCTAAGAACTTTTCTAGAAAGCGACATTTCTCTACGAATGATAAAAAAAAAGTTACATGGGAAAAATTAATCGAAATTGTACATAACGCTAAATCGAACTAACGAATGGATTGTGTCGTATGAAAATTTAAAACTAAAAAAAATAGTACTTCCATTCATGATATCAACATGAAATTTTGAATGCAGCTTGATATTGAGGTTAATAAAAGCGGAGAATTCTAAAATCTTAACTATTATAGTCGGAATAGAAACTCATCTCCTGGTGGCTGGACCAATTTCGAAAGAATCTAGATTTGTAGAAAATTAAATTCTAAGAACTTTTCTAGAATGCGACATTTCTCTACGAATGATAAAAAAAAAGTTACATGGGAAAAATTAATCGAAATTGTACATAACGCTAAATCGAACTAACGAATGGATTGTGTCGTATGAAAATTTAAAACTAAAAAAAATAGTACTTCCATTCATGATATCAACATGAAATTTTGAATGCAGCTTGATATTGAGGTTAATAAAAGCGGAGAATTCTAAAATCTTAACTATTATAGTCAGAATAGAAACTCATCTCCTGGTGGCTGGACCAATTTCGAAAGAATCTAGATTTGTAGAAAATTAAATTCTAAGAACTTTTCTAGAATGCGACATTTCTCTACGAATGATAAAAAAAAAGTTACATGGGAAAAATTAATCGAAATTGTACATAACGCTAAATCGAACTAACGAATGGATTGTGTCGTATGAAAATTTAAAACTAAAAAAAATAGTACTTCCATTCATGATATCAACATGAAATTTTGAATGCAGCTTGATATTGAGGTTAATAAAAGCGGAGAATTCTAAAATCTTAACTATTATAGTCAGAATAGAAACTCATCTCCTGGTGGCTGGACCAATTTCGAAATAATCTAGATTTGTAGAAAATTAAATTCTAAGAACTTTTCTAGAATGCGACATTTCTCTACGAATGATAAAAAAAAAGTTACATGGGAAAAATTAATCGAAATTGTACATAACGCTAAATCGAACTAACGAATGGATTGTGTCGTACTCGTATGAAAATTTAAAACTAAAAAAAATAGTACTTCCATTCATGATATCAACATGAAATTTTGAATGCAGCTTGATATTGAGGTTAATAAAAGCGGAGAATTCTAAAATCTTAACTATTATAGTCAGAATAGAAACTCATCTCCTGGTGGCTGGACCAATTTCGAAAGAATCTAGATTTGTAGAAAATTAAATTCTAAGAACTTTTCTAGAATGCGACATTTCTCTAGGAATGATAAAAAAAAAGTTACATGGGAAAAATTAATCGAAATTGTACATAACGCTAAATCGAACTAACGAATGGATTGTGTCGTATGAAAATTTAAAACTAAAAAAAATAGTACTTCCATTCATGATATCAACATGAAATTTTGAATGCAGCTTGATATTGAGGTTAATAAAAGCGGAGAATTCTAAAATCTTAACTATTATAGTCAGAATAGAAACTCATCTCCTGGTGGCTGGACCAATTTCGAAAGAATCTAGATTTGTAGAAAATTAAATTCTAAGAACTTTTCTAGAATGCGACATTTCTCTACGAATGATAAAAAAAAAGTTACATGGGAAAAATTAATCGAAATTGTACATAACGCTAAATCGAACTAACGAATGGATTGTGTCGTATGAAAATTTAAAACTAAAAAAAATAGTACTTCCATTCATGATATCAACATGAAATTTTGAATGCAGCTTGATATTGAGGTTAATAAAAGCGGAGAATTCTAAAATCTTAACTATTATAGTCAGAATAGAAACTCATCTCCTGGTGGCTGGACCAATTTCGAAAGAATCTAGATTTGTAGAAAATTAAATTCTAAGAACTTTTCTAGAATGCGACATTTCTCTAGGAATGATAAAAAAAAAGTTACATGGGAAAAATTAATCGAAATTGTACATAACGCTAAATCGAACTAACGAATGGATTGTGTCGTATGAAAATTTAAAACTAAAAAAAATAGTACTTCCATTCATGATATCAACATGAAATTTTGAATGCAGCTTGATATTGAGGTTAATAAAAGCGGAGAATTCTAAAATCTTAACTATTATAGTCGGAATAGAAACTCATCTCCTGGTGGCTGGACCAATTTCGAAAGAATCTAGATTTGTAGAAAATTAAATTCTAAGAACTTTTCTAGAATGCGACATTTCTCTACGAATGATAAAAAAAAAGTTACATGGGAAAAATTAATCGAAATTGTACATAACGCTAAATCGAACTAACGAATGGATTGTGTCGTATGAAAATTTAAAACTAAAAAAAATAGTACTTCCATTCAGGATATCAACATGAAATTTTGAATGCAGCTTGATATTGAGGTTAATAAAAGCGGAGAATTCTAAAATCTTAACTATTATAGTCAGAATAGAAACTCATCTCCTGGTGGCTGGACCAATTTCGAAAGAATCTAGATTTGTAGAAAATTAAATTCTAAGAACTTTTCTAGAATGCGACATTTCTCTAGGAATGATAAAAAAAAAGTTACATGGGAAAAATTAATCGAAATTGTACATAACGCTAAATCGAACTAACGAATGGATTGTGTCGTATGAAAATTTAAAACTAAAAAAAATAGTACTTCCATTCATGATATCAACATGAAATTTTGAATGCAGCTTGATATTGAGGTTAATAAAAGCGGAGAATTCTAAAATCTTAACTATTATAGTCGGAATAGAAACTCATCTCCTGGTGGCTGGACCAATTTCGAAAGAATCTAGATTTGTAGAAAATTAAATTCTAAGAACTTTTCTAGAATGCGACATTTCTCTACGAATGATAAAAAAAAAGTTACATGGGAAAAATTAATCGAAATTGTACATAACGCTAAATCGAACTAACGAATGGATTGTGTCGTATGAAAATTTAAAACTAAAAAAAATAGTACTTCCATTCAGGATATCAACATGAAATTTTGAATGCAGCTTGATATTGAGGTTAATAAAAGCGGAGAATTCTAAAATCTTAACTATTATAGTCAGAATAGAAACTCATCTCCTGGTGGCTGGACCAATTTCGAAAGAATCTAGATTTGTAGAAAATTAAATTCTAAGAACTTTTCTAGAATGCGACATTTCTCTACGAATGATAAAAAAAAGTTACATGGGAAAAATTAATCGAAATTGTACATAACGCTAAATCGAACTAACGAATGGATTGTGTCGTATGAAAATTTAAAACTAAAAAAAATAGTACTTCCATTCATGATATCAACATGAAATTTTGAATGCAGCTTGATATTGAGGTTAATAAAAGCGGAGAATTCTAAAATCTTAACTATTATAGTCGGAATAGAAACTCATCTCCTGGTGGCTGGACCAATTTCGAAAGAATCTAGATTTGTAGAAAATTAAATTCTAAGAACTTTTCTAGAATGCGACATTTCTCTACGAATGATAAAAAAAAAGTTACATGGGAAAAATTAATCGAAATTGTACATAACGCTAAATCGAACTAACGAATGGATTGTGTCGTATGAAAATTTAAAACTAAAAAAAATAGTACTTCCATTCATGATATCAACATGAAATTTTGAATGCAGCTTGATATTGAGGTTAATAAAAGCGGAGAATTCTAAAATCTTAACTATTATAGTCAGAATAGAAACTCATCTCCTGGTGGCTGGACCAATTTCGAAAGAATCTAGATTTGTAGAAAATTAAATTCTAAGAACTTTTCTAGAATGCGACATTTCTCTAGGAATGATAAAAAAAAAGTTACATGGGAAAAATTAATCGAAATTGTACATAACGCTAAATCGAACTAACGAATGGATTGTGTCGTATGAAAATTTAAAACTAAAAAAAATAGTACTTCCATTCATGATATCAACATGAAATTTTGAATGCAGCTTGATATTGAGGTTAATAAAAGCGGAGAATTCTAAAATCTTAACTATTATAGTCGGAATAGAAACTCATCTCCTGGTGGCTGGACCAATTTCGAAAGAATCTAGATTTGTAGAAAATTAAATTCTAAGAACTTTTCTAGAATGCGACATTTCTCTACGAATGATAAAAAAAAAGTTACATGGGAAAAATTAATCGAAATTGTACATAACGCTAAATCGAACTAACGAATGGATTGTGTCGTATGAAAATTTAAAACTAAAAAAAATAGTACTTCCATTCATGATATCAACATGAAATTTTGAATGCAGCTTGATATTGAGGTTAATAAAAGCGGAGAATTCTAAAATCTTAACTATTATAGTCAGAATAGAAACTCATCTCCTGGTGGCTGGACCAATTTCGAAAGAATCTAGATTTGTAGAAAATTAAATTCTAAGAACTTTTCTAGAATGCGACATTTCTCTACGAATGATAAAAAATAAGTTACATGGGAAAAATTAATCGAAATTGTACATAACGCTAAATCGAACTAACGAATGGATTGTGTCGTATGAAAATTTAAAACTCAAAAAAATAGTACTTCCATTCATGATATCAACATGAAATTTTGAATGCAGCTTGATATTGAGGTTAATAAAAGCGGAGAATTCTAAAATCTTAACTATTATAGTCAGAATAGAAACTCATCTCCTGGTGGCTGGACAATTTCGAAAGAATCTAGATTTGTAGAAAATTAAATATTATTTATTATATTATATAGATTTGTAGAAAATTAAATTCTAAGAACTTTTCTAGAATGCGACATTTCTCTAGGAATGATAAAAAAAAAGTTACATGGGAAAAATTAATCGAAATTGTACATAACGCTAAATCGAACTAACGAATGGATTGTGTCGTATGAAAATTTAAAACTAAAAAAAATAGTACTTCCATTCATGATATCAACATGAAATTTTGAATGCAGCTTGATATTGAGGTTAATAAAAGCGGAGAATTCTAAAATCTTAACTATTATAGTCAGAATAGAAACTCATCTCCTGGTGGCTGGACCAATTTCGAAAGAATCTAGATTTGTAGAAAATTAAATTCTAAGAACTTTTCTAGAAAGCGACATTTCTCTAGGAATGATAAAAAAAAAGTTACATGGGAAAAATTAATCGAAATTGTACATAACGCTAAATCGAACTATCGAATGGATTGTGTCGTATGAAAATTTAAAACTAAAAAAAATAGTACTTCCATTCATGATATCAACATGAAATTTTGAATGCAGCTTGATATTGAGGTTAATAAAAGCGGAGAATTCTAAAATCTTAACTATTATAGTCAGAATAGAAACTCATCTCCTGGTGGCTGGACCAATTTCGAAAGAATCTAGATTTGTAGAAAATTAAATTCTAAGAACTTTTCTAGAATGCGACATTTCTCTACGAATGATAAAAAAAAAGTTACATGGGAAAAATTAATCGAAATTGTACATAACGCTAAATCGAACTAACGAATGGATTGTGTCGTATGAAAATTTAAAACTAAAAAAAATAGTACTTCCATTCATGATATCAACATGAAATTTTGAATGCAGCTTGATATTGAGGTTAATAAAAGCGGAGAATTCTAAAATCTTAACTATTATAGTCAGAATAGAAACTCATCTCCTGGTGGCTGGACCAATTTCGAAAGAATCTAGATTTGTAGAAAATTAAATTCTAAGAACTTTTCTAGAATGCGACATTTCTCTACGAATGATAAAAAAAAAGTTACATGGGAAAAATTAATCGAAATTGTACATAACGCTAAATCGAACTAACGAATGGATTGTGTCGTATGAAAATTTAAAACTAAAAAAAATAGTACTTCCATTCATGATATCAACATGAAATTTTGAATGCAGCTTGATATTGAGGTTAATAAAAGCGGAGAATTCTAAAATCTTAACTATTATAGTCAGAATAGAAACTCATCTCCTGGTGGCTGGACCAATTTCGAAAGAATCTAGATTTGTAGAAAATTAAATTCTAAGAACTTTTCTAGAAAGCGACATTTCTCTACGAATGATAAAAAAAAAGTTACATGGGAAAAATTAATCGAAATTGTACATAACGCTAAATCGAACTAACGAATGGATTGTGTCGTATGAAAATTTAAAACTAAAAAAAATAGTACTTCCATTCATGATATCAACATGAAATTTTGAATGCAGCTTGATATTGAGGTTAATAAAAGCGGAGAATTCTAAAATCTTAACTATTATAGTCAGAATAGAAACTCATCTCCTGGTGGCTGGACCAATTTCGAAAGAATCTAGATTTGCAGAAAATTAAATTCTAAGAACTTTTCTAGAATGCGACATTTCTCTACGAATGATAAAAAAAAAGTTACATGGGAAAAATTAATCGAAATTGTACATAACGCTAAATCGAACTAACGAATGGATTGTGTCGTATGAAAATTTAAAACTAAAAAAATTAGTACTTCCATTCATAATATCAACATGAAATTTTGAATGCAGCTTGATATTGAGGTTAATAAAAGCGGAGAATTCTAAAATCTTAACTATTATAGTCGGAATAGAAACTCATCTCCTGGTGGCTGGACCAATTTCGAAAGAATCTAGATTTGTAGAAAATTAAATTCTAAGAACTTTTCTAGAATGCGACATTTCTCTACGAATGATAAAAAAAAAGTTACATGGGAAAAATTAATCGAAATTGTACATAACGCTAAATCGAACTAACGAATGGATTGTGTCGTATGAAAATTTAAAACTAAAAAAAATAGTACTTCCATTCATGATATCAACATGAAATTTTGAATGCAGCTTGATATTGAGGTTAATAAAAGCGGAGAATTCTAAAATCTTAACTATTATAGTCGGAATAGAAACTCATCTCCTGGTGGCTGGACCAATTTCGAAAGAATCTAGATTTGTAGAAAATTAAATTCTAAGAACTTTTCTAGAATGCGACATTTCTCTACGAATGATAAAAAAAAAGTTACATGGGAAAAATTAATCGAAATTGTACATAACGCTAAATCGAACTAACGAATGGATTGTGTCGTATGAAAATTTAAAACTAAAAAAAATAGTACTTCCATTCAGGATATCAACATGAAATTTTGAATGCAGCTTGATATTGAGGTTAATAAAAGCGGAGAATTCTAAAATCTTAACTATTATAGTCAGAATAGAAACTCATCTCCTGGTGGCTGGACCAATTTCGAAAGAATCTAGATTTGTAGAAAATTAAATTCTAAGAACTTTTCTAGAATGCGACATTTCTCTACGAATGATAAAAAAAAAGTTACATGGGAAAAATTAATCGAAATTGTACATAACGCTAAATCGAACTAACGAATGGATTGTGTCGTATGAAAATTTAAAACTAAAAAAAATAGTACTTCCATTCATGATATCAACATGAAATTTTGAATGCAGCTTGATATTGAGGTTAATAAAAGCGGAGAATTCTAAAATCTTAACTATTATAGTCAGAATAGAAACTCATCTCCTGGTGGCTGGACCAATTTCGAAAGAATCTAGATTTGTAGAAAATTAAATTCTAAGAACTTTTCTAGAAAGCGACATTTCTCTACGAATGATAAAAAAAAAGTTACATGGGAAAAATTAATCGAAATTGTACATAACGCTAAATCGAACTAACGAATGGATTGTGTCGTATGAAAATTTAAAACTAAAAAAAATAGTACTTCCATTCATGATATCAACATGAAATTTTGAATGCAGCTTGATATTGAGGTTAATAAAAGCGGAGAATTCTAAAATCTTAACTATTATAGTCGGAATAGAAACTCATCTCCTGGTGGCTGGACCAATTTCGAAAGAATCTAGATTTGTAGAAAATTAAATTCTAAGAACTTTTCTAGAATGCGACATTTCTCTACGAATGATAAAAAAAAAGTTACATGGGAAAAATTAATCGAAATTGTACATAACGCTAAATCGAACTAACGAATGGATTGTGTCGTATGAAAATTTAAAACTAAAAAAAATAGTACTTCCATTCATGATATCAACATGAAATTTTGAATGCAGCTTGATATTGAGGTTAATAAAAGCGGAGAATTCTAAAATCTTAACTATTATAGTCAGAATAGAAACTCATCTCCTGGTGGCTGGACCAATTTCGAAAGAATCTAGATTTGTAGAAAATTAAATTCTAAGAACTTTTCTAGAATGCGACATTTCTCTACGAATGATAAAAAAAAAGTTACATGGGAAAAATTAATCGAAATTGTACATAACGCTAAATCGAACTAACGAATGGATTGTGTCGTATGAAAATTTAAAACTAAAAAAAATAGTACTTCCATTCATGATATCAACATGAAATTTTGAATGCAGCTTGATATTGAGGTTAATAAAAGCGGAGAATTCTAAAATCTTAACTATTATAGTCAGAATAGAAACTCATCTCCTGGTGGCTGGACCAATTTCGAAATAATCTAGATTTGTAGAAAATTAAATTCTAAGAACTTTTCTAGAATGCGACATTTCTCTACGAATGATAAAAAAAAAGTTACATGGGAAAAATTAATAGAAATTGTACATAACGCTAAATCGAACTAACGAATGGATTGTGTCGTACTCGTATGAAAATTTAAAACTAAAAAAAATAGTACTTCCATTCATGATATCAACATGAAATTTTGAATGCAGCTTGATATTGAGGTTAATAAAAGCGGAGAATTCTAAAATCTTAACTATTATAGTCAGAATAGAAACTCATCTCCTGGTGGCTGGACCAATTTCGAAAGAATCTAGATTTGTAGAAAATTAAATTCTAAGAACTTTTCTAGAATGCGACATTTCTCTAGGAATGATAAAAAAAAAGTTACATGGGAAAAATTAATCGAAATTGTACATAACGCTAAATCGAACTAACGAATGGATTGTGTCGTATGAAAATTTAAAACTAAAAAAAATAGTACTTCCATTCATGATATCAACATGAAATTTTGAATGCAGCTTGATATTGAGGTTAATAAAAGCGGAGAATTCTAAAATCTTAACTATTATAGTCAGAATAGAAACTCATCTCCTGGTGGCTGGACCAATTTCGAAAGAATCTAGATTTGTAGAAAATTAAATTCTAAGAACTTTTCTAGAATGCGACATTTCTCTACGAATGATAAAAAAAAAGTTACATGGGAAAAATTAATCGAAATTGTACATAACGCTAAATCGAACTAACGAATGGATTGTGTCGTATGAAAATTTAAAACTAAAAAAAATAGTACTTCCATTCATGATATCAACATGAAATTTTGAATGCAGCTTGATATTGAGGTTAATAAAAGCGGAGAATTCTAAAATCTTAACTATTATAGTCAGAATAGAAACTCATCTCCTGGTGGCTGGACCAATTTCGAAAGAATCTAGATTTGTAGAAAATTAAATTCTAAGAACTTTTCTAGAATGCGACATTTCTCTACGAATGATAAAAAAAAAGTTACATGGGAAAAATTAATCGAAATTGTACATAACGCTAAATCGAACTAACGAATGGATTGTGTCGTATGAAAATTTAAAACTAAAAAAAATAGTACTTCCATTCATGATATCAACATGAAATTTTGAATGCAGCTTGATATTGAGGTTAATAAAAGCGGATAATTCTAAAATCTTAACTATTATAGTCAGAATAGAAACTCATCTCCTGGTGGCTGGACCAATTTCGAAAGAATCTAGATTTGTAGAAAATTAAATTCTAAGAACTTTTCTAGAAAGCGACATTTCTCTACGAATGATAAAAAAAAAGTTACATGGGAAAAATTAATCGAAATTGTACATAACGCTAAATCGAACTAACGAATGGATTGTGTCGTATGAAAATTTAAAACTAAAAAAAATAGTACTTCCATTCATGATATCAACATGAAATTTTGAATGCAGCTTGATATTGAGGTTAATAAAAGCGGAGAATTCTAAAATCTTAACTATTATAGTCAGAATAGAAACTCATCTCCTGGTGGCTGGACCAATTTCGAAAGAATCTAGATTTGTAGAAAATTAAATTCTAAGAACTTTTCTAGAATGCGACATTTCTCTACGAATGATAAAAAATAAGTTACATGGGAAAAATTAATCGAAATTGTACATAACGCTAAATCGAACTAACGAATGGATTGTGTCGTATGAAAATTTAAAACTCAAAAAAATAGTACTTCCATTCATGATATCAACATGAAATTTTGAATGCAGCTTGATATTGAGGTTAATAAAAGCGGAGAATTCTAAAATCTTAACTATTATAGTCAGAATAGAAACTCATCTCCTGGTGGCTGGACAATTTCGAAAGAATCTAGATTTGTAGAAAATTAAATATTATTTATTATATTATATAGATTTGTAGAAAATTAAATTCTAAGAACTTTTCTAGAATGCGACATTTCTCTAGGAATGATAAAAAAAAAGTTACATGGGAAAAATTAATCGAAATTGTACATAACGCTAAATCGAACTAACGAATGGATTGTGTCGTATGAAAATTTAAAACTAAAAAAAATAGTACTTCCATTCATGATATCAACATGAAATTTTGAATGCAGCTTGATATTGAGGTTAATAAAAGCGGAGAATTCTAAAATCTTAACTATTATAGTCAGAATAGAAACTCATCTCCTGGTGGCTGGACCAATTTCGAAAGAATCTAGATTTGTAGAAAATTAAATTCTAAGAACTTTTCTAGAAAGCGACATTTCTCTAGGAATGATAAAAAAAAAGTTACATGGGAAAAATTAATCGAAATTGTACATAACGCTAAATCGAACTAACGAATGGATTGTGTCGTATGAAAATTTAAAACTAAAAAAAATAGTACTTCCATTCATGATATCAACATGAAATTTTGAATGCAGCTTGATATTGAGGTTAATAAAAGCGGAGAATTCTAAAATCTTAACTATTATAGTCAGAATAGAAACTCATCTCCTGGTGGCTGGACCAATTTCGAAAGAATCTAGATTTGTAGAAAATTAAATTCTAAGAACTTTTCCAGAATGCGACATTTCTCTACGAATGATAAAAAAAAGTTACATGGGAAAAATTAATCGAAATTGTACATAACGCTAAATCGAACTAACGAATGGATTGTGTCGTATGAAAATTTAAAACTAAAAAAAATAGTACTTCCATTCATGATATCAACATGAAATTTTGAATGCAGCTTGATATTGAGGTTAATAAAAGCGGAGAATTCTAAAATCTTAACTATTATAGTCAGAATAGAAACTCATCTCCTGGTGGCTGGACCAATTTCGAAAGAATCTAGATTTGTAGAAAATTAAATTCTAAGAACTTTTCTAGAATGCGACATTTCTCTACGAATGATAAAAAAAAAGTTACATGGGAAAAATTAATCGAAATTGTACATAACGCTAAATCGAACTAACGAATGGATTGTGTCGTATGAAAATTTAAAACTAAAAAAAATAGTACTTCCATTCATGATATCAACATGAAATTTTGAATGCAGCTTGATATTGAGGTTAATAAAAGCGGAGAATTCTAAAATCTTAACTATTATAGTCAGAATAGAAACTCATCTCCTGGTGGCTGGACCAATTTCGAAAGAATCTAGATTTGTAGAAAATTAAATTCTAAGAACTTTTCTAGAAAGCGACATTTCTCTACGAATGATAAAAAAAAAGTTACATGGGAAAAATTAATCGAAATTGTACATAACGCTAAATCGAACTAACGAATGGATTGTGTCGTATGAAAATTTAAAACTAAAAAAAATAGTACTTCCATTCATGATATCAACATGAAATTTTGAATGCAGCTTGATATTGAGGTTAATAAAAGCGGAGAATTCTAAAATCTTAACTATTATAGTCAGAATAGAAACTCATCTCCTGGTGGCTGGACCAATTTCGAAAGAATCTAGATTTGTAGAAAATTAAATTCTAAGAACTTTTCTAGAATGCGACATTTCTCTACGAATGATAAAAAAAAAGTTACATGGGAAAAATTAATCGAAATTGTACATAACGCTAAATCGAACTAACGAATGGATTGTGTCGTATGAAAATTTAAAACTAAAAAAATTAGTACTTCCATTCATGATATCAACATGAAATTTTGAATGCAGCTTGATATTGAGGTTAATAAAAGCGGAGAATTCTAAAATCTTAACTATTATAGTCGGAATAGAAACTCATCTCCTGGTGGCTGGACCAATTTCGAAAGAATCTAGATTTGTAGAAAATTAAATTCTAAGAACTTTTCTAGAATGCGACATTTCTCTACGAATGATAAAAAAAAAGTTACATGGGAAAAATTAATCGAAATTGTACATAACGCTAAATCGAACTAACGAATGGATTGTGTCGTATGAAAATTTAAAACTAAAAAAAATAGTACTTCCATTCATGATATCAACATGAAATTTTGAATGCAGCTTGATATTGAGGTTAATAAAAGCGGAGAATTCTAAAATCTTAACTATTATAGTCGGAATAGAAACTCATCTCCTGGTGGCTGGACCAATTTCGAAAGAATCTAGATTTGTAGAAAATTAAATTCTAAGAACTTTTCTAGAATGCGACATTTCTCTACGAATGATAAAAAAAAAGTTACATGGGAAAAATTAATCGAAATTGTACATAACGCTAAATCGAACTAACGAATGGATTGTGTCGTATGAAAATTTAAAACTAAAAAAAATAGTACTTCCATTCAGGATATCAACATGAAATTTTGAATGCAGCTTGATATTGAGGTTAATAAAAGCGGAGAATTCTAAAATCTTAACTATTATAGTCAGAATAGAAACTCATCTCCTGGTGGCTGGACCAATTTCGAAAGAATCTAGATTTGTAGAAAATTAAATTCTAAGAACTTTTCTAGAATGCGACATTTCTCTACGAATGATAAAAAAAAAGTTACATGGGAAAAATTAATCGAAATTGTACATAACGCTAAATCGAACTAACGAATGGATTGTGTCGTATGAAAATTTAAAACTAAAAAAAATAGTACTTCCATTCATGATATCAACATGAAATTTTGAATGCAGCTTGATATTGAGGTTAATTAAAGCGGAGAATTCTAAAATCTTAACTATTATAGTCAGAAT
The DNA here is from genome assembly GCA_947310385.1 of Nephrotoma appendiculata. Classification (NCBI taxonomy): domain Eukaryota; kingdom Metazoa; phylum Arthropoda; class Insecta; order Diptera; family Tipulidae; genus Nephrotoma; species Nephrotoma appendiculata. The sequence goes on from CAMZJQ010000036.1 coordinate 80,404, forward strand.
AGAAACTCATCTCCTGGTGGCTGGACCAATTTCGAAAGAATCTAGATTTGTAGAAAATTAAATTCTAAGAACTTTTCTAGAAAGCGACATTTCTCTACGAATGATAAAAAAAAAGTTACATGGGAAAAATTAATCGAAATTGTACATAACGCTAAATCGAACTAACGAATGGATTGTGTCGTATGAAAATTTAAAACTAAAAAAAATAGTACTTCCATTCATGATATCAACATGAAATTTTGAATGCAGCTTGATATTGAGGTTAATAAAAGCGGAGAATTCTAAAATCTTAACTATTATAGTCGGAATAGAAACTCATCTCCTGGTGGCTGGACCAATTTCGAAAGAATCTAGATTTGTAGAAAATTAAATTCTAAGAACTTTTCTAGAATGCGACATTTCTCTAGGAATGATAAAAAAAAGTTACATGGGAAAAATTAATCGAAATTGTACATAACGCTAAATCGAACTAACGAATGGATTGTGTCGTATGAAAATTTAAAACTAAAAAAAATAGTACTTCCATTCATGATATCAACATGAAATTTTGAATGCAGCTTGATATTGAGGTTAATAAAAGCGGAGAATTCTAAAATCTTAACTATTATAGTTAGAATAGAAACTCATCTCCTGGTGGCTGGACCAATTTCGAAAGAATCTAGATTTGTAGAAAATTAAATTCTAAGAACTTTTCTAGAAAGCGACATTTCTCTACGAATGATAAAAAAAAAGTTACATGGGAAAAATTAATCGAAATTGTACATAACGCTAAATCGAACTAACGAATGGATTGTGTCGTATGAAAATTTAAAACTAAAAAAAATAGTACTTCCATTCATGATATCAACATGAAATTTTGAATGCAGCTTGATATTGAGGTTAATAAAAGCGGAGAATTCTAAAATCTTAACTATTATAGTCAGAATAGAAACTCATCTCCTGGTGGCTGGACCAATTTCGAAAGAATCTAGATTTGTAGAAAATTAAATTCTAAGAACTTTTCTAGAATGCGACATTTCTCTACGAATGATAAAAAAAAAGTTACATGGGAAAAATTAATCGAAATTGTACATAACGCTAAATCGAACTAACGAATGGATTGTGTCGTATGAAAATTTAAAACTAAAAAAAATAGTACTTCCATTCATGATATCAACATGAAATTTTGAATGCAGCTTGATATTGAGGTTAATAAAAGCGGAGAATTCTAAAATCTTAACTATTATAGTCAGAATAGAAACTCATCTCCTGGTGGCTGGACCAATTTCGAAAGAATCTAGATTTGTAGAAAATTAAATTCTAAGAACTTTTCTAGAATGCGACATTTCTCTACGAATGATAAAAAAAAAGTTACATGGGAAAAATTAATCGAAATTGTACATAACGCTAAATCGAACTAACGAATGGATTGTGTCGTATGAAAATTTAAAACTAAAAAAATTAGTACTTCCATTCATGATATCAACATGAAATTTTGAATGCAGCTTGATATTGAGGTTAATAAAAGCGGAGAATTCTAAAATCTTAACTATTATAGTCGGAATAGAAACTCATCTCCTGGTGGCTGGACCAATTTCGAAAGAATCTAGATTTGTAGAAAATTAAATTCTAAGAACTTTTCTAGAAAGCGACATTTCTCTACGAATGATAAAAAAAAAGTTACATGGGAAAAATTAATCGAAATTGTACATAACGCTAAATCGAACTAACGAATGGATTGTGTCGTATGAAAATTTAAAACTAAAAAAAATAGTACTTCCATTCATGATATCAACATGAAATTTTGAATGCAGCTTGATATTGAGGTTAATAAAAGCGGAGAATTCTAAAATCTTAACTATTATAGTCAGAATAGAAACTCATCTCCTGGTGGCTGGACCAATTTCGAAAGAATCTAGATTTGTAGAAAATTAAATTCTAAGAACTTTTCTAGAATGCGACATTTCTCTACGAATGATAAAAAAAAAGTTACATGGGAAAAATTAATCGAAATTGTACATAACGCTAAATCGAACTAACGAATGGATTGTGTCGTATGAAAATTTAAAACTAAAAAAATAGTACTTCCATTCATGATATCAACATGAAATTTTGAATGCAGCTTGATATTGAGGTTAATAAAAGCGGAGAATTCTAAAATCTTAACTATTATAGTCAGAATAGAAACTCATCTCCTGGTGGCTGGACCAATTTCGAAAGAATCTAGATTTGTAGAAAATTAAATTCTAAGAACTTTTCTAGAATGCGACATTTCTCTACGAATGATAAAAAAAAAGTTACATGGGAAAAATTAATCGAAATTGTACATAACGCTAAATCGAACTAACGAATGGATTGTGTCGTATGAAAATTTAAAACTAAAAAAAATAGTACTTCCATTCATGATATCAACATGAAATTTTGAATGCAGCTTGATATTGAGGTTAATAAAAGCGGAGAATTCTAAAATCTTAACTATTATAGTCAGAATAGAAACTCATCTCCTGGTGGCTGGACCAATTTCGAAAGAATCTAGATTTGTAGAAAATTAAATTCTAAGAACTTTTCTAGAAAGCGACATTTCTCTACGAATGATAAAAAAAAAGTTACATGGGAAAAATTAATCGAAATTGTACATAACGCTAAATCGAACTAACGAATGGATTGTGTCGTATGAAAATTTAAAACTAAAAAAAATAGTACTTCCATTCATGATATCAACATGAAATTTTGAATGCAGCTTGATATTGAGGTTAATAAAAGCGGAGAATTCTAAAATCTTAACTATTATAGTCAGAATAGAAACTCATCTCCTGGTGGCTGGACCAATTTCGAAAGAATCTAGATTTGTAGAAAATTAAATTCTAAGAACTTTTCTAGAATGCGACATTTCTCTACGAATGATAAAAAAAAAGTTACATGGGAAAAATTAATCGAAATTGTACATAACGCTAAATCGAACTAACGAATGGATTGTGTCGTATGAAAATTTAAAACTAAAAAAATTAGTACTTCCATTCATGATATCAACATGAAATTTTGAATGCAGCTTGATATTGAGGTTAATAAAAGCGGAGAATTCTAAAATCTTAACTATTATAGTCAGAATAGAAACTCATCTCCTGGTGGCTGGACCAATTTCGAAAGAATCTAGATTTGTAGAAAATTAAATTCTAAGAACTTTTCTAGAAAGCGACATTTCTCTACGAATGATAAAAAAAAAGTTACATGGGAAAAATTAATCGAAATTGTACATAACGCTAAATCGAACTAACGAATGGATTGTGTCGTATGAAAATTTAAAACTAAAAAAAATAGTACTTCCATTCATGATATCAACATGAAATTTTGAATGCAGCTTGATATTGAGGTTAATAAAAGCGGAGAATTCTAAAATCTTAACTATTATAGTCAGAATAGAAACTCATCTCCTGGTGGCTGGACAATTTCGAAAGAATCTAGATTTGTAGAAAATTAAATATTATTTATTATATTATATAGATTTGTAGAAAATTAAATTCTAAGAACTTTTCTAGAATGCGACATTTCTCTACGAATGATAAAAAAAAAGTTACATGGGAAAAATTAATCGAAATTGTACATAACGCTAAATCGAACTAACGAATGGATTGTGTCGTATGAAAATTTAAAACTAAAAAAAATAGTACTTCCATTCATGATATCAACATGAAATTTTGAATGCAGCTTGATATTGAGGTTAATAAAAGCGGAGAATTCTGAAATCTTAACTATTATAGTCGGAATAGAAACTCATCTCCTGGTGGCTGGACCAATTTCGAAAGAATCTAGATTTGTAGAAAATTAAATTCTAAGAACTTTTCTAGAATGCGACATTTCTCTAGGAATGATAAAAAAAAAGTTACATGGGAAAAATTAATCGAAATTGTACATAACGCTAAATCGAACTAACGAATGGATTGTGTCGTATGAAAATTTAAAACTAAAAAAAATAGTACTTCCATTCATGATATCAACATGAAATTTTGAATGCAGCTTGATATTGAGGTTAATAAAAGCGGAGAATTCTAAAATCTTAACTATTATAGTCAGAATAGAAACTCATCTCCTGGTGGCTGGACCAATTTCGAAAGAATCTAGATTTGTAGAAAATTAAATTCTAAGAACTTTTCTAGAATGCGACATTTCTCTACGAATGATAAAAAAAAAGTTACATGGGAAAAATTAATCGAAATTGTACATAACGCTAAATCGAACTAACGAATGGATTGTGTCGTATGAAAATTTAAAACTAAAAAAATTAGTACTTCCATTCATGATATCAACATGAAATTTTGAATGCAGCTTGATATTGAGGTTAATAAAAGCGGAGAATTCTAAAATCTTAACTATTATAGTCGGAATAGAAACTCATCTCCTGGTGGCTGGACCAATTTCGAAAGAATCTAGATTTGTAGAAAATTAAATTCTAAGAACTTTTCTAGAATGCGACATTTCTCTACGAATGATAAAAAAAAAGTTACATGGGAAAAATTAATCGAAATTGTACATAACGCTAAATCGAACTAACGAATGGATTGTGTCGTATGAAAATTTAAAACTAAAAAAAATAGTACTTCCATTCATGATATCAACATGAAATTTTGAATGCAGCTTGATATTGAGGTTAATAAAAGCGGAGAATTCTAAAATCTTAACTATTATAGTCGGAATAGAAACTCATCTCCTGGTGGCTGGACCAATTTCGAAAGAATCTAGATTTGTAGAAAATTAAATTCTAAGAACTTTTCTAGAATGCGACATTTCTCTACGAATGATAAAAAAAAAGTTACATGGGAAAAATTAATCGAAATTGTACATAACGCTAAATCGAACTAACGAATGGATTGTGTCGTATGAAAATTTAAAACTAAAAAAATTAGTACTTCCATTCATGATATCAACATGAAATTTTGAATGCAGCTTGATATTGAGGTTAATAAAAGCGGAGAATTCTAAAATCTTAACTATTATAGTCGGAATAGAAACTCATCTCCTGGTGGCTGGACCAATTTCGAAAGAATCTAGATTTGTAGAAAATTAAATTCTAAGAACTTTTCTAGAATGCGACATTTCTCTACGAATGATAAAAAAAAAGTTACATGGGAAAAATTAATCGAAATTGTACATAACGCTAAATCGAACTAACGAATGGATTGTGTCGTATGAAAATTTAAAACTAAAAAAATTAGTACTTCCATTCATGATATCAACATGAAATTTTGAATGCAGCTTGATATTGAGGTTAATAAAAGCGGAGAATTCTAAAATCTTAACTATTATAGTCGGAATAGAAACTCATCTCCTGGTGGCTGGACCAATTTCGAAAGAATCTAGATTTGTAGAAAATTAAATTCTAAGAACTTTTCTAGAATGCGACATTTCTCTACGAATGATAAAAAAAAAGTTACATGGGAAAAATTAATCGAAATTGTACATAACGCTAAATCGAACTAACGAATGGATTGTGTCGTATGAAAATTTAAAACTAAAAAAATTAGTACTTCCATTCATGATATCAACATGAAATTTTGAATGCAGCTTGATATTGAGGTTAATAAAAGCGGAGAATTCTAAAATCTTAACTATTATAGTCAGAATAGAAACTCATCTCCTGGTGGCTGGACCAATTTCGAAAGAATCTAGATTTGTAGAAAATTAAATTCTAAGAACTTTTCTAGAATGCGACATTTCTCTAGGAATGATAAAAAAAAGTTACATGGGAAAAATTAATCGAAATTGTACATAACGCTAAATCGAACTAACGAATGGATTGTGTCGTATGAAAATTTAAAACTAAAAAAAATAGTACTTCCATTCATGATATCAACATGAAATTTTGAATGCAGCTTGATATTGAGGTTAATAAAAGCGGAGAATTCTAAAATCTTAACTATTATAGTCAGAATAGAAACTCATCTCCTGGTGGCTGGACCAATTTCGAAAGAATCTAGATTTGTAGAAAATTAAATTCTAAGAACTTTTCTAGAATGCGACATTTCTCTACGAATGATAAAAAAAAAGTTACATGGGAAAAATTAATCGAAATTGTACATAACGCTAAATCGAACTAACGAATGGATTGTGTCGTATGAAAATTTAAAACTAAAAAAAATAGTACTTCCATTCATGATATCAACATGAAATTTTGAATGCAGCTTGATATTGAGGTTAATAAAAGCGGAGAATTCTAAAATCTTAACTATTATAGTCAGAATAGAAACTCATCTCCTGGTGGCTGGACCAATTTCGAAAGAATCTAGATTTGTAGAAAATTAAATTCTAAGAACTTTTCTAGAATGCGACATTTCTCTACGAATGATAAAAAAAAAGTTACATGGGAAAAATTAATCGAAATTGTACATAACGCTAAATCGAACTAACGAATGGATTGTGTCGTATGAAAATTTAAAACTAAAAAAAATAGTACTTCCATTCATGATATCAACATGAAATTTTGAATGCAGCTTGATATTGAGGTTAATAAAAGCGGAGAATTCTAAAATCTTAACTATTATAGTCAGAATAGAAACTCATCTCCTGGTGGCTGGACCAATTTCGAAAGAATCTAGATTTGTAGAAAATTAAATTCTAAGAACTTTTCTAGAATGCGACATTTCTCTAGGAATGATAAAAAAAAAGTTACATGGGAAAAATTAATCGAAATTGTACATAACGCTAAATCGAACTAACGAATGGATTGTGTCGTATGAAAATTTAAAACTAAAAAAAATAGTACTTCCATTCATGATATCAACATGAAATTTTGAATGCAGCTTGATATTGAGGTTAATAAAAGCGGAGAATTCTAAAATCTTAACTATTATAGTCAGAATAGAAACTCATCTCCTGGTGGCTGGACCAATTTCGAAAGAATCTAGATTTGTAGAAAATTAAATTCTAAGAACTTTTCTAGAAAGCGACATTTCTCTACGAATGATAAAAAAAAAGTTACATGGGAAAAATTAACCGAAATTGTACATAACGCTAAATCGAACTAACGAATGGATTGTGTCGTATGAAAATTTAAAACTAAAAAAAATAGTACTTCCATTCATGATATCAACATGAAATTTTGAATGCAGCTTGATATTGAGGTTAATAAAAGCGGAGAATTCTAAAATCTTAACTATTATAGTCAGAATAGAAACTCATCTCCTGGTGGCTGGACAATTTCGAAAGAATCTAGATTTGTAGAAAATTAAATATTATTTATTATATTATATAGATTTGTAGAAAATTAAATTCTAAGAACTTTTCTAGAATGCGACATTTCTCTAGGAATGATAAAAAAAAAAGTTACATGGGAAAAATTAATCGAAATTGTACATAACGCTAAATCGAACTAACGAATGGATTGTGTCGTATGAAAATTTAAAACTAAAAAAAATAGTACTTCCATTCATGATATCAACATGAAATTTTGAATGCAGCTTGATATTGAGGTTAATAAAAGCGGAGAATTCTAAAATCTTAACTATTATAGTCGGAATAGAAACTCATCTCCTGGTGGCTGGACCAATTTCGAAAGAATCTAGATTTGTAGAAAATTAAATTCTAAGAACTTTTCTAGAATGCGACATTTCTCTAGGAATGATAAAAAAAAAGTTACATGGGAAAAATTAATCGAAATTGTACATAACGCTAAATCGAACTAACGAATGGATTGTGTCGTATGAAAATTTAAAACTAAAAAAAATAGTACTTCCATTCATGATATCAACATGAAATTTTGAATGCAGCTTGATATTGAGGTTAATAAAAGCGGAGAATTCTAAAATCTTAACTATTATAGTCAGAATAGAAACTCATCTCCTGGTGGCTGGACCAATTTCGAAAGAATCTAGATTTGTAGAAAATTAAATTCTAAGAACTTTTCTAGAATGCGACATTTCTCTACGAATGATAAAAAAAAAGTTACATGGGAAAAATTAATCGAAATTGTACATAACGCTAAATCGAACTAACGAATGGATTGTGTCGTATGAAAATTTAAAACTAAAAAAATTAGTACTTCCATTCATGATATCAACATGAAATTTTGAATGCAGCTTGATATTGAGGTTAATAAAAGCGGAGAATTCTAAAATCTTAACTATTATAGTCGGAATAGAAACTCATCTCCTGGTGGCTGGACCAATTTCGAAAGAATCTAGATTTGTAGAAAATTAAATTCTAAGAACTTTTCTAGAATGCGACATTTCTCTACGAATGATAAAAAAAAAGTTACATGGGAAAAATTAATCGAAATTGTACATAACGCTAAATCGAACTAACGAATGGATTGTGTCGTATGAAAATTTAAAACTAAAAAATTAGTACTTCCATTCATGATATCAACATGAAATTTTGAATGCAGCTTGATATTGAGGTTAATAAAAGCGGAGAATTCTAAAATCTTACCTATTATAGTCAGAATAGAAACTCATCTCCTGGTGGCTGGACCAATTTCGAAAGAATCTAGATTTGTAGAAAATTAAATATTATTTATTATATTATATAGATTTGTAGAAAATTAAATTCTAAGAACTTTTCTAGAATGCGACATTTCTCTAGGAATGATAAAAAAAAAGTTACATGGGAAAAATTAATCGAAATTGTACATAACGCTAAATCGAACTAACGAATGGATTGTGTCGCATGAAAATTTAAAACTAAAAAAAATAGTACTTCCATTCATGATATCAACATGAAATTTTGAATGCAGCTTGATATTGAGGTTAATAAAAGCGGAGAATTCTAAAATCTTAACTATTATAGTCAGAATAGAAACTCATCTCCTGGTGGCTGGACCAATTTCGAAAGAATCTAGATTTGTAGAAAATTAAATTCTAAGAACTTTTCTAGAATGCGACATTTCTCTAGGAATGATAAAAAAAAAGTTACATGGGAAAAATTAATCGAAATTGTACATAACGCTAAATCGAACTAACGAATGGATTGTGTCGTATGAAAATTTAAAACTAAAAAAAATAGTACTTCCATTCATGATATCAACATGAAATTTTGAATGCAGCTTGATATTGAGGTTAATAAAAGCGGAGAATTCTAAAATCTTAACTATTATAGTCAGAATAGAAACTCATCTCCTGGTGGCTGGACCAATTTCGAAAGAATCTAGATTTGTAGAAAATTAAATTCTAAGAACTTTTCTAGAATGCGACATTTCTCTACGAATGATAAAAAAAAAGTTACATGGGAAAAATTAATCGAAATTGTACATAACGCTAAATCGAACTAACGAATGGATTGTGTCGTATGAAAATTTAAAACTAAAAAAAATAGTACTTCCATTCATGATATCAACATGAAATTTTGAATGCAGCTTGATATTGAGGTTAATAAAAGCGGAGAATTCTAAAATCTTAACTATTATAGTCAGAATAGAAACTCATCTCCTGGTGGCTGGACCAATTTCGAAAGAATCTAGATTTGTAGAAAATTAAATTCTAAGAACTTTTCTAGAAAGCGACATTTCTCTACGAATGATAAAAAAAAAGTTACATGGGAAAAATTAATCGAAATTGTACATAACGCTAAATCGAACTAACGAATGGATTGTGTCGTATGAAAATTTAAAACTAAAAAAAATAGTACTTCCATTCATGATATCAACATGAAATTTTGAATGCAGCTTGATATTGAGGTTAATAAAAGCGGAGAATTCTAAAATCTTAACTATTATAGTCAGAATAGAAACTCATCTCCTGGTGGCTGGACCAATTTCGAAAGAATCTAGATTTGTAGAAAATTAAATTCTAAGAACTTTTCTAGAAAGCGACATTTCTCTACGAATGATAAAAAAAAAGTTACATGGGAAAAATTAATCGAAATTGTACATAACGCTAAATCGAACTAACGAATGGATTGTGTCGTATGAAAATTTAAAACTAAAAAAAATAGTACTTCCATTCATGATATCAACATGAAATTTTGAATGCAGCTTGATATTGAGGTTAATAAAAGCGGAGAATTCTAAAATCTTAACTATTATAGTCAGAATAGAAACTCATCTCCTGGTGGCTGGACCAATTTCGAAAGAATCTAGATTTGTAGAAAATTAAATTCTAAGAACTTTTCTAGAATGCGACATTTCTCTAGGAATGATAAAAAAAAAGTTACATGGGAAAAATTAATCGAAATTGTACATAACGCTAAATCGAACTAACGAATGGATTGTGTCGTATGAAAATTTAAAACTAAAAAAATAGTACTTCCATTCATGATATCAACATGAAATTTTGAATGCAGCTTGATATTGAGGTTAATAAAAGCGGAGAATTCTAAAATCTTAACTATTATAGTCAGAATAGAAACTCATCTCCTGGTGGCTGGACCAATTTCGAAAGAATCTAGATTTGTAGAAAATTAAATTCTAAGAACTTTTCTAGAATGCGACATTTCTCTACGAATGATAAAAAAAAAGTTACATGGGAAAAATTAATCGAAATTGTACATAACGCTAAATCGAACTAACGAATGGATTGTGTCGTATGAAAATTTAAAACTAAAAAAAATAGTACTTCCATTCATGATATCAACATGAAATTTTGAATGCAGCTTGATATTGAGGTTAATAAAAGCGGAGAATTCTAAAATCTTAACTATTATAGTCAGAATAGAAACTCATCTCCTGGTGGCTGGACCAATTTCGAAAGAATCTAGATTTGTAGAAAATTAAATTCTAAGAACTTTTCTAGAATGCGACATTTCTCTACGAATGATAAAAAAAAAGTTACATGGGAAAAATTAACCGAAATTGTACATAACGCTAAATCGAACTAACGAATGGATTGTGTCGTATGAAAATTTAAAACTAAAAAAAATAGTACTTCCATTCATGATATCAACATGAAATTTTGAATGCAGCTTGATATTGAGGTTAATAAAAGCGGAGAATTCTAAAATCTTAACTATTATAGTCAGAATAGAAACTCATCTCCTGGTGGCTGGACAATTTCGAAAGAATCTAGATTTGTAGAAAATTAAATATTATTTATTATATTATATAGATTTGTAGAAAATTAAATTCTAAGAACTTTTCTAGAATGCGACATTTCTCTAGGAATGATAAAAAAAAAGTTACATGGGAAAAATTAATCGAAATTGTACATAACGCTAAATCGAACTAACGAATGGATTGTGTCGTATGAAAATTTAAAACTAAAAAAAATAGTACTTCCATTCATGATATCAACATGAAATTTTGAATGCAGCTTGATATTGAGGTTAATAAAAGCGGAGAATTCTAAAATCTTAACTATTATAGTCGGAATAGAAACTCATCTCCTGGTGGCTGGACCAATTTCGAAAGAATCTAGATTTGTAGAAAATTAAATTCTAAGATTTTTTCTAGAATGCGACATTTCTCTAGGAATGATAAAAAAAAAGTTACATGGGAAAAATTAATCGAAATTGTACATAACGCTAAATCGAACTAACGAATGGATTGTGTCGTATGAAAATTTAAAACTAAAAAAATAGTACTTCCATTCATGATATCAACATGAAATTTTGAATGCAGCTTGATATTGAGGTTAATAAAAGCGGAGAATTCTAAAATCTTAACTATTATAGTCAGAATAGAAACTCATCTCCTGGTGGCTGGACCAATTTCGAAAGAATCTAGATTTGTAGAAAATTAAATTCTAAGAACTTTTCTAGAATGCGACATTTCTCTACGAATGATAAAAAAAAAGTTACATGGGAAAAATTAATCGAAATTGTACATAACGCTAAATCGAACTTACGAATGGATTGTGTCGTATGAAAATTTAAAACTAAAAAAATTAGTACTTCCATTCATGATATCAACATGAAATTTTGAATGCAGCTTGATATTGAGGTTAATAAAAGCGGAGAATTCTAAAATCTTAACTATTATAGTCGGAATAGAAACTCATCTCCTGGTGGCTGGACCAATTTCGAAAGAATCTAGATTTGTAGAAAATTAAATTCTAAGAACTTTTCTAGAATGCGACATTTCTCTACGAATGATAAAAAAAAAGTTACATGGGAAAAATTAATCGAAATTGTACATAACGCTAAATCGAACTAACGAATGGATTGTGTCGTATGAAAATTTAAAACTAAAAAAAATAGTACTTCCATTCATGATATCAACATGAAATTTTGAATGCAGCTTGATATTGAGGTTAATAAAAGCGGAGAATTCTAAAATCTTAACTATTATAGTCAGAATAGAAACTCATCTCCTGGTGGCTGGACCAATTTCGAAAGAATCTAGATTTGTAGAAAATTAAATATTATTTATTATATTATATAGATTTGTAGAAAATTAAATTCTAAGAACTTTTCTAGAATGCGACATTTCTCTAGGAATGATAAAAAAAAAGTTACATGGGAAAAATTAATCGAAATTGTACATAACGCTAAATCGAACTAACGAATGGATTGTGTCGTATGAAAATTTAAAACTAAAAAAAATAGTACTTCCATTCATGATATCAACATGAAATTTTGAATGCAGCTTGATATTGAGGTTAATAAAAGCGGAGAATTCTAAAATCTTAACTATTATAGTCAGAATAGAAACTCATCTCCTGGTGGCTGGACCAATTTCGAAAGAATCTAGATTTGTAGAAAATTAAATTCTAAGAACTTTTCTAGAATGCGACATTTCTCTAGGAATGATAAAAAAAAAGTTACATGGGAAAAATTAATCGAAATTGTACATAACGCTAAATCGAACTAACGAATGGATTGTGTCGTATGAAAATTTAAAACTAAAAAAAATAGTACTTCCATTCATGATATCAACATGAAATTTTGAATGCAGCTTGATATTGAGGTTAATAAAAGCGGAGAATTCTAAAATCTTAACTATTATAGTCAGAACAGAAACTCATCTCCTGGTGGCTGGACCAATTTCGAAAGAATCTAGATTTGTAGAAAATTAAATTCTAAGAACTTTTCTAGAATGCGACATTTCTCTACGAATGATAAAAAAAAAGTTACATGGGAAAAATTAATCGAAATTGTACATAACGCTAAATCGAACTAACGAATGGATTGTGTCGTATGAAAATTTAAAACTAAAAAAATTAGTACTTCCATTCATGATATCAACATGAAATTTTGAATGCAGCTTGATATTGAGGTTAATAAAAGCGGAGAATTCTAAAATCTTAACTATTATAGTCAGAATAGAAACTCATCTCCTGGTGGCTGGACCAATTTCGAAAGAATCTAGATTTGTAGAAAATTAAATTCTAAGAACTTTTCTAGAATGCGACATTTCTCTACGAATGATAAAAAAAAAGTTACATGGGAAAAATTAATCGAAATTGTACATAACGCTAAATCGAACTAACGAATGGATTGTGTCGTATGAAAATTTAAAACTAAAAAAAATAGTACTTCCATTCATGATATCAACATGAAATTTTGAATGCAGCTTGATATTGAGGTTAATAAAAGCGGAGAATTCTAAAATCTTAACTATTATAGTCAGAATAGAAACTCATCTCCTGGTGGCTGGACCAATTTCGAAAGAATCTAGATTTGTAGAAAATTAAATTCTAAGAACTTTTCTAGAAAGCGACATTTCTCTACGAATGATAAAAAAAAAGTTACATGGGAAAAATTAATCGAAATTGTACATAACGCTAAATCGAACTAACGAATGGATTGTGTCGTATGAAAATTTAAAATTAAAAAAAATAGTACTTCCATTCATGATATCAACATGAAATTTTGAATGCAGCTTGATATTGAGGTTAATAAAAGCGGAGAATTCTAAAATCTTAACTATTATAGTCAGAATAGAAACTCATCTCCTGGTGGCTGGACCAATTTCGAAAGAATCTAGATTTGTAGAAAATTAAATTCTAAGAACTTTTCTAGAAAGCGACATTTCTCTAGGAATGATAAAAAAAAAGTTACATGGGAAAAATTAATCGAAATTGTACATAACGCTAAATCGAACTAACGAATGGATTGTGTCGTATGAAAATTTAAAACTAAAAAAAATAGTACTTCCATTCATGATATCAACATGAAATTTTGAATGCAGCTTGATATTGAGGTTAATAAAAGCGGAGAATTCTAAAATCTTAACTATTATAGTCAGAATAGAAACTCATCTCCTGGTGGCTGGACCAATTTCGAAAGAATCTAGATTTGTAGAAAATTAAATTCTAAGAACTTTTCTAGAATGCGACATTTCTCTACGAATGATAAAAAAAAAGTTACATGGGAAAAATTAATCGAAATTGTACATAACGCTAAATCGAACTAACGAATGGATTGTGTCGTATGAAAATTTAAAACTAAAAAAAATAGTACTTCCATTCATGATATCAACATGAAATTTTGAATGCAGCTTGATATTGAGGTTAATAAAAGCGGAGAATTCTAAAATCTTAACTATTATAGTCAGAATAGAAACTCATCTCCTGGTGGCTGGACCAATTTCGAAAGAATCTAGATTTGTAGAAAATTAAATTCTAAGAACTTTTCTAGAATGCGACATTTCTCTACGAATGATAAAAAAAAAGTTACATGGGAAAAATTAATCGAAATTGTACATAACGCTAAATCGAACTAACGAATGGATTGTGTCGTATGAAAATTTAAAACTAAAAAAAATAGTACTTCCATTCATGATATCAACATGAAATTTTGAATGCAGCTTGATATTGAGGTTAATAAAAGCGGAGAATTCTAAAATCTTAACTATTATAGTCGGAATAGAAACTCATCTCCTGGTGGCTGGACCAATTTCGAAAGAATCTAGATTTGTAGAAAATTAAATTCTAAGAACTTTTCTAGAATGCGACATTTCTCTAGGAATGATAAAAAAAAAGTTACATGGGAAAAATTAATCGAAATTGTACATAACGCTAAATCGAACTAACGAATGGATTGTGTCGTATGAAAATTTAAAACTAAAAAAAATAGTACTTCCATTCATGATATCAACATGAAATTTTGAATGCAGCTTGATATTGAGGTTAATAAAAGCGGAGAATTCTAAAATCTTAACTATTATAGTCGGAATAGAAACTCATCTCCTGGTGGCTGGACCAATTTCGAAAGAATCTAGATTTGTAGAAAATTAAATTCTAAGAACTTTTCTAGAATGCGACATTTCTCTACGAATGATAAAAAAAAAGTTACATGGGAAAAATTAATCGAAATTGTACATAACGCTAAATCGAACTAACGAATGGATTGTGTCGTATGAAAATTTAAAACTAAAAAATTAGTACTTCCATTCATGATATCAACATGAAATTTTGAATGCAGCTTGATATTGAGGTTAATAAAAGCGGAGAATTCTAAAATCTTACTTATTATAGTCAGAATAGAAACTCATCTCCTGGTGGCTGGACCAATTTCGAAAGAATCTAGATTTGTAGAAAATTAAATATTATTTATTATATTATATAGATTTGTAGAAAATTAAATTCTAAGAACTTTTCTAGAATGCGACATTTCTCTAGGAATGATAAAAAAAAAGTTACATGGGAAAAATTAATCGAAATTGTACATAACGCTAAATCGAACTAACGAATGGATTGTGTCGCATGAAAATTTAAAACTAAAAAAAATAGTACTTCCATTCATGATATCAACATGAAATTTTGAATGCAGCTTGATATTGAGGTTAATAAAAGCGGAGAATTCTAAAATCTTAACTATTATAGTCAGAATAGAAACTCATCTCCTGGTGGCTGGACCAATTTCGAAAGAATCTAGATTTGTAGAAAATTAAATTCTAAGAACTTTTCTAGAATGCGACATTTCTCTAGGAATGATAAAAAAAAAGTTACATGGGAAAAATTAATCGAAATTGTACATAACGCTAAATCGAACTAACGAATGGATTGTGTCGTATGAAAATTTAAAACTAAAAAAAATAGTACTTCCATTCATGATATCAACATGAAATTTTGAATGCAGCTTGATATTGAGGTTAATAAAAGCGGAGAATTCTAAAATCTTAACTATTATAGTCAGAATAGAAACTCATCTCCTGGTGGCTGGACCAATTTCGAAAGAATCTAGATTTGTAGAAAATTAAATTCTAAGAACTTTTCTAGAATGCGACATTTCTCTACGAATGATAAAAAAAAAGTTACATGGGAAAAATTAATCGAAATTGTACATAACGCTAAATCGAACTAACGAATGGATTGTGTCGTATGAAAATTTAAAACTAAAAAAAATAGTACTTCCATTCATGATATCAACATGAAATTTTGAATGCAGCTTGATATTGAGGTTAATAAAAGCGGAGAATTCTAAAATCTTAACTATTATAGTCAGAATAGAAACTCATCTCCTGGTGGCTGGACCAATTTCGAAAGAATCTAGATTTGTAGAAAATTAAATTCTAAGAACTTTTCTAGAAAGCGACATTTCTCTACGAATGATAAAAAAAAAGTTACATGGGAAAAATTAATCGAAATTGTACATAACGCTAAATCGAACTAACGAATGGATTGTGTCGTATGAAAATTTAAAACTAAAAAAAATAGTACTTCCATTCATGATATCAACATGAAATTTTGAATGCAGCTTGATATTGAGGTTAATAAAAGCGGAGAATTCTAAAATCTTAACTATTATAGTCAGAATAGAAACTCATCTCCTGGTGGCTGGACCAATTTCGAAAGAATCTAGATTTGTAGAAAATTAAATTCTAAGAACTTTTCTAGAAAGCGACATTTCTCTACGAATGATAAAAAAAAAGTTACATGGGAAAAATTAATCGAAATTGTACATAACGCTAAATCGAACTAACGAATGGATTGTGTCGTATGAAAATTTAAAACTAAAAAAAATAGTACTTCCATTCATGATATCAACATGAAATTTTGAATGCAGCTTGATATTGAGGTTAATAAAAGCGGAGAATTCTAAAATCTTAACTATTATAGTCAGAATAGAAACTCATCTCCTGGTGGCTGGACCAATTTCGAAAGAATCTAGATTTGTAGAAAATTAAATTCTAAGAACTTTTCTAGAAAGCGACATTTCTCTAGGAATGATAAAAAAAAAGTTACATGGGAAAAATTAATCGAAATTGTACATAACGCTAAATCGAACTAACGAATGGATTGTGTCGTATGAAAATTTAAAACTAAAAAAATAGTACTTCCATTCATGATATCAACATGAAATTTTGAATGCAGCTTGATATTGAGGTTAATAAAAGCGGAGAATTCTAAAATCTTAACTATTATAGTCAGAATAGAAACTCATCTCCTGGTGGCTGGACCAATTTCGAAAGAATCTAGATTTGTAGAAAATTAAATTCTAAGAACTTTTCTAGAATGCGACATTTCTCTACGAATGATAAAAAAAAAGTTACATGGGAAAAATTAATCGAAATTGTACATAACGCTAAATCGAACTAACGAATGGATTGTGTCGTATGAAAATTTAAAACTAAAAAAAATAGTACTTCCATTCATGATATCAACATGAAATTTTGAATGCAGCTTGATATTGAGGTTAATAAAAGCGGAGAATTCTAAAATCTTAACTATTATAGTCAGAATAGAAACTCATCTCCTGGTGGCTGGACCAATTTCGAAAGAATCTAGATTTGTAGAAAATTAAATTCTAAGAACTTTTCTAGAATGCGACATTTCTCTACGAATGATAAAAAAAAAGTTACATGGGAAAAATTAACCGAAATTGTACATAACGCTAAATCGAACTAACGAATGGATTGTGTCGTATGAAAATTTAAAACTAAAAAAAATAGTACTTCCATTCATGATATCAACATGAAATTTTGAATGCAGCTTGATATTGAGGTTAATAAAAGCGGAGAATTCTAAAATCTTAACTATTATAGTCAGAATAGAAACTCATCTCCTGGTGGCTGGACAATTTCGAAAGAATCTAGATTTGTAGAAAATTAAATATTATTTATTATATTATATAGATTTGTAGAAAATTAAATTCTAAGAACTTTTCTAGAATGCGACATTTCTCTAGGAATGATAAAAAAAAAGTTACATGGGAAAAATTAATCGAAATTGTACATAACGCTAAATCGAACTAACGAATGGATTGTGTCGTATGAAAATTTAAAACTAAAAAAAATAGTACTTCCATTCATGATATCAACATGAAATTTTGAATGCAGCTTGATATTGAGGTTAATAAAAGCGGAGAATTCTAAAATCTTAACTATTATAGTCGGAATAGAAACTCATCTCCTGGTGGCTGGACCAATTTCGAAAGAATCTAGATTTGTAGAAAATTAAATTCTAAGATTTTTTCTAGAATGCGACATTTCTCTAGGAATGATAAAAAAAAAGTTACATGGGAAAAATTAATCGAAATTGTACATAACGCTAAATCGAACTAACGAATGGATTGTGTCGTATGAAAATTTAAAACTAAAAAAATAGTACTTCCATTCATGATATCAACATGAAATTTTGAATGCAGCTTGATATTGAGGTTAATAAAAGCGGAGAATTCTAAAATCTTAACTATTATAGTCAGAATAGAAACTCATCTCCTGGTGGCTGGACCAATTTCGAAAGAATCTAGATTTGTAGAAAATTAAATTCTAAGAACTTTTCTAGAATGCGACATTTCTCTACGAATGATAAAAAAAAAGTTACATGGGAAAAATTAATCGAAATTGTACATAACGCTAAATCGAACTTACGAATGGATTGTGTCGTATGAAAATTTAAAACTAAAAAAATTAGTACTTCCATTCATGATATCAACATGAAATTTTGAATGCAGCTTGATATTGAGGTTAATAAAAGCGGAGAATTCTAAAATCTTAACTATTATAGTCGGAATAGAAACTCATCTCCTGGTGGCTGGACCAATTTCGAAAGAATCTAGATTTGTAGAAAATTAAATTCTAAGAACTTTTCTAGAATGCGACATTTCTCTACGAATGATAAAAAAAAAGTTACATGGGAAAAATTAATCGAAATTGTACATAACGCTAAATCGAACTAACGAATGGATTGTGTCGTATGAAAATTTAAAACTAAAAAAAATAGTACTTCCATTCATGATATCAACATGAAATTTTGAATGCAGCTTGATATTGAGGTTAATAAAAGCGGAGAATTCTAAAATCTTAACTATTATAGTCAGAATAGAAACTCATCTCCTGGTGGCTGGACCAATTTCGAAAGAATCTAGATTTGTAGAAAATTAAATATTATTTATTATATTATATAGATTTGTAGAAAATTAAATTCTAAGAACTTTTCTAGAATGCGACATTTCTCTAGGAATGATAAAAAAAAAGTTACATGGGAAAAATTAATCGAAATTGTACATAACGCTAAATCGAACTAACGAATGGATTGTGTCGTATGAAAATTTAAAACTAAAAAAATAGTACTTCCATTCATGATATCAACATGAAATTTTGAATGCAGCTTGATATTGAGGTTAATAAAAGCGGAGAATTCTAAAATCTTAACTATTATAGTCAGAATAGAAACTCATCTCCTGGTGGCTGGACCAATTTCGAAAGAATCTAGATTTGTAGAAAATTAAATTCTAAGAACTTTTCTAGAATGCGACATTTCTCTAGGAATGATAAAAAAAAAGTTACATGGGAAAAATTAATCGAAATTGTACATAACGCTAAATCGAACTAACGAATGGATTGTGTCGTATGAAAATTTAAAACTAAAAAAAATAGTACTTCCATTCATGATATCAACATGAAATTTTGAATGCAGCTTGATATTGAGGTTAATAAAAGCGGAGAATTCTAAAATCTTAACTATTATAGTCAGAACAGAAACTCATCTCCTGGTGGCTGGACCAATTTCGAAAGAATCTAGATTTGTAGAAAATTAAATTCTAAGAACTTTTCTAGAATGCGACATTTCTCTACGAATGATAAAAAAAAAGTTACATGGGAAAAATTAATCGAAATTGTACATAACGCTAAATCGAACTAACGAATGGATTGTGTCGTATGAAAATTTAAAACTAAAAAAATTAGTACTTCCATTCATGATATCAACATGAAATTTTGAATGCAGCTTGATATTGAGGTTAATAAAAGCGGAGAATTCTAAAATCTTAACTATTATAGTCAGAATAGAAACTCATCTCCTGGTGGCTGGACCAATTTCGAAAGAATCTAGATTTGTAGAAAATTAAATTCTAAGAACTTTTCTAGAATGCGACATTTCTCTACGAATGATAAAAAAAAAGTTACATGGGAAAAATTAATCGAAATTGTACATAACGCTTAATCGAACTAACGAATGGATTGTGTCGTATGAAAATTTAAAACTAAAAAAAATAGTACTTCCATTCATGATATCAACATGAAATTTTGAATGCAGCTTGATATTGAGGTTAATAAAAGCCGAGAATTCTAAAATCTTAACTATTATAGTCAGAATAGAAACTCATCTCCTGGTGGCTGGACCAATTTCGAAAGAATCTAGATTTGTAGAAAATTAAATTCTAAGAACTTTTCTAGAAAGCGACATTTCTCTACGAATGATAAAAAAAAAGTTACATGGGAAAAATTAATCGAAATTGTACATAACGCTAAATCGAACTAACGAATGGATTGTGTCGTATGAAAATTTAAAATTAAAAAAAATAGTACTTCCATTCATGATATCAACATGAAATTTTGAATGCAGCTTGATATTGAGGTTAATAAAAGCGGAGAATTCTAAAATCTTAACTATTATAGTCAGAATAGAAACTCATCTCCTGGTGGCTGGACCAATTTCGAAAGAATCTAGATTTGTAGAAAATTAAATTCTAAGAACTTTTCTAGAAAGCGACATTTCTCTAGGAATGATAAAAAAAAAGTTACATGGGAAAAATTAATCGAAATTGTACATAACGCTAAATCGAACTAACGAATGGATTGTGTCGTATGAAAATTTAAAACTAAAAAAAATAGTACTTCCATTCATGATATCAACATGAAATTTTGAATGCAGCTTGATATTGAGGTTAATAAAAGCGGAGAATTCTAAAATCTTAACTATTATAGTCAGAATAGAAACTCATCTCCTGGTGGCTGGACCAATTTCGAAAGAATCTAGATTTGTAGAAAATTAAATTCTAAGAACTTTTCTAGAATGCGACATTTCTCTACGAATGATAAAAAAAAAGTTACATGGGAAAAATTAATCGAAATTGTACATAACGCTAAATCGAACTAACGAATGGATTGTGTCGTATGAAAATTTAAAACTAAAAAAAATAGTACTTCCATTCATGATATCAACATGAAATTTTGAATGCAGCTTGATATTGAGGTTAATAAAAGCGGAGAATTCTAAAATCTTAACTATTATAGTCAGAATAGAAACTCATCTCCTGGTGGCTGGACCAATTTCGAAAGAATCTAGATTTGTAGAAAATTAAATTCTAAGAACTTTTCTAGAATGCGACATTTCTCTACGAATGATAAAAAAAAAGTTACATGGGAAAAATTAATCGAAATTGTACATAACGCTAAATCGAACTAACGAATGGATTGTGTCGTATGAAAATTTAAAACTAAAAAAAATAGTACTTCCATTCATGATATCAACATGAAATTTTGAATGCAGCTTGATATTGAGGTTAATAAAAGCGGAGAATTCTAAAATCTTAACTATTATAGTCGGAATAGAAACTCATCTCCTGGTGGCTGGACCAATTTCGAAAGAATCTAGATTTGTAGAAAATTAAATTCTAAGAACTTTTCTAGAATGCGACATTTCTCTAGGAATGATAAAAAAAAAGTTACATGGGAAAAATTAATCGAAATTGTACATAACGCTAAATCGAACTAACGAATGGATTGTGTCGTATGAAAATTTAAAACTAAAAAAAATAGTACTTCCATTCATGATATCAACATGAAATTTTGAATGCAGCTTGATATTGAGGTTAATAAAAGCGGAGAATTCTAAAATCTTAACTATTATAGTCGGAATAGAAACTCATCTCCTGGTGGCTGGACCAATTTCGAAAGAATCTAGATTTGTAGAAAATTAAATTCTAAGAACTTTGATAGAAAGCGACATTTCTCTACGAATGATAAAAAAAAAGTTACATGGGAAAAATTAATCGAAATTGTACATAACGCTAAATCGAACTAACGAATGGATTGTGTCGTATGAAAATTTAAAACTAAAAAAAATAGTACTTCCATTCATGATATCAACATGAAATTTTGAATGCAGCTTGATATTGAGGTTAATAAAAGCGGAGAATTCTAAAATCTTAACTATTATAGTCAGAAAAGAAACTCATCTCCTGGTGGCTGGACCAATTTCGAAAGAATCTAGATTTGTAGAAAATTAAATTCTAAGAACTTTTCTAGAAAGCGACATTTCTCTACGAATGATAAAAAAAAAGTTACATGGGAAAAATTAATCGAAATTGTACATAACGCTAAATCGAACTAACGAATGGATTGTGTCGTATGAAAATTTAAAACTAAAAAAAATAGTACTTCCATTCATGATATCAACATGAAATTTTGAATGCAGCTTGATATTGAGGTTAATAAAAGCGGAGAATTCTAAAATCTTAACTATTATAGTCAGAATAGAAACTCATCTCCTGGTGGCTGGACCAATTTCGAAAGAATCTAGATTTGTAGAAAATTAAATTCTAAGAACTTTTCTAGAAAGCGACATTTCTCTACGAATGATAAAAAAAAAGTTACATGGGAAAAATTAATCGAAATTGTACATAACGCTAAATCGAACTAACGAATGGATTGTGTCGTATGAAAATTTAAAACTAAAAAAAATAGTACTTCCATTCATGATATCAACATGAAATTTTGAATGCAGCTTGATATTGAGGTTAATAAAAGCGGAGAATTCTAAAATCTTAACTATTATAGTCAGAATAGAAACTCATCTCCTGGTGGCTGGACCAATTTCGAAAGAATCTAGATTTGTAGAAAATTAAATTCTAAGAACTTTTCTAGAAAGCGACATTTCTCTACGAATGATAAAAAAAAAGTTACATGGGAAAAATTAATCGAAATTGTACATAACGCTAAATCGAACTAACGAATGGATTGTGTCGTATGAAAATTTAAAACTAAAAAAAATAGTACTTCCATTCATGATATCAACATGAAATTTTGAATGCAGCTTGATATTGAGGTTAATAAAAGCGGAGAATTCTAAAATCTTAACTATTATAGTCAGAATAGAAACTCATCTCCTGGTGGCTGGACCAATTTCGAAAGAATCTAGATTTGTAGAAAATTAAATTCTAAGAACTTTTCTAGAAAGCGACATTTCTCTACGAATGATAAAAAAAAAGTTACATGGGAAAAATTAATCGAAATTGTACATAACGCTAAATCGAACTAACGAATGGATTGTGTCGTATGAAAATTTAAAACTAAAAAAATTAGTACTTCCATTCATGATATCAACATGAAATTTTGAATGCAGCTTGATATTGAGGTTAATAAAAGCGGAGAATTCTAAAATCTTAACTATTATAGTCGGAATAGAAACTCATCTCCTGGTGGCTGGACCAATTTCGAAAGAATCTAGATTTGTAGAAAATTAAATTCTAAGAACTTTTCTAGAATGCGACATTTCTCTACGAATGATAAAAAAAAAGTTACATGGGAAAAATTAATCGAAATTGTACATAACGCTAAATCGAACTAACGAATGGATTGTGTCGTATGAAAATTTAAAACTAAAAAAATTAGTACTTCCATTCATGATATCAACATGAAATTTTGAATGCAGCTTGATATTGAGGTTAATAAAAGCGGAGAATTCTAAAATCTTAACTATTATAGTCAGAATAGAAACTCATCTCCTGGTGGCTGGACCAATTTCGAAAGAATCTAGATTTGTAGAAAATTAAATTCTAAGAACTTTTCTAGAATGCGACATTTCTCTACGAATGATAAAAAAAAGTTACATGGGAAAAATTAATCGAAATTGTACATAACGCTAAATCGAACTAACGAATGGATTGTGTCGTATGAAAATTTAAAACTAAAAAAAATAGTACTTCCATTCATGATATCAACATGAAATTTTGAATGCAGCTTGATATTGAGGTTAATAAAAGCGGAGAATTCTAAAATCTTAACTATTATAGTCAGAATAGAAACTCATCTCCTGGTGGCTGGACCAATTTCGAAAGAATCTAGATTTGTAGAAAATTAAATTCTAAGAACTTTTCTAGAATGCGACATTTCTCTAGGAATGATAAAAAAAAAGTTACATGGGAAAAATTAATCGAAATTGTACATAACGCTAAATCGAACTAACGAATGGATTGTGTCGTATGAAAATTTAAAACTAAAAAAAATAGTACTTCCATTCATGATATCAACATGAAATTTTGAATGCAGCTTGATATTGAGGTTAATAAAAGCGGAGAATTCTAAAATCTTAACTATTATAGTCAGAATAGAAACTCATCTCCTGGTGGCTGGACCAATTTCGAAAGAATCTAGATTTGTAGAAAATTAAATTCTAAGAACTTTTCTAGAAAGCGACATTTCTCTACGAATGATAAAAAAAAAGTTACATGGGAAAAATTAATCGAAATTGTACATAACGCTAAATCGAACTAACGAATGGATTGTGTCGTATGAAAATTTAAAACTAAAAAAAATAGTACTTCCATTCATGATATCAACATGAAATTTTGAATGCAGCTTGATATTGAGGTTAATAAAAGCGGAGAATTCTAAAATCTTAACTATTATAGTCAGAATAGAAACTCATCTCCTGGTGGCTGGACCAATTTCAAAAGAATCTAGATTTGTAGAAAATTAAATTCTAAGAACTTTTCTAGAATGCGACATTTCTCTAGGAATGATAAAAAAAAAGTTACATGGGAAAAATTAATCGAAATTGTACATAACGCTAAATCGAACTAACGAATGGATTGTGTCGTATGAAAATTTAAAACTAAAAAAAATAGTACTTCCATTCATGATATCAACATGAAATTTTGAATGCAGCTTGATATTGAGGTTAATAAAAGCGGAGAATTCTAAAATCTTAACTATTATAGTCAGAATAGAAACTCATCTCCTGGTGGCTGGACAATTTCGAAAGAATCTAGATTTGTAGAAAATTAAATATTATTTATTATATTATATAGATTTGTAGAAAATTAAATTCTAAGAACTTTTCTAGAATGCGACATTTCTCTACGAATGATAAAAAAAAAGTTACATGGGAAAAATTAATCGAAATTGTACATAACGCTAAATCGAACTAACGAATGGATTGTGTCGTATGAAAATTTAAAACTAAAAAAAATAGTACTTCCATTCATGATATCAACATGAAATTTTGAATGCAGCTTGATACTGAGGTTAATAAAAGCGGAGAATTCTAAAATCTTAACTATTATAGTCAGAATAGAAACTCATCTCCTGGTGGCTGGACCAATTTCGAAAGAATCTAGATTTGTAGAAAATTAAATTCTAAGAACTTTTCTAGAATGCGACATTTCTCTACGAATGATAAAAAAAAAGTTACATGGGAAAAATTAATCGAAATTGTACATAACGCTAAATCGAACTAACGAATGGATTGTGTCGTATGAAAATTTAAAACTAAAAAAAATAGTACTTCCATTCATGATATCAACATGAAATTTTGAATGCAGCTTGATATTGAGGTTAATAAAAGCGGAGAATTCTAAAATCTTAACTATTATAGTCAGAATAGAAACTCATCTCCTGGTGGCTGGACCAATTTCGAAAGAATCTAGATTTGTAGAAAATTAAATTCTAAGAACTTTTCTAGAAAGCGACATTTCTCTACGAATGATAAAAAAAAGTTACATGGGAAAAATTAATCGAAATTGTACATAACGCTAAATCGAACTAACGAATGGATTGTGTCATATGAAAATTTAAAACTAAAAAAAATAGTACTTCCATTCATGATATCAACATGAAATTTTGAATGCAGCTTGATATTGAGGTTAATAAAAGCGGAGAATTCTAAAATCTTAACTATTATAGTCAGAATAGAAACTCATCTCCTGGTGGCTGGACCAATTTCGAAAGAATCTAGATTTGTAGAAAATTAAATTCTAAGAACTTTTCTAGAATGCGACATTTCTCTACGAATGATAAAAAAAAAGTTACATGGGAAAAATTAATCGAAATTGTACATAACGCTAAATCGAACTAACGAATGGATTGTGTCGTATGAAAATTTAAAACTAAAAAAAATAGTACTTCCATTCATGATATCAACATGAAATTTTGAATGCAGCTTGATATTGAGGTTAATAAAAGCGGAGAATTCTAAAATCTTAACTATTATAGTCAGAATAGAAACTCATCTCCTGGTGGCTGGACCAATTTCGAAAGAATCTAGATTTGTAGAAAATTAAATTCTAAGAACTTTTCTAGAAAGCGACATTTCTCTACGAATGATAAAAAAAAAGTTACATGGGAAAAATTAATCGAAATTGTACATAACGCTAAATCGAACTAACGAATGGATTGTGTCGTATGAAAATTTAAAACTAAAAAAAATAGTACTTCCATTCATGATATCAACATGAAATTTTGAATGCAGCTTGATATTGAGGTTAATAAAAGCGGAGAATTCTAAAATCTTAACTATTATAGTCAGAATAGAAACTCATCTCCTGGTGGCTGGACAATTTCGAAAGAATCTAGATTTGTAGAAAATTAAATATTATTTATTATATTATATAGATTTGTAGAAAATTAAATTCTAAGAACTTTTTTAGAATGCGACATTTCTCTACGAATGATAAAAAAAAAGTTACATGGGAAAAATTAATCGAAATTGTACATAACGCTAAATCGAACTAACGAATGGATTGTGTCGTATGAAAATTTAAAACTAAAAAAAATAGTACTTCCATTCATGATATCAACATGAAATTTTGAATGCAGCTTGATATTGAGGTTACTAAAAGCGGAGAATTCTAAAATCTTAACTATTATAGTCAGAATAGAAACTCATCTCCTGGTGGCTGGACCAATTTCGAAAGAATCTAGATTTGTAGAAAATTAAATTCTAAGAACTTTTCTAGAATGCGACATTTCTCTACGAATGATAAAAAAAAAGTTACATGGGAAAAATTAATCGAAATTGTACATAACGCTAAATCGAACTAACGAATGGATTGTGTCGTATGAAAATTTAAAACTAAAAAAAATAGTACTTCCATTCATGATATCAACATGAAATTTTGAATGCAGCTTGATATTGAGGTTAATAAAAGCGGAGAATTCTAAAATCTTAACTATTATAGTCAGAATAGAAACTCATCTCCTGGTGGCTGGACCAATTTCGAAAGAATCTAGATTTGTAGAAAATTAAATTCTAAGAACTTTTCTAGAATGCGACATTTCTCTACGAATGATAAAAAAAAAGTTACATGGGAAAAATTAATCGAAATTGTACATAACGCTAAATCGAACTAACGAATGGATTGTGTCGTATGAAAATTTAAAACTAAAAAAAATAGTACTTCCATTCATGATATCAACATGAAATTTTGAATGCAGCTTGATATTGAGGTTAATAAAAGCGGAGAATTCTAAAATCTTAACTATTATAGTCAGAATAGAAACTCATCTCGTGGTGGCTGGACCAATTTCGAAAGAATCTAGATTTGTAGAAAATTAAATTCTAAGAACTTTTCTAGAAAGCGACATTTCTCTACGAATGATAAAAAAAAAGTTACATGGGAAAAATTAATCGAAATTGTACATAACGCTAAATCGAACTAACGAATGGATTGTGTCGTATGAAAATTTAAAACTAAAAAAAATAGTACTTCCATTCATGATATCAACATGAAATTTTGAATGCAGCTTGATATTGAGGTTAATAAAAGCGGAGAATTCTAAAATCTTAACTATTATAGTCAGAATAGAAACTCATCTCCTGGTGGCTGGACCAATTTCGAAAGAATCTAGATTTGTAGAAAATTAAATTCTAAGAACTTTTCTAGAATGCGACATTTCTCTACGAATGATAAAAAAAAAGTTACATGGGAAAAATTAATCGAAATTGTACATAACGCTAAATCGAACTAACGAATGGATTGTGTCGTATGAAAATTTAAAACTAAAAAAAATAGTACTTCCATTCATGATATCAACATGAAATTTTGAATGCAGCTTGATATTGAGGTTAATAAAAGCGGAGAATTCTAAAATCTTAACTATTATAGTCAGAATAGAAACTCATCTCCTGGTGGCTGGACCAATTTCGAAAGAATCTAGATTTGTAGAAAATTAAATTCTAAGAACTTTTCTAGAAAGCGACATTTCTCTACGAATGATAAAAAAAAAGTTACATGGGAAAAATTAATCGAAATTGTACATAACGCTAAATCGAACTAACGAATGGATTGTGTCGTATGAAAATTTAAAACTAAAAAAAATAGTACTTCCATTCATGATATCAACATGAAATTTTGAATGCAGCTTGATATTGAGGTTAATAAAAGCGGAGAATTCTAAAATCTTAACTATTATAGTCAGAATAGAAACTCATCTCCTGGTGGCTGGACAATTTCGAAAGAATCTAGATTTGTAGAAAATTAAATATTATTTATTATATTATATAGATTTGTAGAAAATTAAATTCTAAGAACTTTTTTAGAATGCGACATTTCTCTACGAATGATAAAAAAAAAGTTACATGGGAAAAATTAATCGAAATTGTACATAACGCTAAATCGAACTAACGAATGGATTGTGTCGTATGAAAATTTAAAACTAAAAAAAATAGTACTTCCATTCATGATATCAACATGAAATTTTGAATGCAGCTTGATATTGAGGTTAATAAAAGCGGAGAATTCTAAAATCTTAACTATTATAGTCAGAATAGAAACTCATCTCCTGGTGGCTGGACCAATTTCGAAAGAATCTAGATTTGTAGAAAATTAAATTCTAAGAACTTTTCTAGAATGCGACATTTCTCTACGAATGATAAAAAAAAAGTTACATGGGAAAAATTAATCGAAATTGTACATAACGCTAAATCGAACTAACGAATGGATTGTGTCGTATGAAAATTTAAAACTAAAAAAAATAGTACTTCCATTCATGATATCAACATGAAATTTTGAATGCAGCTTGATATTGAGGTTAATAAAAGCGGAGAATTCTAAAATCTTAACTATTATAGTCAGAATAGAAACTCATCTCCTGGTGGCTGGACCAATTTCGAAAGAATCTAGATTTGTAGAAAATTAAATTCTAAGAACTTTTCTAGAAAGCGACATTTCTCTACGAATGATAAAAAAAAAGTTACATGGGAAAAATTAATCGAAATTGTACATAACGCTAAATCGAACTAACGAATGGATTGTGTCGTATGAAAATTTAAAACTAAAAAAAATAGTACTTCCATTCATGATATCAACATGAAATTTTGAATGCAGCTTGATATTGAGGTTAATAAAAGCGGAGAATTCTAAAATCTTAACTATTATAGTCAGAATAGAAACTCATCTCCTGGTGGCTGGACAATTTCGAAAGAATCTAGATTTGTAGAAAATTAAATATTATTTATTATATTATATAGATTTGTAGAAAATTAAATTCTAAGAACTTTTTTAGAATGCGACATTTCTCTACGAATGATAAAAAAAAAGTTACATGGGAAAAATTAATCGAAATTGTACATAACGGTAAATCGAACTAACGAATGGATTGTGTTGTATGAAAATTTAAAACTAAAAAAAATAGTACTTCCATTCATGATATCAACATGAAATTTTGAATGCAGCTTGATATTGAGGTTAATAAAAGCGGAGAATTCTAAAATCTTAACTATTATAGTCAGAATAGAAACTCATCTCCTGGTGGCTGGACCAATTTCGAAAGAATCTAGATTTGTAGAAAATTAAATTCTAAGAACTTTTCTAGAATGCGACATTTCTCTACGAATGATAAAAAAAAAGTTACATGGGAAAAATTAATCGAAATTGTACATAACGCTAAATCGAACTAACGAATGGATTGTGTCGTATGAAAATTTAAAACTAAAAAAATTAGTACTTCCATTCATGATATCAACATGAAATTTTGAATGCAGCTTGATATTGAGGTTAATAAAAGCGGAGAATTCTAAAATCTTAACTATTATAGTCAGAATAGAAACTCATCTCCTGGTGGCTGGACCAATTTCGAAAGAATCTAGATTTGTAGAAAATTAAATTCTAAGAACTTTTCTAGAATGCGACATTTCTCTACGAATGATAAAAAAAAAGTTACATGGGAAAAATTAATCGAAATTGTACATAACGCTAAATCGAACTAACGAATGGATTGTGTCGTATGAAAATTTAAAACTAAAAAAAATAGTACTTCCATTCATGATATCAACATGAAATTTTGAATGCAGCTTGATATTGAGGTTAATAAAAGCGGAGAATTCTAAAATCTTAACTATTATAGTCAGAATAGAAACTCATCTCCTGGTGGCTGGACCAATTTTGAAAGAATCTAGATTTGTAGAAAATTAAATTCTAAGAACTTTTCTAGAATGCGACATTTCTCTACGAATGATAAAAAAAAAGTTACATGGGAAAAATTAATCGAAATTGTACATAACGCTAAATCGAACTAACGAATGGATTGTGTCGTATGAAAATTTAAAACTAAAAAAATTAGTACTTCCATTCATGATATCAACATGAAATTTTGAATGCAGCTTGATATTGAGGTTAATAAAAGCTGAGAATTCTAAAATCTTAACTATTATAGTCAGAATAGAAACTCATCTCCTGGTGGCTGGACCAATTTCGAAAGAATCTAGATTTGTAGAAAATTAAATTCTAAGAACTTTTCTAGAATGCGACATTTCTCTACGAATGATAAAAAAAAAGTTACATGGGAAAAATTAATCGAAATTGTACATAACGCTAAATCGAACTAACGAATGGATTGTGTCGTATGAAAATTTAAAACTAAAAAAAATAGTACTTCCATTCATGATATCAACATGAAATTTTGAATGCAGCTTGATATTGAGGTTAATAAAAGCGGAGAATTCTAAATCTTAACTATTATAGTCAGAATAGAAACTCATCTCCTGGTGGCTGGACCAATTTCGAAAGAATCTAGATTTGTAGAAAATTAAATTCTAAGAACTTTTCTAGAAAGCGACATTTCTCTACGAATGATAAAAAAAAAGTTACATGGGAAAAATTAATCGAAATTGTACATAACGCTAAATCGAACTAACGAATGGATTGTGTCGTATGAAAATTTAAAACTAAAAAAAATAGTACTTCCATTCATGATATCAACATGAAATTTTGAATGCAGCTTGATATTGAGGTTAATAAAAGCGGAGAATTCTAAATCTTAACTATTATAGTCAGAATAGAAACTCATCTCCTGGTGGCTGGACCAATTTCGAAAGAATCTAGATTTGTAGAAAATTAAATTCTAAGAACTTTTCTAGAATGCGACATTTCTCTACGAATGATAAAAAAAAAGTTACATGGGAAAAATTAATCGAAATTGTACATAACGCTAAATCGAACTAACGAATGGATTGTGTCGTATGAAAATTTAAAACTAAAAAAATTAGTACTTCCATTCATGATATCAACATGAAATTTTGAATGCAGCTTGATATTGAGGTTAATAAAAGCGGAGAATTCTAAAATCTTAACTATTATAGTCGGAATAGAAACTCATCTCCTGGTGGCTGGACCAATTTCGAAAGAATCTAGATTTGTAGAAAATTAAATTCTAAGAACTTTTCTAGAATGCGACATTTCTCTACGAATGATAAAAAAAAAGTTACATGGGAAAAATTAATCGAAATTGTACATAACGCTAAATCGAACTAACGAATGGATTGTGTCGTATGAAAATTTAAAACTAAAAAAATTAGTACTTCCATTCATGATATCAACATGAAATTTTGAATGCAGCTTGATATTGAGGTTAATAAAAGCGGAGAATTCTAAAATCTTAACTATTATAGTCAGAATAGAAACTCATCTCCTGGTGGCTGGACCAATTTCGAAAGAATCTAGATTTGTAGAAAATTAAATTCTAAGAACTTTTCTAGAATGCGACATTTCTCTACGAATGATAAAAAAAAAGTTACATGGGAAAAATTAATCGAAATTGTACATAACGCTAAATCGAACTAACGAATGGATTGTGTCGTATGAAAATTTAAAACTAAAAAAAATAGTACTTCCATTCATGATATCAACATGAAATTTTGAATGCAGCTTGATATTGAGGTTAATAAAAGCGGAGAATTCTAAAATCTTAACTATTATAGTCAGAATAGAAACTCATCTCCTGGTGGCTGGACCAATTTCGAAAGAATCTAGATTTGTAGAAAATTAAATTCTAAGAACTTTTCTAGAATGCGACATTTCTCTACGAATGATAAAAAAAAAGTTACATGGGAAAAATTAATCGAAATTGTACATAACGCTAAATCGAACTAACGAATGGATTGTGTCGTATGAAAATTTAAAACTAAAAAAAATAGTACTTCCATTCATGATATCAACATGAAATTTTGAATGCAGCTTGATATTGAGGTTAATAAAAGCGGAGAATTCTAAAATCTTAACTATTATAGTCAGAATAGAAACTCATCTCCTGGTGGCTGGACCAATTTCGAAAGAATCTAGATTTGTAGAAAATTAAATTCTAAGAACTTTTCTAGAAAGCGACATTTCTCTACGAATGATAAAAAAAAAGTTACATGGGAAAAATTAATCGAAATTGTACATAACGCTAAATCGAACTAACGAATGGATTGTGTCGTATGAAAATTTAAAACTAAAAAAAATAGTACTTCCATTCATGATATCAACATGAAATTTTGAATGCAGCTTGATATTGAGGTTAATAAAAGCGGAGAATTCTAAAATCTTAACTATTATAGTCAGAATAGAAACTCATCTCCTGGTGGCTGGACCAATTTCGAAAGAATCTAGATTTGTAGAAAATTAAATTCTAAGAACTTTTCTAGAATGCGACATTTCTCTAGGAATGATAAAAAAAAAGTTACATGGGGAAAAATTAATCGAAATTGTACATAACGCTAAATCGAACTAACGAATGGATTGTGTCGTATGAAAATTTAAAACTAAAAAAAATAGTACTTCCATTCATGATATCAACATGAAATTTTGAATGCAGCTTGATATTGAGGTTAATAAAAGCGGAGAATTCTAAAATCTTAACTATTATAGTCAGAATAGAAACTCATCTCCTGGTGGCTGGACAATTTCGAAAGAATCTAGATTTGTAGAAAATTAAATATTATTTATTATATTATATAGATTTGTAGAAAATTAAATTCTAAGAACTTTTCTAGAATGCGACATTTCTCTACGAATGATAAAAAAAAAGTTACATGGGAAAAATTATCGAAATTGTACATAACGCTAAATCGAACTAACGAATGGATTGTGTCGTATGAAAATTTAAAACTAAAAAAAATAGTACTTCCATTCATGATATCAACATGAAATTTTGAATGCAGCTTGATACTGAGGTTAATAAAAGCGGAGAATTCTAAAATCTTAACTATTATAGTCAGAATAGAAACTCATCTCCTGGTGGCTGGACCAATTTCGAAAGAATCTAGATTTGTAGAAAATTAAATTCTAAGAACTTTTCTAGAATGCGACATTTCTCTACGAATGATAAAAAAAAAGTTACATGGGAAAAATTAATCGAAATTGTACATAACGCTAAATCGAACTAACGAATGGATTGTGTCGTATGAAAATTTAAAACTAAAAAAAATAGTACTTCCATTCATGATATCAACATGAAATTTTGAATGCAGCTTGATATTGAGGTTAATAAAAGCGGAGAATTCTAAAATCTTAACTATTATAGTCAGAATAGAAACTCATCTCCTGGTGGCTGGACCAATTTCGAAAGAATCTAGATTTGTAGAAAATTAAATTCTAAGAACTTTTCTAGAAAGCGACATTTCTCTACGAATGATAAAAAAAAAGTTACATGGGAAAAATTAATCGAAATTGTACATAACGCTAAATCGAACTAACGAATGGATTGTGTCGTATGAAAATTTAAAACTAAAAAAAATAGTACTTCCATTCATGATATCAACATGAAATTTTGAATGCAGCTTGATATTGAGGTTAATAAAAGCGGAGAATTCTAAAATCTTAACTATTATAGTCAGAATAGAAACTCATCTCCTGGTGGCTGGACCAATTTCGAAGAATCTAGATTTGTAGAAAATTAAATTCTAAGAACTTTTCTAGAATGCGACATTTCTCTACGAATGATAAAAAAAAAGTTACATGGGAAAAATTAATCGAAATTGTACATAACGCTAAATCGAACTAACGAATGGATTGTGTCGTATGAAAATTTAAAACTAAAAAAAATAGTACTTCCATTCATGATATCAACATGAAATTTTGAATGCAGCTTGATATTGAGGTTAATAAAAGCGGAGAATTCTAAAATCTTAACTATTATAGTCAGAATAGAAACTCATCTCCTGGTGGCTGGACCAATTTCGAAAGAATCTAGATTTGTAGAAAATTAAATTCTAAGAACTTTTCTAGAAAGCGACATTTCTCTACGAATGATAAAAAAAAAGTTACATGGGAAAAATTAATCGAAATTGTACATAACGCTAAATCGAACTAACGAATGGATTGTGTCGTATGAAAATTTAAAACTAAAAAAAATAGTACTTCCATTCATGATATCAACATGAAATTTTGAATGCAGCTTGATATTGAGGTTAATAAAAGCGGAGAATTCTAAAATCTTAACTATTATAGTCAGAATAGAAACTCATCTCCTGGTGGCTGGACAATTTCGAAAGAATCTAGATTTGTAGAAAATTAAATATTATTTATTATATTATATAGATTTGTAGAAAATTAAATTCTAAGAACTTTTTTAGAATGCGACATTTCTCTACGAATGATAAAAAAAAAGTTACATGGGAAAAATTAATCGAAATTGTACATAACGCTAAATCGAACTAACGAATGGATTGTGTCGTATGAAAATTTAAAACTAAAAAAAATAGTACTTCCATTCATGATATCAACATGAAATTTTGAATGCAGCTTGATATTGAGGTTAATAAAAGCGGAGAATTCTAAAATCTTAACTATTATAGTCAGAATAGAAACTCATCTCCTGGTGGCTGGACCAATTTCGAAAGAATCTAGATTTGTAGAAAATTAAATTCTAAGAACTTTTCTAGAATGCGACATTTCTCTACGAATGATAAAAAAAAAGTTACATGGGAAAAATTAATCGAAATTGTACATAACGCTAAATCGAACTAACGAATGGATTGTGTCGTATGAAAATTTAAAACTAAAAAAAATAGTACTTCCATTCATGATATCAACATGAAATTTTGAATGCAGCTTGATATTGAGGTTAATAAAAGCGGAGAATTCTAAAATCTTAACTATTATAGTCAGAATAGAAACTCATCTCCTGGTGGCTGGACCAATTTCGAAAGAATCTAGATTTGTAGAAAATTAAATTCTAAGAACTTTTCTAGAAAGCGACATTTCTCTACGAATGATAAAAAAAAAGTTACATGGGAAAAATTAATCGAAATTGTACATAACGCTAAATCGAACTAACGAATGGATTGTGTCGTATGAAAATTTAAAACTAAAAAAAATAGTACTTCCATTCATGATATCAACATGAAATTTTGAATGCAGCTTGATATTGAGGTTAATAAAAGCGGAGAATTCTAAAATCTTAACTATTATAGTCAGAATAGAAACTCATCTCCTGGTGGCTGGACCAATTTCGAAAGAATCTAGATTTGTAGAAAATTAAATTCTAAGAACTTTTCTAGAAAGCGACATTTCTCTACGAATGATAAAAAAAAAGTTACATGGGAAAAATTAATCGAAATTGTACATAACGCTAAATCGAACTAACGAATGGATTGTGTCGTATGAAAATTTAAAACTAAAAAAAATAGTACTTCCATTCATGATATCAACATGAAATTTTGAATGCAGCTTGATATTGAGGTTAATAAAAGCGGAGAATTCTAAAATCTTAACTATTATAGTCAGAATAGAAACTCATCTCCTGGTGGCTGGACCAATTTCGAAAGAATCTAGATTTGTAGAAAATTAAATTCTAAGAACTTTTCTAGAATGCGACATTTCTCTACGAATGATAAAAAAAAAGTTACATGGGAAAAATTAATCGAAATTGTACATAACGCTAAATCGAACTAACGAATGGATTGTGTCGTATGAAAATTTAAAACTAAAAAAAATAGTACTTCCATTCATGATATCAACATGAAATTTTGAATGCAGCTTGATATTGAGGTTAATAAAAGCGGAGAATTCTAAAATCTTAACTATTATAGTCAGAATAGAAACTCATCTCCTGGTGGCTGGACCAATTTCGAAAGAATCTAGATTTGTAGAAAATTAAATTCTAAGAACTTTTCTAGAAAGCGACATTTCTCTACGAATGATAAAAAAAAAGTTACATGGGAAAAATTAATCGAAATTGTACTTAACGCTAAATCGAACTAACGAATGGATTGTGTCGTATGAAAATTTAAAACTAAAAAAAATAGTACTTCCATTCATGATATCAACATGAAATTTTGAATGCAGCTTGATATTGAGGTTAATAAAAGCGGAGAATTCTAAAATCTTAACTATTATAGTCAGAATAGAAACTCATCTCCTGGTGGCTGGACAATTTCGAAAGAATCTAGATTTGTAGAAAATTAAATATTATTTATTATATTATATAGATTTGTAGAAAATTAAATTCTAAGAACTTTTTTAGAATGCGACATTTCTCTACGAATGATAAAAAAAAAGTTACATGGGAAAAATTAATCGAAATTGTACATAACGCTAAATCGAACTAACGAATGGATTGTGTCGTATGAAAATTTAAAACTAAAAAAAATAGTACTTCCATTCATGATATCAACATGAAATTTTGAATGCAGCTTGATATTGAGGTTAATAAAAGCGGAGAATTCTAAAATCTTAACTATTATAGTCAGAATAGAAACTCATCTCCTGGTGGCTGGACCAATTTCGAAAGAATCTAGATTTGTAGAAAATTAAATTCTAAGAACTTTTTTAGAATGCGACATTTCTCTACGAATGATAAAAAAAAAGTTACATGGGAAAAATTAATCGAAATTGTACATAACGGTAAATCGAACTAACGAATGGATTGTGTTGTATGAAAATTTAAAACTAAAAAAAATAGTACTTCCATTCATGATATCAACATGAAATTTTGAATGCAGCTTGATATTGAGGTTAATAAAAGCGGAGAATTCTAAAATCTTAACTATTATAGTCAGAATAGAAACTCATCTCCTGGTGGCTGGACCAATTTCGAAAGAATCTAGATTTGTAGAAAATTAAATTCTAAGAACTTTTCTAGAATGCGACATTTCTCTACGAATGATAAAAAAAAAGTTACATGGGAAAAATTAATCGAAATTGTACTTAACGCTAAATCGAACTAACGAATGGATTGTGTCGTATGAAAATTTAAAACTAAAAAAAATAGTACTTCCATTCATGATATCAACATGAAATTTTGAATGCAGCTTGATATTGAGGTTAATAAAAGCGGAGAATTCTAAAATCTTAACTATTATAGTCAGAATAGAAACTCATCTCCTGGTGGCTGGACAATTTCGAAAGAATCTAGATTTGTAGAAAATTAAATATTATTTATTATATTATATAGATTTGTAGAAAATTAAATTCTAAGAACTTTTTTAGAATGCGACATTTCTCTACGAATGATAAAAAAAAAGTTACATGGGAAAAATTAATCGAAATTGTACATAACGGTAAATCGAACTAACGAATGGATTGTGTTGTATGAAAATTTAAAACTAAAAAAAATAGTACTTCCATTCATGATATCAACATGAAATTTTGAATGCAGCTTGATATTGAGGTTAATAAAAGCGGAGAATTCTAAAATCTTAACTATTATAGTCAGAATAGAAACTCATCTCCTGGTGGCTGGACCAATTTCGAAAGAATCTAGATTTGTAGAAAATTAAATTCTAAGAACTTTTCTAGAATGCGACATTTCTCTACGAATGATAAAAAAAAAGTTACATGGGAAAAATTAATCGAAATTGTACATAACGCTAAATCGAACTAACGAATGGATTGTGTCGTATGAAAATTTAAAACTAAAAAAATTAGTACTTCCATTCATGATATCAACATGAAATTTTGAATGCAGCTTGATATTGAGGTTAATAAAAGCGGAGAATTCTAAAATCTTAACTATTATAGTCAGAATAGAAACTCATCTCCTGGTGGCTGGACCAATTTCGAAAGAATCTAGATTTGTAGAAAATTAAATTCTAAGAACTTTTCTAGAATGCGACATTTCTCTACGAATGATAAAAAAAAAGTTACATGGGAAAAATTAATCGAAATTGTACATAACGCTAAATCGAACTAACGAATGGATTGTGTCGTATGAAAATTTAAAACTAAAAAAAATAGTACTTCCATTCATGATATCAACATGAAATTTTGAATGCAGCTTGATATTGAGGTTAATAAAAGCGGAGAATTCTAAAATCTTAACTATTATAGTCAGAATAGAAACTCATCTCCTGGTGGCTGGACCAATTTTGAAAGAATCTAGATTTGTAGAAAATTAAATTCTAAGAACTTTTCTAGAATGCGACATTTCTCTACGAATGATAAAAAAAAAGTTACATGGGAAAAATTAATCGAAATTGTACATAACGCTAAATCGAACTAACGAATGGATTGTGTCGTATGAAAATTTAAAACTAAAAAAATTAGTACTTCCATTCATGATATCAACATGAAATTTTGAATGCAGCTTGATATTGAGGTTAATAAAAGCTGAGAATTCTAAAATCTTAACTATTATAGTCAGAATAGAAACTCATCTCCTGGTGGCTGGACCAATTTCGAAAGAATCTAGATTTGTAGAAAATTAAATTCTAAGAACTTTTCTAGAATGCGACATTTCTCTACGAATGATAAAAAAAAAGTTACATGGGAAAAATTAATCGAAATTGTACATAACGCTAAATCGAACTAACGAATGGATTGTGTCGTATGAAAATTTAAAACTAAAAAAAATAGTACTTCCATTCATGATATCAACATGAAATTTTGAATGCAGCTTGATATTGAGGTTAATAAAAGCGGAGAATTCTAAAATCTTAACTATTATAGTCAGAATAGAAACTCATCTCCTGGTGGCTGGACCAATTTCGAAAGAATCTAGATTTGTAGAAAATTAAATTCTAAGAACTTTTCTAGAAAGCGACATTTCTCTACGAATGATAAAAAAAAAGTTACATGGGAAAAATTAATCGAAATTGTACATAACGCTAAATCGAACTAACGAATGGATTGTGTCGTATGAAAATTTAAAACTAAAAAAAATAGTACTTCCATTCATGATATCAACATGAAATTTTGAATGCAGCTTGATATTGAGGTTAATAAAAGCGGAGAATTCTAAAATCTTAACTATTATAGTCAGAATAGAAACTC
Source organism: Nephrotoma appendiculata (assembly GCA_947310385.1). NCBI lineage: Eukaryota > Metazoa > Arthropoda > Insecta > Diptera > Tipulidae > Nephrotoma > Nephrotoma appendiculata. Next base: position 119,944 of record CAMZJQ010000036.1, read on the forward strand.
ATCTCCTGGTGGCTGGACCAATTTCGAAAGAATCTAGATTTGTAGAAAATTAAATTCTAAGAACTTTTCTAGAATGCGACATTTCTCTACGAATGATAAAAAAAAAGTTACATGGGAAAAATTAATCGAAATTGTACATAACGCTAAATCGAACTAACGAATGGATTGTGTCGTATGAAAATTTAAAACTAAAAAAATTAGTACTTCCATTCATGATATCAACATGAAATTTTGAATGCAGCTTGATATTGAGGTTAATAAAAGCGGAGAATTCTAAAATCTTAACTATTATAGTCGGAATAGAAACTCATCTCCTGGTGGCTGGACCAATTTCGAAAGAATCTAGATTTGTAGAAAATTAAATTCTAAGAACTTTTCTAGAATGCGACATTTCTCTACGAATGATAAAAAAAAAGTTACATGGGAAAAATTAATCGAAATTGTACATAACGCTAAATCGAACTAACGAATGGATTGTGTCGTATGAAAATTTAAAACTAAAAAAATTAGTACTTCCATTCATGATATCAACATGAAATTTTGAATGCAGCTTGATATTGAGGTTAATAAAAGCGGAGAATTCTAAAATCTTAACTATTATAGTCAGAATAGAAACTCATCTCCTGGTGGCTGGACCAATTTCGAAAGAATCTAGATTTGTAGAAAATTAAATTCTAAGAACTTTTCTAGAATGCGACATTTCTCTACGAATGATAAAAAAAAAGTTACATGGGAAAAATTAATCGAAATTGTACATAACGCTAAATCGAACTAACGAATGGATTGTGTCGTATGAAAATTTAAAACTAAAAAAAATAGTACTTCCATTCATGATATCAACATGAAATTTTGAATGCAGCTTGATATTGAGGTTAATAAAAGCGGAGAATTCTAAAATCTTAACTATTATAGTCAGAATAGAAACTCATCTCCTGGTGGCTGGACCAATTTCGAAAGAATCTAGATTTGTAGAAAATTAAATTCTAAGAACTTTTCTAGAATGCGACATTTCTCTACGAATGATAAAAAAAAAGTTACATGGGAAAAATTAATCGAAATTGTACATAACGCTAAATCGAACTAACGAATGGATTGTGTCGTATGAAAATTTAAAACTAAAAAAAATAGTACTTCCATTCATGATATCAACATGAAATTTTGAATGCAGCTTGATATTGAGGTTAATAAAAGCGGAGAATTCTAAAATCTTAACTATTATAGTCAGAATAGAAACTCATCTCCTGGTGGCTGGACCAATTTCGAAAGAATCTAGATTTGTAGAAAATTAAATTCTAAGAACTTTTCTAGAAAGCGACATTTCTCTACGAATGATAAAAAAAAAGTTACATGGGAAAAATTAATCGAAATTGTACATAACGCTAAATCGAACTAACGAATGGATTGTGTCGTATGAAAATTTAAAACTAAAAAAAATAGTACTTCCATTCATGATATCAACATGAAATTTTGAATGCAGCTTGATATTGAGGTTAATAAAAGCGGAGAATTCTAAAATCTTAACTATTATAGTCAGAATAGAAACTCATCTCCTGGTGGCTGGACCAATTTCGAAAGAATCTAGATTTGTAGAAAATTAAATTCTAAGAACTTTTCTAGAATGCGACATTTCTCTAGGAATGATAAAAAAAAAGTTACATGGGAAAAATTAATCGAAATTGTACATAACGCTAAATCGAACTAACGAATGGATTGTGTCGTATGAAAATTTAAAACTAAAAAAAATAGTACTTCCATTCATGATATCAACATGAAATTTTGAATGCAGCTTGATATTGAGGTTAATAAAAGCGGAGAATTCTAAAATCTTAACTATTATAGTCAGAATAGAAACTCATCTCCTGGTGGCTGGACAATTTCGAAAGAATCTAGATTTGTAGAAAATTAAATATTATTTATTATATTATATAGATTTGTAGAAAATTAAATTCTAAGAACTTTTCTAGAATGCGACATTTCTCTACGAATGATAAAAAAAAAGTTACATGGGAAAAATTAATCGAAATTGTACATAACGCTAAATCGAACTAACGAATGGATTGTGTCGTATGAAAATTTAAAACTAAAAAAAATAGTACTTCCATTCATGATATCAACATGAAATTTTGAATGCAGCTTGATACTGAGGTTAATAAAAGCGGAGAATTCTAAAATCTTAACTATTATAGTCAGAATAGAAACTCATCTCCTGGTGGCTGGACCAATTTCGAAAGAATCTAGATTTGTAGAAAATTAAATTCTAAGAACTTTTCTAGAATGCGACATTTCTCTACGAATGATAAAAAAAAAGTTACATGGGAAAAATTAATCGAAATTGTACATAACGCTAAATCGAACTAACGAATGGATTGTGTCGTATGAAAATTTAAAACTAAAAAAAATAGTACTTCCATTCATGATATCAACATGAAATTTTGAATGCAGCTTGATATTGAGGTTAATAAAAGCGGAGAATTCTAAAATCTTAACTATTATAGTCAGAATAGAAACTCATCTCCTGGTGGCTGGACCAATTTCGAAAGAATCTAGATTTGTAGAAAATTAAATTCTAAGAACTTTTCTAGAAAGCGACATTTCTCTACGAATGATAAAAAAAAAGTTACATGGGAAAAATTAATCGAAATTGTACATAACGCTAAATCGAACTAACGAATGGATTGTGTCGTATGAAAATTTAAAACTAAAAAAAATAGTACTTCCATTCATGATATCAACATGAAATTTTGAATGCAGCTTGATATTGAGGTTAATAAAAGCGGAGAATTCTAAAATCTTAACTATTATAGTCAGAATAGAAACTCATCTCCTGGTGGCTGGACCAATTTCGAAAGAATCTAGATTTGTAGAAAATTAAATTCTAAGAACTTTTCTAGAATGCGACATTTCTCTACGAATGATAAAAAAAAAGTTACATGGGAAAAATTAATCGAAATTGTACATAACGCTAAATCGAACTAACGAATGGATTGTGTCGTATGAAAATTTAAAACTAAAAAAAATAGTACTTCCATTCATGATATCAACATGAAATTTTGAATGCAGCTTGATATTGAGGTTAATAAAAGCGGAGAATTCTAAAATCTTAACTATTATAGTCAGAATAGAAACTCATCTCCTGGTGGCTGGACCAATTTCGAAAGAATCTAGATTTGTAGAAAATTAAATTCTAAGAACTTTTCTAGAAAGCGACATTTCTCTACGAATGATAAAAAAAAAGTTACATGGGAAAAATTAATCGAAATTGTACATAACGCTAAATCGAACTAACGAATGGATTGTGTCGTATGAAAATTTAAAACTAAAAAAAATAGTACTTCCATTCATGATATCAACATGAAATTTTGAATGCAGCTTGATATTGAGGTTAATAAAAGCGGAGAATTCTAAAATCTTAACTATTATAGTCAGAATAGAAACTCATCTCCTGGTGGCTGGACAATTTCGAAAGAATCTAGATTTGTAGAAAATTAAATATTATTTATTATATTATATAGATTTGTAGAAAATTAAATTCTAAGAACTTTTTTAGAATGCGACATTTCTCTACGAATGATAAAAAAAAAGTTACATGGGAAAAATTAATCGAAATTGTACATAACGCTAAATCGAACTAACGAATGGATTGTGTCGTATGAAAATTTAAAACTAAAAAAAATAGTACTTCCATTCATGATATCAACATGAAATTTTGAATGCAGCTTGATATTGAGGTTAATAAAAGCGGAGAATTCTAAAATCTTAACTATTATAGTCAGAATAGAAACTCATCTCCTGGTGGCTGGACCAATTTCGAAAGAATCTAGATTTGTAGAAAATTAAATTCTAAGAACTTTTCTAGAATGCGACATTTCTCTACGAATGATAAAAAAAAAGTTACATGGGAAAAATTAATCGAAATTGTACATAACGCTAAATCGAACTAACGAATGGATTGTGTCGTATGAAAATTTAAAACTAAAAAAAATAGTACTTCCATTCATGATATCAACATGAAATTTTGAATGCAGCTTGATATTGAGGTTAATAAAAGCGGAGAATTCTAAAATCTTAACTATTATAGTCAGAATAGAAACTCATCTCCTGGTGGCTGGACCAATTTCGAAAGAATCTAGATTTGTAGAAAATTAAATTCTAAGAACTTTTCTAGAAAGCGACATTTCTCTACGAATGATAAAAAAAAAGTTACATGGGAAAAATTAATCGAAATTGTACATAACGCTAAATCGAACTAACGAATGGATTGTGTCGTATGAAAATTTAAAACTAAAAAAAATAGTACTTCCATTCATGATATCAACATGAAATTTTGAATGCAGCTTGATATTGAGGTTAATAAAAGCGGAGAATTCTAAAATCTTAACTATTATAGTCAGAATAGAAACTCATCTCCTGGTGGCTGGACCAATTTCGAAAGAATCTAGATTTGTAGAAAATTAAATTCTAAGAACTTTTCTAGAAAGCGACATTTCTCTACGAATGATAAAAAAAAAGTTACATGGGAAAAATTAATCGAAATTGTACATAACGCTAAATCGAACTAACGAATGGATTGTGTCGTATGAAAATTTAAAACTAAAAAAAATAGTACTTCCATTCATGATATCAACATGAAATTTTGAATGCAGCTTGATATTGAGGTTAATAAAAGCGGAGAATTCTAAAATCTTAACTATTATAGTCAGAATAGAAACTCATCTCCTGGTGGCTGGACCAATTTCGAAAGAATCTAGATTTGTAGAAAATTAAATTCTAAGAACTTTTCTAGAATGCGACATTTCTCTACGAATGATAAAAAAAAAGTTACATGGGAAAAATTAATCGAAATTGTACATAACGCTAAATCGAACTAACGAATGGATTGTGTCGTATGAAAATTTAAAACTAAAAAAAATAGTACTTCCATTCATGATATCAACATGAAATTTTGAATGCAGCTTGATATTGAGGTTAATAAAAGCGGAGAATTCTAAAATCTTAACTATTATAGTCAGAATAGAAACTCATCTCCTGGTGGCTGGACCAATTTCGAAAGAATCTAGATTTGTAGAAAATTAAATTCTAAGAACTTTTCTAGAAAGCGACATTTCTCTACGAATGATAAAAAAAAAGTTACATGGGAAAAATTAATCGAAATTGTACTTAACGCTAAATCGAACTAACGAATGGATTGTGTCGTATGAAAATTTAAAACTAAAAAAAATAGTACTTCCATTCATGATATCAACATGAAATTTTGAATGCAGCTTGATATTGAGGTTAATAAAAGCGGAGAATTCTAAAATCTTAACTATTATAGTCAGAATAGAAACTCATCTCCTGGTGGCTGGACAATTTCGAAAGAATCTAGATTTGTAGAAAATTAAATATTATTTATTATATTATATAGATTTGTAGAAAATTAAATTCTAAGAACTTTTTTAGAATGCGACATTTCTCTACGAATGATAAAAAAAAAGTTACATGGGAAAAATTAATCGAAATTGTACATAACGCTAAATCGAACTAACGAATGGATTGTGTCGTATGAAAATTTAAAACTAAAAAAAATAGTACTTCCATTCATGATATCAACATGAAATTTTGAATGCAGCTTGATATTGAGGTTAATAAAAGCGGAGAATTCTAAAATCTTAACTATTATAGTCAGAATAGAAACTCATCTCCTGGTGGCTGGACCAATTTCGAAAGAATCTAGATTTGTAGAAAATTAAATTCTAAGAACTTTTCTAGAATGCGACATTTCTCTACGAATGATAAAAAAAAAGTTACATGGGAAAAATTAATCGAAATTGTACATAACGCTAAATCGAACTAACGAATGGATTGTGTCGTATGAAAATTTAAAACTAAAAAAATTAGTACTTCCATTCATGATATCAACATGAAATTTTGAATGCAGCTTGATATTGAGGTTAATAAAAGCGGAGAATTCTAAAATCTTAACTATTATAGTCAGAATAGAAACTCATCTCCTGGTGGCTGGACCAATTTCGAAAGAATCTAGATTTGTAGAAAATTAAATTCTAAGAACTTTTCTAGAATGCGACATTTCTCTACGAATGATAAAAAAAAAGTTACATGGGAAAAATTAATCGAAATTGTACATAACGCTAAATCGAACTAACGAATGGATTGTGTCGTATGAAAATTTAAAACTAAAAAAAATAGTACTTCCATTCATGATATCAACATGAAATTTTGAATGCAGCTTGATATTGAGGTTAATAAAAGCGGAGAATTCTAAAATCTTAACTATTATAGTCAGAATAGAAACTCATCTCCTGGTGGCTGGACCAATTTTGAAAGAATCTAGATTTGTAGAAAATTAAATTCTAAGAACTTTTCTAGAATGCGACATTTCTCTACGAATGATAAAAAAAAAGTTACATGGGAAAAATTAATCGAAATTGTACATAACGCTAAATCGAACTAACGAATGGATTGTGTCGTATGAAAATTTAAAACTAAAAAAATTAGTACTTCCATTCATGATATCAACATGAAATTTTGAATGCAGCTTGATATTGAGGTTAATAAAAGCGGAGAATTCTAAAATCTTAACTATTATAGTCAGAATAGAAACTCATCTCCTGGTGGCTGGACCAATTTCGAAAGAATCTAGATTTGTAGAAAATTAAATTCTAAGAACTTTTCTAGAATGCGACATTTCTCTACGAATGATAAAAAAAAAGTTACATGGGAAAAATTAATCGAAATTGTACATAACGCTAAATCGAACTAACGAATGGATTGTGTCGTATGAAAATTTAAAACTAAAAAAAATAGTACTTCCATTCATGATATCAACATGAAATTTTGAATGCAGCTTGATATTGAGGTTAATAAAAGCGGAGAATTCTAAAATCTTAACTATTATAGTCAGAATAGAAACTCATCTCCTGGTGGCTGGACCAATTTCGAAAGAATCTAGATTTGTAGAAAATTAAATTCTAAGAACTTTTCTAGAAAGCGACATTTCTCTACGAATGATAAAAAAAAAGTTACATGGGAAAAATTAATCGAAATTGTACATAACGCTAAATCGAACTAACGAATGGATTGTGTCGTATGAAAATTTAAAACTAAAAAAAATAGTACTTCCATTCATGATATCAACATGAAATTTTGAATGCAGCTTGATATTGAGGTTAATAAAAGCGGAGAATTCTAAAATCTTAACTATTATAGTCAGAATAGAAACTCATCTCCTGGTGGCTGGACCAATTTCGAAAGAATCTAGATTTGTAGAAAATTAAATTCTCAGAACTTTTCTAGAATGCGACATTTCTCTACGAATGATAAAAAAAAAGTTACATGGGAAAAATTAATCGAAATTGTACATAACGCTAAATCGAACTAACGAATGGATTGTGTCGTATGAAAATTTAAAACTAAAAAAAATAGTACTTCCATTCATGATATCAACATGAAATTTTGAATGCAGCTTGATATTGAGGTTAATAAAAGCGGAGAATTCTAAAATCTTAACTATTATAGTCAGAATAGAAACTCATCTCCTGGTGGCTGGACCAATTTCGAAAGAATCTAGATTTGTAGAAAATTAAATTCTAAGAACTTTTCTAGAATACGACATTTCTCTACGAATGATAAAAAAAAAGTTACATGGGAAAAATTAATCGAAATTGTACATAACGCTAAATCGAACTAACGAATGGATTGTGTCGTATGAAAATTTAAAACTAAAAAAAATAGTACTTCCATTCATGATATCAACATGAAATTTTGAATGCAGCTTGATATTGAGGTTAATAAAAGCGGAGAATTCTAAAATCTTAACTATTATAGTCAGAATAGAAACTCATCTCCTGGTGGCTGGACCAATTTCGAAAGAATCTAGATTTGTAGAAAATTAAATTCTAAGAACTTTTCTAGAATGCGACATTTCTCTACGAATGATAAAAAAAAAGTTACATGGGAAAAATTAATCGAAATTGTACATAACGCTAAATCGAACTAACGAATGGATTGTGTCGTATGAAAATTTAAAACTAAAAAAAATAGTACTTCCATTCATGATATCAACATGAAATTTTGAATGCAGCTTGATATTGAGGTTAATAAAAGCGGAGAATTCTAAAATCTTAACTATTATAGTCAGAATAGAAACTCATCTCCTGGTGGCTGGACCAATTTCGAAAGAATCTAGATTTGTAGAAAATTAAATTCTAAGAACTTTTCTAGAATGCGACATTTCTCTAGGAATGATAAAAAAAAAGTTACATGGGAAAAATTAATCGAAATTGTACATAACGCTAAATCGAACTAACGAATGGATTGTGTCGTATGAAAATTTAAAACTAAAAAAAATAGTACTTCCATTCATGATATCAACATGAAATTTTGAATGCAGCTTGATATTGAGGTTAATAAAAGCGGAGAATTCTAAAATCTTAACTATTATAGTCAGAATAGAAACTCATCTCCTGGTGGCTGGACCAATTTCGAAAGAATCTAGATTTGTAGAAAATTAAATTCTAAGAACTTTTCTAGAATGCGACATTTCTCTACGAATGATAAAAAAAAAGTTACATGGGAAAAATTAATCGAAATTGTACATAACGCTAAATCGAACTAACGAATGGATTGTGTCGTATGAAAATTTAAAACTAAAAAAAATAGTACTTCCATTCATGATATCAACATGAAATTTTGAATGCAGCTTGATATTGAGGTTAATAAAAGCGGAGAATTCTAAAATCTTAACTATTATAGTCAGAATAGAAACTCATCTCCTGGTGGCTGGACCAATTTCGAAAGAATCTAGATTTGTAGAAAATTAAATTCTAAGAACTTTTCTAGAAAGCGACATTTCTCTACGAATGATAAAAAAAAAGTTACATGGGAAAAATTAATCGAAATTGTACATAACGCTAAATCGAACTAACGAATGGATTGTGTCGTATGAAAATTTAAAACTAAAAAAAATAGTACTTCCATTCATGATATCAACATGAAATTTTGAATGCAGCTTGATATTGAGGTTAATAAAAGCGGAGAATTCTAAAATCTTAAATATTATAGTCAGAATAGAAACTCATCTCCTGGTGGCTGGACCAATTTCGAAAGAATCTAGATTTGTAGAAAATTAAATTCTAAGAACTTTTCTAGAATGCGACATTTCTCTACGAATGATAAAAAAAAAGTTACATGGGAAAAATTAATCGAAATTGTACATAACGCTAAATCGAACTAACGAATGGATTGTGTCGTATGAAAATTTAAAACTAAAAAAAATAGTACTTCCATTCATGATATCAACATGAAATTTTGAATGCAGCTTGATATTGAGGTTAATAAAAGCGGAGAATTCTAAAATCTTAACTATTATAGTCAGAATAGAAACTCATCTCCTGGTGGCTGGACCAATTTCGAAAGAATCTAGATTTGTAGAAAATTAAATTCTAAGAACTTTTCTAGAATGCGACATTTCTCTACGAATGATAAAAAAAAAGTTACATGGGAAAAATTAATCGAAATTGTACATAACGCTAAATCGAACTAACGAATGGATTGTGTCGTATGAAAATTTAAAACTAAAAAAAATAGTACTTCCATTCATGATATCAACATGAAATTTTGAATGCAGCTTGATATTGAGGTTAATAAAAGCGGAGAATTCTAAAATCTTAACTATTATAGTCAGAATAGAAACTCATCTCCTGGTGGCTGGACCAATTTCGAAAGAGTCTAGATTTGTAGAAAATTAAATTCTAAGAACTTTTCTAGAATCTGACATTTCTCTACGAATGATAAAAAAAAAGTTACATGGGAAAAATTAATCGAAATTGTACATAACGCTAAATCGAACTAACGAATGGATTGTGTCGTATGAAAAGTTTAAACAAAAAAAATTAGTACTTCCATTCATGATATCAACATGAAATTTTGAATGCAGCTTGATATTGAGGTTAATAAAAGCGGAGAATTCTAAACTCTTAACTATTATAGTCGGAATAGAAACTCATCTCCTGGAGGCTGGACCAATTTCGAAAGAATCTAGATTTGTAGAAAATTAAATTCTAAGAACTTTTCTAGAATGCGACATTTCTCTAGGAATGATAAAAAAAAAGTTACATGGGAAAAATTAATCGAAATTGTACATAACGCTAAATCGAACTAACGAATGGATTGTGTCGTATGAAAATTTAAAACTAAAAAAATTAGTACTTCCATTCATGATATCAACATGAAATTTTGAATGCAGCTTGATATTGAGGTTAATAAAAGCGGAGAATTCTAAAATCTTAACTATTATAGTCGGAATAGAAACTCATCTCCTGGTGGCTGGACCAATTTCGAAAGAATCTAGATTTGTAGAAAATTAAATTCTAAGAACTTTTCTAGAATGCGACATTTCTCTAGGAATGATAAAAAAAAAGTTACATGGGAAAAATTAATCGAAATTGTACATAACGCTAAATCGAACTAACGAATGGATTGTGTCGTATGAAAATTTAAAACTAAAAAAAATAGTACTTCCATTCATGATATCAACATGAAATTTTGAATGCAGCTTGATATTGAGGTTAATAAAAGCGGAGAATTCTAAAATCTTAACTATTATAGTCAGAATAGAAACTCATCTCCTGGTGGCTGGACCAATTTCGAAAGAATCTAGATTTGTAGAAAATTAATTTCTAAGAACTTTTCTAGAATGCGACATTTCTCTACGAATGATAAAAAAAAAGTTACATGGGAAAAATTAATCGAAATTGTACATAACGCTAAATCGAACTAACGAATGGATTGTGTCGTATGAAAATTTAAAACTAAAAAAAATAGTACTTCCATTCATGATATCAACATGAAATTTTGAATGCAGCTTGATATTGAGGTTAATAAAAGCGGAGAATTCTAAAATCTTAACTATTATAGTCGGAATAGAAACTCATCTCCTGGTGGCTGGACCAATTTCGAAAGAATCTAGATTTGTAGAAAATTAAATTCTAAGAACTTTTCTAGAATGCGACATTTCTCTACGAATGATAAAAAAAAAGTTACATGGGAAAAATTAATCGAAATTGTACATAACGCCAAATCGAACTAACGAATGGATTGTGTCGTATGAAAATTTAAAACTAAAAAAAATAGTACTTCCATTCATGATATCAACATGAAATTTTGAATGCAGCTTGATATTGAGGTTAATAAAAGCGGAGAATTCTAAAATCTTAACTATTATAGTCAGAATAGAAACTCATCTCCTGGTGGCTGGACCAATTTCGAAAGAATCTAGATTTGTAGAAAATTAAATATTATTTATTATATTATATAGATTTGTAGAAAATTAAATTCTTAGAACTTTTCTAGAATGCGACATTTCTCTACGAATGATAAAAAAAAAGTTACATGGGAAAAATTAATCGAAATTGTACATAACGCTAAATCGAACTAACGAATGGATTGTGTCGTATGAAAATTTAAAACTAAAAAAAATAGTACTTCCATTCATGATATCAACATGAAATTTTGAATGCAGCTTGATATTGAGGTTAATAAAAGCGGAGAATTCTAAAATCTTAACTATTATAGTCAGAATAGAAACTCATCTCCTGGTGGCTGGACCAATTTCGAAAGAATCTAGATTTGTAGAAAATTAAATTCTAAGAACTTTTCTAGAATGCGACATTTCTCTACGAATGATAAAAAAAAAGTTACATGGGAAAAATTAATCGAAATTGTACATAACGCTAAATCGAACTAACGAATGGATTGTGTCGTATGAAAATTTAAAACTAAAAAAAATAGTACTTCCATTCATGATATCAACATGAAATTTTGAATGCAGCTTGATATTGAGGTTAATAAAAGCGGAGAATTCTAAAATCTTAACTATTATAGTCAGAATAGAAACTCATCTCCTGGTGGCTGGACCAATTTCGAAAGAATCTAGATTTGTAGAAAATTAAATTCTAAGAACTTTTCTAGAAAGCGACATTTCTCTACGAATGATAAAAAAAAAGTTACATGGGAAAAATTAATCGAAATTGTACATAACGCTAAATCGAACTAACAAATGGATTGTGTCGTATGAAAATTTAAAACTAAAAAAATTAGTACTTCCATTCATGATATCAACATGAAATTTTGAATGCAGCTTGATATTGAGGTTAATAAAAGCGGAGAATTCTAAAATCTTAACTATTATAGTCAGAATAGAAACTCATCTCCTGGTGGCTGGACCAATTTCGAAAGAATCTAGATTTGTAGAAAATTAAATTCTAAGAACTTTTCTAGAATGCGACATTTCTCTACGAATGATAAAAAAAAAGTTACATGGGAAAAATTAATCGAAATTGTACATAACGCTAAATCGAACTAACGAATGGATTGTGTCGTATGAAAATTTAAAACTAAAAAAAATAGTATTTCCATTCATGATATCAACATGAAATTTTGAATGCAGCTTGATATTGAGGTTAATAAAAGCGGAGAATTCTAAAATCTTAACTATTATAGTCAGAATAGAAACTCATCTCCTGGTGGCTGGACAATTTCGAAAGAATCTAGATTTGTAGAAAATTAAATTCTAAGAACTTTTCTAGAATGCGACATTTCTCTACGAATGATAAAAAAAAAGTTACATGGGAAAAATTAATCGAAATTGTACATAACGCTAAATCGAACTAACGAATGGATTGTGTCGTATGAAAATTTAAAACTAAAAAAATTAGTACTTCCATTCATGATATCAACATGAAATTTTGAATGCAGCTTGATATTGAGGTTAATAAAAGCGGAGAATTCTAAAATCTTAACTATTATAGTCGGAATAGAAACTCATCTCCTGGTGGCTGGACCAATTTCGAAAGAATCTAGATTTGTAGAAAATTAAATTCTAAGAACTTTTCTAGAATGCGACATTTCTCTACGAATGATAAAAAAAAAGTTACATGGGAAAAATTAATCGAAATTGTACATAACGCTAAATCGAACTAACGAATGGATTGTGTCGTATGAAAATTTAAAACTAAAAAAATTAGTACTTCCATTCATGATATCAACATGAAATTTTGAATGCAGCTTGATATTGAGGTTAATAAAAGCGGAGAATTCTAAAATCTTAACTATTATAGTCGGAATAGAAACTCATCTCCTGGTGGCTGGACCAATTTCGAAAGAATCTAGATTTGTAGAAAATTAAATTCTAAGAACTTTTCTAGAATGCAACATTTCTCTACGAATGATAAAAAAAAAGTTACATGGGAAAAATTAATCGAAATTGTACATAACGCTAAATCGAACTAACGAATGGATTGTGTCGTATGAAAATTTAAAACTAAAAAAATTAGTACTTCCATTCATGATATCAACATGAAATTTTGAATGCAGCTTGATATTGAGGTTAATAAAAGCGGAGAATTCTAAAATCTTAACTATTATAGTCAGAATAGAAACTCATCTCCTGGTGGCTGGACCAATTTCGAAAGAATCTAGATTTGTAGAAAATTAAATTCTAAGAACTTTTCTAGAATGCGACATTTCTCTACGAATGATAAAAAAAAAGTTACATGGGAAAAATTAATCGAAATTGTACATAACGCTAAATCAAACTAACGAATGGATTGTGTCGTATGAAAATTTAAAACTAAAAAAAATAGTACTTCCATTCATGATATCAACATGAAATTTTGAATGCAGCTTGATATTGAGGTTAATAAAAGCGGAGAATTCTAAAATCTTAACTATTATAGTCAGAATAGAAACTCATCTCCTGGTGGCTGGACCAATTTCGAAAGAATCTAGATTTGTAGAAAATTAAATTCTAAGAACTTTTCTAGAAAGCGACATTTCTCTACGAATGATAAAAAAAAAGTTACATGGGAAAAATTAATCGAAATTGTACATAACGCTAAACCGAACTAACGAATGGATTGTGTCGTATGAAAATTTAAAACTAAAAAAAATAGTACTTCCATTCATGATATCAACATGAAATTTTGAATGCAGCTTGATATTGAGGTTAATAAAAGCGGAGAATTCTAAAATCTTAACTATTATAGTCAGAATAGAAACTCATCTCCTGGTGGCTGGACCAATTTCGAAAGAATCTAGATTTGTAGAAAATTAAATTCTAAGAACTTTTCTAGAAAGCGACATTTCTCTACGAATGATAAAAAAAAAGTTACATGGGAAAAATTAATCGAAATTGTACATAACGCTAAATCGAACTAACAAATGGATTGTGTCGTATGAAAATTTAAAACTAAAAAAATTAGTACTTCCATTCATGATATCAACATGAAATTTTGAATGCAGCTTGATATTGAGGTTAATAAAAGCGGAGAATTCTAAAATCTTAACTATTATAGTCAGAATAGAAACTCATCTCCTGGTGGCTGGACCAATTTCGAAAGAATCTAGATTTGTAGAAAATTAAATTCTAAGAACTTTTCTAGAATGCGACATTTCTCTACGAATGATAAAAAAAAAGTTACATGGGAAAAATTAATCGAAATTGTACATAACGCTAAATCGAACTAACGAATGGATTGTGTCGTATGAAAATTTAAAACTAAAAAAAATAGTATTTCCATTCATGATATCAACATGAAATTTTGAATGCAGCTTGATATTGAGGTTAATAAAAGCGGAGAATTCTAAAATCTTAACTATTATAGTCAGAATAGAAACTCATCTCCTGGTGGCTGGACAATTTCGAAAGAATCTAGATTTGTAGAAAATTAAATTCTAAGAACTTTTCTAGAATGCGACATTTCTCTACGAATGATAAAAAAAAAGTTACATGGGAAAAATTAATCGAAATTGTACATAACGCTAAATCGAACTAACGAATGGATTGTGTCGTATGAAAATTTAAAACTAAAAAAATTAGTACTTCCATTCATGATATCAACATGAAATTTTGAATGCAGCTTGATATTGAGGTTAATAAAAGCGGAGAATTCTAAAATCTTAACTATTATAGTCGGAATAGAAACTCATCTCCTGGTGGCTGGACCAATTTCGAAAGAATCTAGATTTGTAGAAAATTAAATTCTAAGAACTTTTCTAGAATGCGACATTTCTCTACGAATGATAAAAAAAAAGTTACATGGGAAAAATTAATCGAAATTGTACATAACGCTAAATCGAACTAACGAATGGATTGTGTCGTATGAAAATTTAAAACTAAAAAAATTAGTACTTCCATTCATGATATCAACATGAAATTTTGAATGTAGCTTGATATTGAGGTTAATAAAAGCGGAGAATTCTAAAATCTTAACTATTATAGTCTTAATAGAAACTCATCTCCTGGTGGCTGGACCAATTTCGAAAGAATCTAGATTTGTAGAAAATTAAATTCTAAGAACTTTTCTAGAATGCGACATTTCTCTACGAATGATAAAAAAAAAAGTTACATGGGAAAAATTAATCGAAATTGTACATAACGCTAAATCGAACTAACGAATGGATTGTGTCGTATGAAAATTTAAAACTAAAAAAATTAGTACTTCCATTCATGATATCAACATGAAATTTTGAATGCAGCTTGATATTGAGGTTAATAAAAGCGGAGAATTCTAAAATCTTAACTATTATAGTCAGAATAGAAACTCATCTCCTGGTGGCTGGACCAATTTCGAAAGAATCTAGATTTGTAGAAAATTAAATTCTAAGAACTTTTCTAGAATGCGACATTTCTCTACGAATGATAAAAAAAAAGTTACATGGGAAAAATTAATCGAAATTGTACATAACGCTAAATCAAACTAACGAATGGATTGTGTCGTATGAAAATTTAAAACTAAAAAAAATAGTACTTCCATTCATGATATCAACATGAAATTTTGAATGCAGCTTGATATTGAGGTTAATAAAAGCGGAGAATTCTAAAATCTTAACTATTATAGTCAGAATAGAAACTCATCTCCTGGTGGCTGGACCAATTTCGAAAGAATCTAGATTTGTAGAAAATTAAATTCTAAGAACTTTTCTAGAATGCGACATTTCTCTACGAATGATAAAAAAAAAGTTACATGGGAAAAATTAATCGAAATTGTACATAACGCTAAACCGAACTAACGAATGGATTGTGTCGTATGAAAATTTAAAACTAAAAAAAATAGTACTTCCATTCATGATATCAACATGAAATTTTGAATGCAGCTTGATATTGAGGTTAATAAAAGCGGAGAATTCTAAAATCTTAACTATTATAGTCAGAATAGAAACTCATCTCCTGGTGGCTGGATCAATTTCGAAAGAATCTAGATTTGTAGAAAATTAAATTCTAAGAACTTTTCTAGAAAGCGACATTTCTCTACGAATGATAAAAAAAAAGTTACATGGGAAAAATTAATCGAAATTGTACATAACGCTAAATCGAACTAACGAATGGATTGTGTCGTATGAAAATTTAAAACTAAAAAAATTAGTACTTCCATTCATGATATCAACATGAAATTTTGAATGCAGCTTGATATTGAGGTTAATAAAAGCGGAGAATTCTAAAATCTTAACTATTATAGTCAGAATAGAAACTCATCTCCTGGTGGCTGGACCAACTTCGAAAGAATCTAGATTTGTAGAAAATTAAATTCTAAGAACTTTTCTAGAATGCGACATTTCTCTCCGAATGATAAAAAAAAAGTTACATGGGAAAAATTAATCGAAATTGTACATAACGCTAAATCGAACTAACGAATGGATTGTGTCGTATGAAAATTTAAAACTAAAAAAAATAGTACTTCCATTCATGATATCAACATGAAATTTTGAATGCAGCTTGATATTGAGGTTAATAAAAGCGGAGAATTCTAAAATCTTAACTATTATAGTCAGAATAGAAACTCATCTCCTGGTGGCTGGACCAATTTCGAAAGAATCTAGATTTGTAGAAAATTAAATATTATTTATTATATTATATAGATTTGTAGAAAATTAAATTCTAAGAACTTTTCTAGAAAGCGACATTTCTCTACGAATGATAAAAAAAAAGTTACATGGGAAAAATTAATCGAAATTGAACATAACGCTAAATCGAACTAACGAATGGATTGTGTCGTATGAAAATTTAAAACTAAAAAAAATAGTACTTCCATTCATCATATCAACATGAAATTTTGAATGCAGCTTGATATTGAGGTTAATAAAAGCGGAGAATTCTAAAATCTTAACTATTATAGTCAGAATAGAAACTCATCTCCTGGTGGCTGGACCAATTTCGAAAGAATCTAGATTTGTAGAAAATTAAATATTATTTATTATATTATATAGATTTGTAGAAAATTAAATTCTAAGAACTTTTCTAGAATGCGACATTTCTCTACGAATGATAAAAAAAAAGTTACATGGGAAAAATTAATCGAAATTGTACATAACGCTAAATCGAACTAACGAATGGATTGTGTCGTATGAAAATTTAAAACTAAAAAAAATAGTACTTCCATTCATGATATCAACATGAAATTTTGAATGCAGCTTGATATTGAGGTTAATAAAAGCGGAGAATTCTAAAATCTTAACTATTATAGTCAGAATAGAAACTCATCTCCTGGTGGCTGGACCAATTTCGAAAGAATCTAGATTTGTAGAAAATTAAATTCTAAGAACTTTTCTAGAATGCGACATTTCTCTACGAATGATAAAAAAAAAGTTACATGGGAAAAATTAATCGAAATTGTACATAACGCTAAATCGAACTAACGAATGGATTGTGTCGTATGAAAATTTAAAACTAAAAAAAATAGTACTTCCATTCATGATATCAACATGAAATTTTGAATGCAGCTTGATATTGAGGTTAATAAAAGCGGAGAATTCTAAAATCTTAACTATTATAGTCAGAATAGAAACTCATCTCCTGGTGGCTGGACCAATTTCGAAAGAATCTAGATTTGTAGAAAATTAAATTCTAAGAACTTTTCTAGAAAGCGACATTTCTCTACGAATGATAAAAAAAAAGTTACATGGGAAAAATTAATCGAAATTGTACATAACGCTAAATCGAACTAACGAATGGATTGTGTCGTATGAAAATTTAAAACTAAAAAAAATAGTACTTCCATTCATGATATCAACATGAAATTTTGAATGCAGCTTGATATTGAGGTTAATAAAAGCGGAGAATTCTAAAATCTTAACTATTATAGTCAGAATAGAAACTCATCTCCTGGTGGCTGGACCAATTTCGAAAGAATCTAGATTTGTAGAAAATTAAATTCTAAGAACTTTTCTAGAATGCGACATTTCTCTACGAATGATAAAAAAAAAGTTACATGGGAAAAATTAATCGAAATTGTACATAACGCTAAATCGAACTAACGAATGGATTGTGTCGTATGAAAATTTAAAACTAAAAAAAATAGTACTTCCATTCATGATATCAACATGAAATTTTGAATGCAGCTTGATATTGAGGTTAATAAAAGCGGAGAATTCTAAAATCTTAACTATTATAGTCAGAATAGAAACTCATCTCCTGGTGGCTGGACCAATTTCGAAAGAATCTAGATTTGTAGAAAATTAAATTCTAAGAACTTTTCTAGAAAGCGACATTTCTCTACGAATGATAAAAAAAAAGTTACATGGGAAAAATTAATCGAAATTGTACATAACGCTAAATCGAACTAACGAATGGATTGTGTCGTATGAAAATTTAAAACTAAAAAAAATAGTACTTCCATTCATGATATCAACATGAAATTTTGAATGCAGCTTGATATTGAGGTTAATAAAAGCGGAGAATTCTAAAATCTTAACTATTATAGTCAGAATAGAAACTCATCTCCTGGTGGCTGGACCAATTTCGAAAGAATCTAGATTTGTAGAAAATTAAATTCTAAGAACTTTTCTAGAAAGCGACATTTCTCTACGAATGATAAAAAAAAAGTTACATGGGAAAAATTAATCGAAATTGTACATAACGCTAAATCGAACTAACGAATGGATTGTGTCGTATGAAAATTTAAAACTAAACAAAATAGTACTTCCATTCATGATATCAACATGAAATTTTGAATGCAGCTTGATATTGAGGTTAATAAAAGCGGAGAATTCTAAAATCTTAACTATTATAGTCAGAATAGAAACTCATCTCCTGGTGGCTGGACCAATTTCGAAAGAATCTAGATTTGTAGAAAATTAAATTCTAAGAACTTTTCTAGAATGCGACATTTCTCTACGAATGATAAAAAAAAAGTTACATGGGAAAAATTAATCGAAATTGTACATAACGCTAAATCGAACTAACGAATGGATTGTGTCGTATGAAAATTTAAAACTAAAAAAAATAGTACTTCCATTCATGATATCAACATGAAATTTTGAATGCAGCTTGATATTGAGGTTAATAAAAGCGGAGAATTCTAAAATCTTAACTATTATAGTCAGAATAGAAACTCATCTCCTGGTGGCTGGACCAATTTCGAAAGAATCTAGATTTGTAGAAAATTAAATTCTAAGAACTTTTCTAGAATGCGACATTTCTCTACGAATGATAAAAAAAAAGTTACATGGGAAAAATTAATCGAAATTGTACATAACGCTAAATCGAACTAACGAATGGATTGTGTCGTATGAAAATTTAAAACTAAAAAATATAGTACTTCCATTCATGATATCAACATGAAATTTTGAATGCAGCTTGATATTGAGGTTAATAAAAGCGGAGAATTCTAAAATCTTAACTATTATAGTCAGAATAGAAACTCATCTCCTGGTGGCTGGACCAATTTCGAAAGAATCTAGATTTGTAGAAAATTAAATATTATTTATTATATTATTATAGTACTTCCATTCATGATATCAACATGAAATTTTGAATGCAGCTTGATATTGAGGTTAATAAAAGCGGAGAATTCTAAAATCTTAACTATTATAGTCAGAATAGAAACTCATCTCCTGGTGGCTGGACAATTTCGAAAGAATCTAGATTTGTAGAAAATTAAATATTATTTATTATATTATATAGATTTGTAGAAAATTAAATTCTAAGAACTTTTTTAGAATGCGACATTTCTCTACGAATGATAAAAAAAAGTTACATGGGAAAAATTAATCGAAATTGTACATAACGCTAAATCGAACTAACGAATGGATTGTGTCGTATGAAAATTTAAAACTAAAAAAATTAGTACTTCCATTCATGATATCAACATGAAATTTTGAATGCAGCTTGATATTGAGGTTAATAAAAGCGGAGAATTCTAAAATCTTAACTATTATAGTCGGAATAGAAACTCATCTCCTGGTGGCTGGACCAATTTCGAAAGAATCTAGATTTGTAGAAAATTAAATTCTAAGAACTTTTCTAGAATGCGACATTTCTCTACGAATCATAAAAAAAAAGTTACATGGGAAAAATTAATCGAAATTGTACATAACGCTAAATCGAACTAACGAATGGATTGTGTCGTATGAAAATTTAAAACTAAAAAAAATAGTACTTCCATTCATGATATCAACATGAAATTTTGAATGCAGCTTGATATTGAGGTTAATAAAAGCGGAGAATTCTAAAATCTTAACTATTATAGTCGGAATAGAAACTCATCTCCTGGTGGCTGGACCAATTTCGAAAGAATCTAGATTTGTAGAAAATTAAATTCTAAGAACTTTTCTAGAAAGCGACATTTCTCTACGAATGATAAAAAAAAAGTTACATGGGAAAAATTAATCGAAATTGTACATAACGCTAAATCGAACTAACGAATGGATTGTGTCGTATGAAAATTTAAAACTAAAAAAAATAGTACTTCCATTCATGATATCAACATGAAATTTTGAATGCAGCTTGATATTGAGGTTAATAAAAGCGGAGAATTCTAAAATCTTAACTATTATAGTCAGAATAGAAACTCATCTCCTGGTGGCTGGACCAATTTCGAAAGAATCTAGATTTGTAGAAAATTAAATTCTAAGAACTTTTCTAGAATGCGACATTTCTCTAGGAATGATAAAAAAAAAGTTACATGGGAAAAATTAATCGAAATTGTACATAACGCTAAATCGAACTAACGAATGGATTGTGTCGTATGAAAATTTAAAACTAAAAAAAATAGTACTTCCATTCATGATATCAACATGAAATTTTGAATGGAGCTTGATATTGAGGTTAATAAAAGCGGAGAATTCTAAAATCTTAACTATTATAGTCGGAATAGAAACTCATCTCCTGGTGGCTGGACCAATTTCGAAAGAATCTAGATTTGTAGAAAATTAAATTCTAAGAACTTTTCTAGAATGCGACATTTCTCTACGAATGATAAAAAAAAAGTTACATGGGAAAAATTAATCGAAATTGTACATAACGCTAAATCGAACTAACGAATGGATTGTGTCGTATGAAAATTTAAAACTAAAAAAAATAGTACTTCCATTCATGATATCAACATGAAATTTTGAATGCAGCTTGATATTGAGGTTAATAAAAGCGGAGAATTCTAAAATCTTAACTATTATAGTCGGAATAGAAACTCATCTCCTGGTGGCTGGACCAATTTCGAAAGAATCTAGATTTGTAGAAAATTAAATTCTAAGAACTTTTCTAGAATGCGACATTTCTCTAGGAATGATAAAAAAAAAGTTACATGGGAAAAATTAATCGAAATTGTACATAACGCTAAATCGAACTAACGAATGGATTGTGTCGTATGAAAATTTAAAACTAAAAAAAATAGTACTTCCATTCATGATATCAACATGAAATTTTGAATGCAGCTTGATATTGAGGTTAATAAAAGCGGAGAATTCTAAAATCTTAACTATTATAGTCAGAATAGAAACTCATCTCCTGGTGGCTGGACCAATTTCGAAAGAATCTAGATTTGTAGAAAATTAAATTCTAAGAACTTTTCTAGAATGCGACATTTCTCTACGAATGATAAAAAAAAAGTTACATGGGAAAAATTAATCGAAATTGTACATAACGCTAAATCGAACTAACGAATGGATTGTGTCGTATGAAAATTTAAAACTAAAAAAAATAGTACTTCCATTCATGATATCAACATGAAATTTTGAATGCAGCTTGATATTGAGGTTAATAAAAGCGGAGAATTCTAAAATCTTAACTATTATAGTCAGAATAGAAACTCATCTCCTGGTGGCTGGACCAATTTCGAAAGAATCTAGATTTGTAGAAAATTAAATATTATTTATTGTATTATATAGATTTGTAGAAAATTAAATTCTAAGAACTTTTTTAGAATGCGACATTTCTCTACGAATGATAAAAAAAAAGTTACATGGGAAAAATTAATCGAAATTGTACATAACGCTAAATCGAACTAACGAATGGATTGTGTCGTATGAAAATTTAAAACTAAAAAAAATAGTACTTCCATTCATGATATCAACATGAAATTTTGAATGCAGCTTGATATTGAGGTTAATAAAAGCGGAGAATTCTAAAATCTTAACTATTATAGTCAGAATAGAAACTCATCTCCTGGTGGCTGGACCAATTTCGAAAGAATCTAGATTTGTAGAAAATTAAATTCTAAGAACTTTTCTAGAATGCGACATTTCTCTACGAATGATAAAAAAAAAGTTACATGGGAAAAATTAATCGAAATTGTACATAACGCTAAATCGAACTAACGAATGGATTGTGTCGTATGAAAATTTAAAACTAAAAAAAATAGTACTTCCATTCATGATATCAACATGAAATTTTGAATGCAGCTTGATATTGAGGTTAATAAAAGCGGAGAATTCTAAAATCTTAACTATTATAGTCGGAATAGAAACTCATCTCCTGGTGGCTGGACCAATTTCGAAAGAATCTAGATTTGTAGAAAATTAAATTCTTAGAACTTTTCTAGAATGCGACATTTCTCTACGAATGATAAAAAAAAAGTTACATGGGAAAAATTAATCGAAATTGTACATAACGCTAAATCGAACTAACGAATGGATTGTGTCGTATGAAAATTTAAAACTAAAAAATATAGTACTTCCATTCATGATATCAACATGAAATTTTGAATGCAGCTTGATATTGAGGTTAATAAAAGCGGAGAATTCTAAAATCTTAACTATTATAGTCGGAATAGAAACTCATCTCCTGGTGGCTGGACCAATTTCGAAAGAATCTAGATTTGTAGAAAATTAAATTCTAAGAACTTTTCTAGAATGCGACATTTCTCTAGGAATGATAAAAAAAAAGTTACATGGGAAAAATTAATCGAAATTGTACATAACGCTAAATCGAACTAACGAATGGATTGTGTCGTATGAAAATTTAAAACTAAAAAAAATAGTACTTCCATTCATGATATCAACATGAAATTTTGAATGCAGCTTGATATTGAGGTTAATAAAAGCGGAGAATTCTAAAATCTTAACTATTATAGTCAGAATAGAAACTCATCTCCTGGTGGCTGGACCAATTTCGAAAGAATCTAGATTTGTAGAAAATTAAATTCTAAGAACTTTTCTAGAATGCGACATTTATCTACGAATGATAAAAAAAAAGTTACATGGGAAAAATTAATCGAAATTGTACATAACGCTAAATCGAACTAACGAATGGATTGTGTCGTATGAAAATTTAAAACTAAAAAAAATAGTACTTCCATTCATGATATCAACATGAAATTTTGAATGCAGCTTGATATTGAGGTTAATAAAAGCGGAGAATTCTAAAATCTTAACTATTATAGTCAGAATAGAAACTCATCTCCTGGTGGCTGGACCAATTTCGAAAGAATCTAGATTTGTAGAAAATTAAATTCTAAGAACTTTTCTAGAATGCGACATTTCTCTACGAATGATAAAAAAAAAGTTACATGGGAAAAATTAATCGAAATTGTACATAACGCTAAATCGAACTAACGAATGGATTGTGTCGTATGAAAATTTAAAACTAAAAAAAATAGTACTTCCATTCATGATATCAACATGAAATTTTGAATGCAGCTTGATATTGAGGTTAATAAAAGCGGAGAATTCTAAAATCTTAACTATTATAGTCAGAATAGAAACTCATCTCCTGGTGGCTGGACCAATTTCGAAAGAATCTAGATTTGTAGAAAATTAAATATTATTTATTATATTATATAGATTTGTAGAAAATTAAATTCTAAGAACTTTTTTAGAATGCGACATTTCTCTACGAATGATAAAAAAAAAGTTACATGGGAAAAATTAATCGAAATTGTACATAACGCTAAATCGAACTAACGAATGGATTGTGTCGTATGAAAATTTAAAACTAAAAAAAATAGTACTTCCATTCATGATATCAACATGAAATTTTGAATGCAGCTTGATATTGAGGTTAATAAAAGCGGAGAATTCTAAAATCTTAACTATTATAGTCAGAATAGAAACTCATCTCCTGGTGGCTGGACCAATTTCGAAAGAATCTAGATTTGTAGAAAATTAAATTCTAAGAACTTTTCTAGAATGCGACATTTCTCTACGAATGATAAAAAAAAAGTTACATGGGAAAAATTAATCGAAATTGTACATAACGCTAAATCGAACTAACGAATGGATTGTGTCGTATGAAAATTTAAAACTAAAAAAAATAGTACTTCCATTCATGATATCAACATGAAATTTTGAATGCAGCTTGATATTGAGGTTAATAAAAGCGGAGAATTCTAAAATCTTAACTATTATAGTCGGAATAGAAACTCATCTCCTGGTGGCTGGACCAATTTCGAAAGAATCTAGATTTGTAGAAAATTAAATTCTAAGAACTTTTCTAGAATGCGACATTTCTCTACGAATGATAAAAAAAAAGTTACATGGGAAAAATTAATCGAAATTGTACATAACGCTAAATCGAACTAACGAATGGATTGTGTCGTATGAAAATTTAAAACTAAAAAAAATAGTACTTCCATTCATGATATCAACATGAAATTTTGAATGCAGCTTGATATTGAGGTTAATAAAAGCGGAGAATTCTAAAATCTTAACTATTATAGTCAGAATAGAAACTCATCTCCTGGTGGCTGGACCAATTTCGAAAGAATCTAGATTTGTAGAAAATTAAATTCTAAGAACTTTTCTAGAATGCGACATTTCTCTACGAATGATAAAAAAAAAGTTACATGGGAAAAATTAATCGAAATTGTACATAACGCTAAATCGAACTAACGAATGGATTGTGTCGTATGAAAATTTAAAACTAAAAAAATTAGTACTTCCATTCATGATATCAACATGAAATTTTGAATGCAGCTTGATATTGAGGTTAATAAAAGCGGAGAATTCTAAAATCTTAACTATTATAGTCGGAATAGAAACTCATCTCCTGGTGGCTGGACCAATTTCGAAAGAATCTAGATTTGTAGAAAATTAAATTCTAAGAACTTTTCTAGAATGCGACATTTCTCTACGAATGATAAAAAAAAAGTTACATGGGAAAAATTAATCGAAATTGTACATAACGCTAAATCGAACTAACGAATGGATTGTGTCGTATGAAAATTTAAAACTAAAAAAAATAGTACTTCCATTCATGATATCAACATGAAATTTTGAATGCAGCTTGATATTGAGGTTAATAAAAGCGGAGAATTCTAAAATCTTAACTATTATAGTCGGAATAGAAACTCATCTCCTGGTGGCTGGACCAATTTCGAAAGAATCTAGATTTGTAGAAAATTAAATTCTAAGAACTTTTCTAGAATGCGACATATCTCTAGGAATGATAAAAAAAAAGTTACATGGGAAAAATTAATCGAAATTGTACATAACGCTAAATCGAACTAACGAATGGATTGTGTCGTATGAAAATTTAAAACTAAAAAAAATAGTACTTCCATTCATGATATCAACATGAAATTTTGAATGCAGCTTGATATTGAGGTTAATAAAAGCGGAGAATTCTAAAATCTTAACTATTATAGTCAGAATAGAAACTCATCTCCTGGTGGCTGGACCAATTTCGAAAGAATCTAGATTTGTAGAAAATTAAATTCTAAGAACTTTTCTAGAATGCGACATTTCTCTACGAATGATAAAAAAAAGTTACATGGGAAAAATTAATCGAAATTGTACATAACGCTAAATCGAACTAACGAATGGATTGTGTCGTATGAAAATTTAAAACTAAAAAAATTAGTACTTCCATTCATGATATCAACATGAAATTTTGAATGCAGCTTGATATTGAGGTTAATAAAAGCGGAGAATTCTAAAATCTTAACTATTATAGTCAGAATAGAAACTCATCTCCTGGTGGCTGGACCAATTTCGAAAGAATCTAGATTTGTAGAAAATTAAATTCTAAGAACTTTTCTAGAATGCGACATTTCTCTACGAATGATAAAAAAAAAAGTTACATGGGAAAAATTAATCGAAATTGTACATAACGCTAAATCGAACTAACGAATGGATTGTGTCGTATGAAAATTTAAAACTAAAAAAAATAGTACTTCCATTCATGATATCAACATGAAATTTTGAATGCAGCTTGATATTGAGGTTAATAAAAGCGGAGAATTCTAAAATCTTAACTATTATAGTCGGAATAGAAACTCATCTCCTGGTGGCTGGACCAATTTCGAAAGAATCTAGATTTGTAGAAAATTAAATTCTAAGAACTTTTTTAGAATGCGACATTTCTCTACGAATGATAAAAAAAAAGTTACATGGGAAAAATTAATCGAAATTGTACATAACGCTAAATCGAACTAACGAATGGATTGTGTCGTATGAAAATTTAAAACTAAAAAAAATAGTACTTCCATTCATGATATCAACATGAAATTTTGAATGCAGCTTGATATTGAGGTTAATAAAAGCGGAGAATTCTAAAATCTTAACTATTATAGTCAGAATAGAAACTCATCTCCTGGTGGCTGGACCAATTTCGAAAGAATCTAGATTTGTAGAAAATTAAATTCTAAGAACTTTTTTAGAATGCGACATTTCTCTACGAATGATAAAAAAAAAGTTACATGGGAAAAATTAATCGAAATTGTACATAACGCTAAATCGAACTAACGAATGGATTGTGTCGTATGAAAATTTAAAACTAAAAAAAATAGTACTTCCATTCATGATATCAACATGAAATTTTGAATGCAGCTTGATATTGAGGTTAATAAAAGCGGAGAATTCTAAAATCTTAACTATTATAGTCAGAATAGAAACTCATCTCCTGGTGGCTGGACCAATTTCGAAAGAATCTAGATTTGTAGAAAATTAAATTCTAAGAACTTTTCTAGAAAGCGACATTTCTCTACGAATGATAAAAAAAAAGTTACATGGGAAAAATTAATCGAAATTGTACATAACGCTAAATCGAACTAACGAATGGATTGTGTCGTATGAAAATTTAAAACTAAAAAAAATAGTACTTCCATTCATGATATCAACATGAAATTTTGAATGCAGCTTGATATTGAGGTTAATAAAAGCGGAGAATTCTAAAATCTTAACTATTATAGTCAGAATAGAAACTCATCTCCTGGTGGCTGGACCAATTTCGAAAGAATCTAGATTTGTAGAAAATTAAATTCTAAGAACTTTTCTAGAATGCGACATTTCTCTAGGAATGATAAAAAAAAAGTTACATGGGAAAAATTAATCGAAATTGTACATAACGCTAAATCGAACTAACAAATGGATTGTGTCGTATGAAAATTTAAAACTAAAAAAAATAGTACTTCCATTCATGATATCAACATGAAATTTTGAATGCAGCTTGATATTGAGGTTAATAAAAGCGGAGAATTCTAAAATCTTAACTATTATAGTCAAAATAGAAACTCATCTCCTGGTGGCTGGACCAATTTCGAAAGAATCTAGATTTGTAGAAAATTAAATTCTAAGAACTTTTCTAGAATGCGACATTTCTCTACGAATGATAAAAAAAAAGTTACATGGGAAAAATTAATCGAAATTGTACATAACGCTAAATCGAACTAACGAATGGATTGTGTCGTATGAAAATTTAAAACTAAAAAAAATAGTACTTCCATTCATGATATCAACATGAAATTTTGAATGCAGCTTGATATTGAGGTTAATAAAAGCGGAGAATTCTAAAATCTTAACTATTATAGTCAGAATAGAAACTCATCTCCTGGTGGCTGGACCAATTTCGAAAGAATCTAGATTTGTAGAAAATTAAATATTATTTATTATATTATATAGATTTGTAGAAAATTAAATTCTAAGAACTTTTTTAGAATGCGACATTTCTCTACGAATGATAAAAAAAAAGTTACATGGGAAAAATTAATCGAAATTGTACATAACGCTAAATCGAACTAACGAATGGATTGTGTCGTATGAAAATTTAAAACTAAAAAAAATAGTACTTCCATTCATGATATCAACATGAAATTTTGAATGCAGCTTGATATTGAGGTTAATAAAAGCGGAGAATTCTAAAATCTTAACTATTATAGTCAGAATAGAAACTCATCTCCTGGTGGCTGGACCAATTTCGAAAGAATCTAGATTTGTAGAAAATTAAATTCTAAGAACTTTTCTAGAATGCGACATTTCTCTACGAATGATAAAAAAAAAGTTACATGGGAAAAATTAATCGAAATTGTACATAACGCTAAATCGAACTAACGAATGGATTGTGTCGTATGAAAATTTAAAACTAAAAAAAATAGTACTTCCATTCATGATATCAACATGAAATTTTGAATGCAGCTTGATATTGAGGTTAATAAAAGCGGAGAATCTAAAATCTTAACTATTATAGTCGGAATAGAAACTCATCTCCTGGTGGCTGGACCAATTTCGAAAGAATCTAGATTTGTAGAAAATTAAATTCTAAGAACTTTTCTAGAATGCGACATTTCTCTACGAATGATAAAAAAAAAGTTACATGGGAAAAATTAATCGAAATTGTACATAACGCTAAATCGAACTAACGAATGGATTGTGTCGTATGAAAATTTAAAACTAAAAAAAATAGTACTTCCATTCATGATATCAACATGAAATTTTGAATGCAGCTTGATATTGAGGTTAATAAAAGCGGAGAATTCTAAAATCTTAACTATTATAGTCGGAATAGAAACTCATCTCCTGGTGGCTGGACCAATTTCGAAAGAATCTAGATTTGTAGAAAATTAAATTCTAAGAACTTTTCTAGAATGCGACATTTCTCTAGGAATGATAAAAAAAAAGTTACATGGGAAAAATTAATCGAAATTGTACATAACGCTAAATCGAACTAACGAATGGATTGTGTCGTATGAAAATTTAAAACTAAAAAAAATAGTACTTCCATTCATGATATCAACATGAAATTTTGAATGCAGCTTGATATTGAGGTTAATAAAAGCGGAGAATTCTAAAATCTTAACTATTATAGTCAGAATAGAAACTCATCTCCTGGTGGCTGGACCAATTTCGAAAGAATCTAGATTTGTAGAAAATTAAATTCTAAGAACTTTTCTAGAATGCGACATTTCTCTACGAATGATAAAAAAAAAGTTACATGGGAAAAATTAATCGAAATTGTACATAACGCTAAATCGAACTAACGAATGGATTGTGTCGTATGAAAATTTAAAACTAAAAAAAATAGTACTTCCATTCATGATATCAACATGAAATTTTGAATGCAGCTTGATATTGAGGTTAATAAAAGCGGAGAATTCTAAAATCTTAACTATTATAGTCAGAATAGAAACTCATCTCCTGGTGGCTGGACCAATTTCGAAAGAATCTAGATTTGTAGAAAATTAAATATTATTTATTATATTATATAGATTTGTAGAAAATTAAATTCTAAGAACTTTTTTAGAATGCGACATTTCTCTACGAATGATAAAAAAAAAGTTACATGGGAAAAATTAATCGAAATTGTACATAACGCTAAATCGAACTAACGAATGGATTGTGTCGTATGAAAATTTAAAACTAAAAAAAATAGTACTTCCATTCATGATATCAACATGAAATTTTGAATGCAGCTTGATATTGAGGTTAATAAAAGCGGAGAATTCTAAAATCTTAACTATTATAGTCAGAATAGAAACTCATCTCCTGGTGGCTGGACCAATTTCGAAAGAATCTAGATTTGTAGAAAATTAAATTCTAAGAACTTTTCTAGAATGCGACATTTCTCTACGAATGATAAAAAAAAAGTTACATGGGAAAAATTAATCGAAATTGTACATAACGCTAAATCGAACTAACGAATGGATTGTGTCGTATGAAAATTTAAAACTAAAAAAAATAGTACTTCCATTCATGATATCAACATGAAATTTTGAATGCAGCTTGATATTGAGGTTAATAAAAGCGGAGAATTCTAAAATCTTAACTATTATAGTCGGAATAGAAACTCATCTCCTGGTGGCTGGACCAATTTCGAAAGAATCTAGATTTGTAGAAAATTAAATTCTAAGAACTTTTCTAGAATGCGACATTTCTCTACGAATGATAAAAAAAAAGTTACATGGGAAAAATTAATCGAAATTGTACATAACGCTAAATCGAACTAACGAATGGATTGTGTCGTATGAAAATTTAAAACTAAAAAAAATAGTACTTCCATTCATGATATCAACATGAAATTTTGAATGCAGCTTGATATTGAGGTTAATAAAAGCGGAGAATTCTAAAATCTTAACTATTATAGTCAGAATAGAAACTCATCTCCTGGTGGCTGGACCAATTTCGAAAGAATCTAGATTTGTAGAAAATTAAATTCTAAGAACTTTTCTAGAATGCGACATTTCTCTACGAATGATAAAAAAAAAGTTACATGGGAAAAATTAATCGAAATTGTACATAACGCTAAATCGAACTAACGAATGGATTGTGTCGTATGAAAATTTAAAACTAAAAAAATTAGTACTTCCATTCATGATATCAACATGAAATTTTGAATGCAGCTTGATATTGAGGTTAATAAAAGCGGAGAATTCTAAAATCTTAACTATTATAGTCGGAATAGAAACTCATCTCCTGGTGGCTGGACCAATTTCGAAAGAATCTAGATTTGTAGAAAATTAAATTCTA
Organism: Nephrotoma appendiculata; assembly: GCA_947310385.1. Taxonomy (NCBI): domain Eukaryota; kingdom Metazoa; phylum Arthropoda; class Insecta; order Diptera; family Tipulidae; genus Nephrotoma; species Nephrotoma appendiculata. The sequence continues at coordinate 150,892 of CAMZJQ010000036.1, forward strand.
AGAACTTTTCTAGAATGCGACATTTCTCTACGAATGATAAAAAAAAAGTTACATGGGAAAAATTAATCGAAATTGTACATAACGCTAAATCGAACTAACGAATGGATTGTGTCGTATGAAAATTTAAAACTAAAAAAAATAGTACTTCCATTCATGATATCAACATGAAATTTTGAATGCAGCTTGATATTGAGGTTAATAAAAGCGGAGAATTCTAAAATCTTAACTATTATAGTCGGAATAGAAACTCATCTCCTGGTGGCTGGACCAATTTCGAAAGAATCTAGATTTGTAGAAAATTAAATTCTAAGAACTTTTCTAGAATGCGACATTTCTCTACGAATGATAAAAAAAAAGTTACATGGGAAAAATTAATCGAAATTGTACATAACGCTAAATCGAACTAACGAATGGATTGTGTCGTATGAAAATTTAAAACTAAAAAAAATAGTACTTCCATTCATGATATCAACATGAAATTTTGAATGCAGCTTGATATTGAGGTTAATAAAAGCGGAGAATTCTAAAATCTTAACTATTATAGTCAGAATAGAAACTCATCTCCTGGTGGCTGGACCAATTTCGAAAGAATCTAGATTTGTAGAAAATTAAATTCTAAGAACTTTTCTAGAATGCGACATTTCTCTACGAATGTTAAAAAAAAAGTTACATGGGAAAAATTAATCGAAATTGTACATAACGCTAAATCGAACTAACGAATGGATTGTGTCGTATGAAAATTTAAAACTAAAAAAATTAGTACTTCCATTCATGATATCAACATGAAATTTTGAATGCAGCTTGATATTGAGGTTAATAAAAGCGGAGAATTCTAAAATCTTAACTATTATAGTCGGAATAGAAACTCATCTCCTGGTGGCTGGACCAATTTCGAAAGAATCTAGATTTGTAGAAAATTAAATTCTAAGAACTTTTCTAGAATGCGACATTTCTCTACGAATGATAAAAAAAAAGTTACATGGGAAAAATTAATCGAAATTGTACATAACGCTAAATCGAACTAACGAATGGATTGTGTCGTATGAAAATTTAAAACTAAAAAAAATAGTACTTCCATTCATGATATCAACATGAAATTTTGAATGCAGCTTGATATTGAGGTTAATAAAAGCGGAGAATTCTAAAATCTTAACTATTATAGTCGGAATAGAAACTCATCTCCTGGTGGCTGGACCAATTTCGAAAGAATCTAGATTTGTAGAAAATTAAATTCTAAGAACTTTTCTAGAATGCGACATTTCTCTACGAATGATAAAAAAAAAGTTACATGGGAAAAATTAATCGAAATTGTACATAACGCTAAATCGAACTAACGAATGGATTGTGTCGTATGAAAATTTAAAACTAAAAAAAATAGTACTTCCATTCATGATATCAACATGAAATTTTGAATGCAGCTTGATATTGAGGTTAATAAAAGCGGAGAATTCTAAAATCTTAACTATTATAGTCAGAATAGAAACTCATCTCCTGGTGGCTGGACCAATTTCGAAAGAATCTAGATTTGTAGAAAATTAAATTCTAAGAACTTTTTTAGAATGCGACATTTCTCTACGAATGATAAAAAAAAAGTTACATGGGAAAAATTAATCGAAATTGTACATAACGCTAAATCGAACTAACGAATGGATTGTGTCGTATGAAAATTTAAAACTAAAAAAAATAGTACTTCCATTCATGATATCAACATGAAATTTTGAATGCAGCTTGATATTGAGGTTAATAAAAGCGGAGAATTCTAAAATCTTAACTATTATAGTCAGAATAGAAACTCATCTCCTGGTGGCTGGACCAATTTCGAAAGAATCTAGATTTGTAGAAAATTAAATTCTAAGAACTTTTCTAGAATGCGACATTTCTCTACGAATGATAAAAAAAAAGTTACATGGGAAAAATTAATCGAAATTGTACATAACGCTAAATCGAACTAACGAATGGATTGTGTCGTATGAAAATTTAAAACTAAAAAAAATAGTACTTCCATTCATGATATCAACATGAAATTTTGAATGCAGCTTGATATTGAGGTTAATAAAAGCGGAGAATTCTAAAATCTTAACTATTATAGTCGGAATAGAAACTCATCTCCTGGTGGCTGGACCAATTTCGAAAGAATCTAGATTTGTAGAAAATTAAATTCTAAGAACTTTTCTAGAATGCGACATTTCTCTACGAATGATAAAAAAAAAGTTACATGGGAAAAATTAATCGAAATTGTACATAACGCTAAATCGAACTAACGAATGGATTGTGTCGTATGAAAATTTAAAACTAAAAAAAATAGTACTTCCATTCATGATATCAACATGAAATTTTGAATGCAGCTTGATATTGAGGTTAATAAAAGCGGAGAATTCTAAAATCTTAACTATTATAGTCAGAATAGAAACTCATCTCCTGGTGGCTGGACCAATTTCGAAAGAATCTAGATTTGTAGAAAATTAAATTCTAAGAACTTTTCTAGAATGCGACATTTCTCTACGAATGATAAAAAAAAAGTTACATGGGAAAAATTAATCGAAATTGTACATAACGCTAAATCGAACTAACGAATGGATTGTGTCGTATGAAAATTTAAAACTAAAAAAAATAGTACTTCCATTCATGATATCAACATGAAATTTTGAATGCAGCTTGATATTGAGGTTAATAAAAGCGGAGAATTCTAAAATCTTAACTATTATAGTCAGAATAGAAACTCATCTCCTGGTGGCTGGACCAATTTCGAAAGAATCTAGATTTGTAGAAAATTAAATTCTAAGAACTTTTCTAGAATGCGACATTTCTCTACGAATGATAAAAAAAAAGTTACATGGGAAAAATTAATCGAAATTGTACATAACGCTAAATCGAACTAACGAATGGATTGTGTCGTATGAAAATTTAAAACTAAAAAAATTAGTACTTCCATTCATGATATCAACATGAAATTTTGAATGCAGCTTGATATTGAGGTTAATAAAAGCGGAGAATTCTAAAATCTTAACTATTATAGTCAGAATAGAAACTCATCTCCTGGTGGCTGGACCAATTTCGAAAGAATCTAGATTTGTAGAAAATTAAATTCTAAGAACTTTTCTAGAATGCGACATTTCTCTAGGAATGATAAAAAAAAAGTTACATGGGAAAAATTAATCGAAATTGTACATAACGCTAAATCGAACTAACGAATGGATTGTGTCGTATGAAAATTTAAAACTAAAAAAAATAGTACTTCCATTCATGATATCAACATGAAATTTTGAATGCAGCTTGATATTGAGGTTAATAAAAGCGGAGAATTCTAAAATCTTAACTATTATAGTCGGAATAGAAACTCATCTCCTGGTGGCTGGACCAATTTCGAAAGAATCTAGATTTGTAGAAAATTAAATTCTAAGAACTTTTCTAGAATGCGACATTTCTCTACGAATGATAAAAAAAAAGTTACATGGGAAAAATTAATCGAAATTGTACATAACGCTAAATCGAACTAACGAATGGATTGTGTCGTATGAAAATTTAAAACTAAAAAAAATAGTACTTCCATTCATGATATCAACATGAAATTTTGAATGCAGCTTGATATTGAGGTTAATAAAAGCGAAGAATTCTAAAATCTTAACTATTATAGTCAGAATAGAAACTCATCTCCTGGTAGCTGGACCAATTTCGAAAGAATCTAGATTTGTAGAAAATTAAATTCTAAGAACTTTTCTAGAATGCGACATTTCTCTACGAATGATAAAAAAAAAGTTACATGGGAAAAATTAATCGAAATTGTACATAACGCTAAATCGAACTAACGAATGGATTGTGTCGTATGAAAATTTAAAACTAAAAAAAATAGTACTTCCATTCATGATATCAACATGAAATTTTGAATGCAGCTTGATATTGAGGTTAATAAAAGCGGAGAATTCTAAAATCTTAACTATTATAGTCAGAATAGAAACTCATCTCCTGGTGGCTGGACCAATTTCGAAAGAATCTAGATTTGTAGAAAATTAAATTCTAAGAACTTTTCTTGAAAGCGACATTTCTCTACGAATGATAAAAAAAAAGTTACATGGGAAAAATTAATCGAAATTGTACATAACGCTAAATCGAACTAACGAATGGATTGTGTCGTATGAAAATTTAAAACTAAAAAAAATAGTACTTCCATTCATGATATCAACATGAAATTTTGAATGCAGCTTGATATTGAGGTTAATAAAAGCGGAGAATTCTAAAATCTTAACTATTATAGTCGGAATAGAAACTCATCTCCTGGTGGCTGGACCAATTTCGAAAGAATCTAGATTTGTAGAAAATTTAATTCTAAGAACTTTTCTAGAATGCGACATTTCTCTACGAATGATAAAAAAAAAGTTACATGGGAAAAATTAATCGAAATTGTACATAACGCTAAATCGAACTAACGAATGGATTGTGTCGTATGAAAATTTAAAACTAAAAAAAATAGTACTTCCATTCATGATATCAACATGAAATTTTGAATGCAGCTTGATATTGAGGTTAATAAAAGCGGAGAATTCTAAAATCTTAACTATTATAGTCGGAATAGAAACTCATCTCCTGGTGGCTGGACCAATTTCGAAAGAATCTAGATTTGTAGAAAATTAAATTCTAAGAACTTTTCTAGAATGCGACATTTCTCTACGAATGATAAAAAAAAAGTTACATGGGAAAAATTAATCGAAATTGTACATAACGCTAAATCGAACTAACGACTGGATTGTGTCGTATGAAAATTTAAAACTAAAAAAAATAGTACTTCCATTCATGATATCAACATGAAATTTTGAATGCAGCTTGATATTGAGGTTAATAAAAGCGGAGAATTCTAAAATCTTAACTATTATAGTCAGAATAGAAACTCATCTCCTGGTGGCTGGACCAATTTCGAAAGAATCTAGATTTGTAGAAAATTAAATTCTAAGAACTTTTCTAGAATGCGACATTTCTCTACGAATGATAAAAAAAAAGTTACATGGGAAAAATTAATCGAAATTGTACATAACGCTAAATCGAACTAACGAATGGATTGTGTCGTATGAAAATTTAAAACTAAAAAAAATAGTACTTCCATTCATGATATCAACATGAAATTTTGAATGCAGCTTGATATTGAGGTTAATAAAAGCGGAGAATTCTAAAATCTTAACTATTATAGTCAGAATAGAAACTCATCTCCTGGTGGCTGGACCAATTTCGAAAGAATCTAGATTTGTAGAAAATTAAATTCTAAGAACTTTTCTAGAATGCGACATTTCTCTAGGAATGATAAAAAAAAAGTTACATGGGAAAAATTAATCGAAATTGTACATAACGCTAAATCGAACTAACGAATGGATTGTGTCGTATGAAAATTTAAAACTAAAAAAAAATAGTACTTCCATTCATGATATCAACATGAAATTTTGAATGCAGCTTGATATTGAGGTTAATAAAAGCGGAGAATTCTAAAATCTTAACTATTATAGTCAGAATAGAAACTCATCTCCTGGTGGCTGGACCAATTTCGAAAGAATCTAGATTTGTAGAAAATTAAATTCTAAGAACTTTTCTAGAATGCGACATTTCTCTAGGAATGATAAAAAAAAAGTTACATGGGAAAAATTAATCGAAATTGTACATAACGCTAAATCGAACTAACGAATGGATTGTGTCGTATGAAAATTTAAAACTAAAAAAAATAGTACTTCCATTCATGATATCAACATGAAATTTTGAATGCAGCTTGATATTGAGGTTAATAAAAGCGGAGAATTCTAAAATCTTAACTATTATAGTCAGAATAGAAACTCATCTCGTGGTGGCTGGACCAATTTCGAAAGAATCTAGATTTGTAGAAAATTAGATTCTAAGAACTTTTCTAGAATGCGACATTTCTCTAGGAATGATAAAAAAAAAGTTACATGGGAAAAATTAATCGAAATTGTACATAACGCTAAATCGAACTAACGAATGGATTGTGTCGTATGAAAATTTAAAACTAAAAAAATTAGTACTTCCATTCATGATATCAACATGAAATTTTGAATGCAGCTTGATATTGAGGTTAATAAAAGCGGAGAATTCTAAAATCTTAACTATTATAGTCGGAATAGAAACTCATCTCCTGGTGGCTGGACCAATTTCAAAAGAATCTAGATTTGTAGAAAATTAAATTCTAAGAACTTTTCTAGAATGCGACATTTCTCTACGAATGATAAAAAAAAAGTTACATGGGAAAAATTAATCGAAATTGTACATAACGCTAAATCGAACTAACGAATGGATTGTGTCGTATGAAAATTTAAAACTAAAAAAATTAGTACTTCCATTCATGATATCAACATGAAATTTTGAATGCAGCTTGATATTGAGGTTAATAAAAGCGGAGAATTCTAAAATCTTAACTATTATAGTCGGAATAGAAACTCATCTCCTGGTGGCTGGACCAATTTCGAAAGAATCTAGATTTGTAGAAAATTAAATTCTAAGAACTTTTCTAGAATGCGACATTTCTCTAGGAATGATAAAAAAAAAATACATGGGAAAAATTAATCGAAATTGTACATAACGCTAAATCGAACTAACGAATGGATTGTGTCGTATGAAAATTTAAAACTAAAAAAAATAGTACTTCCATTCATGATATCAACATGAAATTTTGAATGCAGCTTGATATTGAGGTTAATAAAAGCGGAGAATTCTAAAATCTTAACTATTATAGTCAGAATAGAAACTCATCTCCTGGTGGCTGGACCAATTTCGAAAGAATCTAGATTTGTAGAAAATTAAATTCTAAGAACTTTTCTAGAATGCGACATTTCTCTACGAATGATAAAAAAAAAAGTTACATGGGAAAAATTAATCGAAATTGTACATAACGCTAAATCGAACTAACGAATGGATTGTGTCGTATGAAAATTTAAAACTAAAAAAAATAGTACTTCCATTCATGATATCAACATGAAATTTTGAATGCAGCTTGATATTAAGGTTAATAAAAGCGGAGAATTCTAAAATCTTAACTATTATAGTCAGAATAGAAACTCATCTCCTGGTGGCTGGACCAATTTCGAAAGAATCTAGATTTGTAGAAAATTAAATTCTAAGAACTTTTCTAGAATGCGACATTTCTCTAGGAATGATAAAAAAAAAGTTACATGGGAAAAATTAATCGAAATTGTACATAACGCTAAATCGAACTAACGAATGGATTGTGTCGTATGAAAATTTAAAACTAAAAAAAATAGTACTTCCATTCATGATATCAACATGAAATTTTGAATGCAGCTTGATATTGAGGTTAATAAAAGCGGAGAATTCTAAAATGTTAACTATTATAGTCAGAATAGAAACTCATCTCCTGGTGGCTGGACCAATTTCGAAAGAATCTAGATTTGTAGAAAATTAAATTCTAAGAACTTTTCTAGAATGCGACATTTCTCTACGAATGATAAAAAAAAAAGTTACATGGGAAAAATTAATCGAAATTGTACATAACGCTAAATCGAACTAACGAATGGATTGTGTCGTATGAAAATTTAAAACTAAAAAAAATAGTACTTCCATTCATGATATCAACATGAAATTTTGAATGCAGCTTGATATTGAGGTTAATAAAAGCGGAGAATTCTAAAATCTTAACTATTATAGTCGGAATAGAAACTCATCTCCTGGTGGCTGGACCAATTTCGAAAGAATCTAGATTTGTAGAAAATTAAATTCTAAGAACTTTTCTAGAATGCGACATTTCTCTACGAATGATAAAAAAAAAGTTACATGGGAAAAATTAATCGAAATTGTACATAACGCTAAATCGAACTAACGAATGGATTGTGTCGTATGAAAATTTAAAACTAAAAAAATTAGTACTTCCATTCATGATATCAACATGAAATTTTGAATGCAGCTTGATATTGAGGTTAATAAAAGCGGAGAATTCTAAAATCTTAACTATTATAGTCGGAATAGAAACTCATCTCCTGGTGGCTGGACCAATTTCGAAAGAATCTAGATTTGTAGAAAATTAAATTCTAAGAACTTTTCTAGAAAGCGACATTTCTCTACGAATGATAAAAAAAAAGTTACATGGGAAAAATTAATCGAAATTGTACATAACGCTAAATCGAACTAACGAATGGATTGTGTCGTATGAAAATTTAAAACTAAAAAAAATAGTACTTCCATTCATGATATCAACATGAAATTTTGAATGCAGCTTGATATTGAGGTTAATAAAAGCGGAGAATTCTAAAATCTTAACTATTATAGTCAGAATAGAAACTCATCTCCTGGTGGCTGGACCAATTTCGAAAGAATCTAGATTTGTAGAAAATTAAATTCTAAGAACTTTTCTAGAATGCGACATTTCTCTACGAATGATAAAAAAAAAGTTACATGGGAAAAATTAATCGAAATTGTACATAACGCTAAATCGAACTAACGAATGGATTGTGTCGTATGAAAATTTAAAACTAAAAAAATTAGTACTTCCATTCATGATATCAACATGAAATTTTGAATGCAGCTTGATATTGAGGTTAATAAAAGCGGAGAATTCTAAAATCTTAACTATTATAGTCGGAATAGAAACTCATCTCCTGGTGGCTGGACCAATTTCGAAAGAATCTAGATTTGTAGAAAATTAAATTCTAAGAACTTTTCTAGAATGCGACATTTCTCTACGAATGATAAAAAAAAAGTTACATGGGAAAAATTAATCGAAATTGTACATAACGCTAAATCGAACTAACGAATGGATTGTGTCGTATGAAAATTTAAAACTAAAAAAAATAGTACTTCCATTCATGATATCAACATGAAATTTTGAATGCAGCTTGATATTGAGGTTAATAAAAGCGGAGAATTCTAAAATCTTAACTATTATAGTCAGAATAGAAACTCATCTCCTGGTGGCTGGACCAATTTCGAAAGAATCTAGATTTGTAGAAAATTAAATTCTAAGAACTTTTCTAGAAAGCGACATTTCTCTACGAATGATAAAAAAAAAGTTACATGGGAAAAATTAATCGAAATTGTACATAACGCTAAATCGAACTAACGAATGGATTGTGTCGTATGAAAATTTAAAACTAAAAAAATTAGTACTTCCATTCATGATATCAACATGAAATTTTGAATGCAGCTTGATATTGAGGTTAATAAAAGCGGAGAATTCTAAAATCTTAACTATTATAGTCAGAATAGAAACTCATCTCCTGGTGGCTGGACCAATTTCGAAAGAATCTAGATTTGTAGAAAATTAAATTCTAAGAACTTTTCTAGAATGCGACATTTCTCTAGGAATGATAAAAAAAAAGTTACATGGGAAAAATTAATCGAAATTGTACATAACGCTAAATCGAACTAACGAATGGATTGTGTCGTATGAAAATTTAAAACTAAAAAAAATAGTACTTCCATTCATGATATCAACATGAAATTTTGAATGCAGCTTGATATTGAGGTTAATAAAAGCGGAGAATTCTAAAATCTTAACTATTATAGTCGGAATAGAAACTCATCTCCTGGTGGCTGGACCAATTTCGAAAGAATCTAGATTTGTAGAAAATTAAATTCTAAGAACTTTTCTAGAATGCGACATTTCTCTACGAATGATAAAAAAAAAGTTACATGGGAAAAATTAATCGAAATTGTACATAACGCTAAATCGAACTAACGAATGGATTGTGTCGTATGAAAATTTAAAACTAAAAAAATTAGTACTTCCATTCATGATATCAACATGAAATTTTGAATGCAGCTTGATATTGAGGTTAATAAAAGCGGAGAATTCTAAAATCTTAACTATTATAGTCGGAATAGAAACTCATCTCCTGGTGGCTGGACCAATTTCGAAAGAATCTAGATTTGTAGAAAATTAAATTCTAAGAACTTTTCTAGAATGCGACATTTCTCTACGAATGATAAAAAAAAAGTTACATGGGAAAAATTAATCGAAATTGTACATAACGCTAAATCGAACTAACGAATGGATTGTGTCGTATGAAAATTTAAAACTAAAAAAAATAGTACTTCCATTCATGATATCAACATGAAATTTTGAATGCAGCTTGATATTGAGGTTAATAAAAGCGGAGAATTCTAAAATCTTAACTATTATAGTCGGAATAGAAACTCATCTCCTGGTGGCTGGACCAATTTCGAAAGAATCTAGATTTGTAGAAAATTAAATTCTAAGAACTTTTCTAGAATGCGACATTTCTCTACGAATGATAAAAAAAAAGTTACATGGGAAAAATTAATCGAAATTGTACATAACGCTAAATCGAACTAACGAATGGATTGTGTCGTATGAAAATTTAAAACTAAAAAAATTAGTACTTCCATTCATGATATCAACATGAAATTTTGAATGCAGCTTGATATTGAGGTTAATAAAAGCGGAGAATTCTAAAATCTTAACTATTATAGTCGGAATAGAAACTCATCTCCTGGTGGCTGGACCAATTTCGAAAGAATCTAGATTTGTAGAAAATTAAATTCTAAGAACTTTTCTAGAATGCGACATTTCTCTACGAATGATAAAAAAAAAGTTACATGGGAAAAATTAATCGAAATTGTACATAACGCTAAATCGAACTAACGAATGGATTGTGTCGTATGAAAATTTAAAACTAAAAAAAATAGTACTTCCATTCATGATATCAACATGAAATTTTGAATGCAGCTTGATATTGAGGTTAATAAAAGCGGAGAATTCTAAAATCTTAACTATTATAGTCGGAATAGAAACTCATCTCCTGGTGGCTGGACCAATTTCGAAAGAATCTAGATTTGTAGAAAATTAAATTCTAAGAACTTTTCTAGAATGCGACATTTCTCTAGGAATGATAAAAAAAAAGTTACATGGGAAAAATTAATCGAAATTGTACATAACGCTAAATCGAACTAACGAATGGATTGTGTCGTATGAAAATTTAAAACTAAAAAAAATAGTACTTCCATTCATGATATCAACATGAAATTTTGAATGCAGCTTGATATTGAGGTTAATAAAAGCGGAGAATTCTAAAATCTTAACTATTATAGTCAGAATAGAAACTCATCTCCTGGTGGCTGGACCAATTTCGAAAGAATCTAGATTTGTAGAAAATTAAATTCTAAGAACTTTTCTAGAAAGCGACATTTCTCTACGAATGATAAAAAAAAAGTTACATGGGAAAAATTAATCGAAATTGTACATAACGCTAAATCGAACTAACGAATGGATTGTGTCGTATGAAAATTTAAAACTAAAAAAAATAGTACTTCCATTCATGATATCAACATGAAATTTTGAATGCAGCTTGATATTGAGGTTAATAAAAGCGGAGAATTCTAAAATCTTAACTATTATAGTCGGAATAGAAACTCATCTCCTGGTGGCTGGACCAATTTCGAAAGAATCTAGATTTGTAGAAAATTAAATTCTAAGAACTTTTCTCGAATGCGACATTTCTCTACGAATGATAAAAAAAAAGTTACATGGGAAAAATTAATCGAAATTGTACATAACGCTAAATCGAACTAACGAATGGATTGTGTCGTATGAAAATTTAAAACTAAAAAAATTAGTACTTCCATTCATGATATCAACATGAAATTTTGAATGCAGCTTGATATTGAGGTTAATAAAAGCGGAGAATTCTAAAATCTTAACTATTATAGTCGGAATAGAAACTCATCTCCTGGTGGCTGGACCAATTTCGAAAGAATCTAGATTTGTAGAAAATTAAATTCTAAGAACTTTTCTAGAATGCGACATTTCTCTACGAATGATAAAAAAAAAGTTACATGGGAAAAATTAATCGAAATTGTACATAACGCTAAATCGAACTAACGAATGGATTGTGTCGTATGAAAATTTAAAACTAAAAAAAATAGTACTTCCATTCATGATATCAACATGAAATTTTGAATGCAGCTTGATATTGAGGTTAATAAAAGCGGAGAATTCTAAAATCTTAACTATTATAGTCGGAATAGAAACTCATCTCCTGGTGGCTGGACCAATTTCGAAAGAATCTAGATTTGTAGAAAATTAAATTCTAAGAACTTTTCTAGAATGCGACATTTCTCTAGGAATGATAAAAAAAAAGTTACATGGGAAAAATTAATCGAAATTGTACATAACGCTAAATCGAACTAACGAATGGATTGTGTCGTATGAAAATTTAAAACTAAAAAAAATAGTACTTCCATTCATGATATCAACATGAAATTTTGAATGCAGCTTGATATTGAGGTTAATAAAAGCGGAGAATTCTAAAATCTTAACTATTATAGTCAGAATAGAAACTCATCTCCTGGTGGCTGGACCAATTTCGAAAGAATCTAGATTTGTAGAAAATTAAATTCTAAGAACTTTTCTAGAAAGCGACATTTCTCTACGAATGATAAAAAAAAAGTTACATGGGAAAAATTAATCGAAATTGTACATAACGCTAAATCGAACTAACGAATGGATTGTGTCGTATGAAAATTTAAAACTAAAAAAAATAGTACTTCCATTCATGATATCAACATGAAATTTTGAATGCAGCTTGATATTGAGGTTAATAAAAGCGGAGAATTCTAAAATCTTAACTATTATAGTCAGAATAGAAACTCATCTCCTGGTGGCTGGACCAATTTCGAAAGAATCTAGATTTGTAGAAAATTAAATTCTAAGAACTTTTCTAGAAAGCGACATTTCTCTACGAATGATAAAAAAAAAGTTACATGGGAAAAATTAATCGAAATTGTACATAACGCTAAATCGAACTAACGAATGGATTGTGTCGTATGAAAATTTAAAACTAAAAAAAATAGTACTTCCATTCATGATATCAACATGAAATTTTGAATGCAGCTTGATATTGAGGTTAATAAAAGCGGAGAATTCTAAAATCTTAACTATTATAGTCAGAATAGAAACTCATCTCCTGGTGGCTGGACCAATTTCGAAAGAATCTAGATTTGTAGAAAATTAAATTCTAAGAACTTTTCTAGAATGCGACATTTCTCTACGAATGATAAAAAAAAAGTTACATGGGAAAAATTAATCGAAATTGTACATAACGCTAAATCGAACTAACGAATGGATTGTGTCGTATGAAAATTTAAAACTAAAAAAATAGTACTTCCATTCATGATATCAACATGAAATTTTGAATGCAGCTTGATATTGAGGTTAATAAAAGCGGAGAATTCTAAAATCTTAACTATTATAGTCAGAATAGAAACTCATCTCCTGGTGGCTGGACCAATTTCGAAAGAATCTAGATTTGTAGAAAATTAAATTCTAAGAACTTTTCTAGAATGCGACATTTCTCTACGAATGATAAAAAAAAAGTTACATGGGAAAAATTAATCGAAATTGTACATAACGCTAAATCGAACTAACGAATGGATTGTGTCGTATGAAAATTTAAAACTAAAAAAAATAGTACTTCCATTCATGATATCAACATGAAATTTTGAATGCAGCTTGATATTGAGGTTAATAAAAGCGGAGAATTCTAAAATGTTAACTATTATAGTCAGAATAGAAACTCATCTCCTGGTGGCTGGACCAATTTCGAAAGAATCTAGATTTGTAGAAAATTAAATTCTAAGAACTTTTCTAGAATGCGACATTTCTCTACGAATGATAAAAAAAAAAGTTACATGGGAAAAATTAATCGAAATTGTACATAACGCTAAATCGAACTAACGAATGGATTGTGTCGTATGAAAATTTAAAACTAAAAAAAATAGTACTTCCATTCATGATATCAACATGAAATTTTGAATGCAGCTTGATATTGAGGTTAATAAAAGCGGAGAATTCTAAAATCTTAACTATTATAGTCGGAATAGAAACTCACCTCCTGGTGGCTGGACCAATTTCGAAAGAATCTAGATTTGTAGAAAATTAAATTCTAAGAACTTTTCTAGAATGCGACATTTCTCTACGAATGATAAAAAAAAAGTTACATGGGAAAAATTAATCGAAATTGTACATAACGCTAAATCGAACTAACGAATGGATTGTGTCGTATGAAAATTTAAAACTAAAAAAATTAGTACTTCCATTCATGATATCAACATGAAATTTTGAATGCAGCTTGATATTGAGGTTAATAAAAGCGGAGAATTCTAAAATCTTAACTATTATAGTCAGAATAGAAACTCATCTCCTGGTGGCTGGACCAATTTCGAAAGAATCTAGATTTGTAGAAAATTAAATTCTAAGAACTTTTCTAGAATGCGACATTTCTCTAGGAATGATAAAAAAAAAGTTACATGGGAAAAATTAATCGAAATTGTACATAACGCTAAATCGAACTAACGAATGGATTGTGTCGTATGAAAATTTAAAACTAAAAAAAATAGTACTTCCATTCATGATATCAACATGAAATTTTGAATGCAGCTTGATATTGAGGTTAATAAAAGCGGAGAATTCTAAAATGTTAACTATTATAGTCAGAATAGAAACTCATCTCCTGGTGGCTGGACCAATTTCGAAAGAATCTAGATTTGTAGAAAATTAAATTCTAAGAACTTTTCTAGAATGCGACATTTCTCTACGAATGATAAAAAAAAAAGTTACATGGGAAAAATTAATCGAAATTGTACATAACGCTAAATCGAACTAACGAATGGATTGTGTCGTATGAAAATTTAAAACTAAAAAAAATAGTACTTCCATTCATGATATCAACATGAAATTTTGAATGCAGCTTTATATTGAGGTTAATAAAAGCGGAGAATTCTAAAATCTTAACTATTATAGTCGGAATAGAAACTCATCTCCTGGTGGCTGGACCAATTTCGAAAGAATCTAGATTTGTAGAAAATTAAATTCTAAGAACTTTTCTAGAATGCGACATTTCTCTACGAATGATAAAAAAAAAGTTACATGGGAAAAATTAATCGAAATTGTACATAACGCTAAATCGAACTAACGAATGGATTGTGTCGTATGAAAATTTAAAACTAAAAAAATTAGTACTTCCATTCATGATATCAACATGAAATTTTGAATGCAGCTTGATATTGAGGTTAATAAAAGCGGAGAATTCTAAAATCTTAACTATTATAGTCGGAATAGAAACTCATCTCCTGGTGGCTGGACCAATTTCGAAAGAATCTAGATTTGTAGAAAATTAAATTCTAAGAACTTTTCTAGAAAGCGACATTTCTCTACGAATGATAAAAAAAAAGTTACATGGGAAAAATTAATCGAAATTGTACATAACGCTAAATCGAACTAACGAATGGATTGTGTCGTATGAAAATTTAAAACTAAAAAAAATAGTACTTCCATTCATGATATCAACATGAAATTTTGAATGCAGCTTGATATTGAGGTTAATAAAAGCGGAGAATTCTAAAATCTTAACTATTATAGTCAGAATAGAAACTCATCTCCTGGTGGCTGGACCAATTTCGAAAGAATCTAGATTTGTAGAAAATTAAATTCTAAGAACTTTTCTAGAATGCGACATTTCTCTACGAATGATAAAAAAAAAGTTACATGGGAAAAATTAATCGAAATTGTACATAACGCTAAATCGAACTAACGAATGGATTGTGTCGTATGAAAATTTAAAACTAAAAAAATTAGTACTTCCATTCATGATATCAACATGAAATTTTGAATGCAGCTTGATATTGAGGTTAATAAAAGCGGAGAATTCTAAAATCTTAACTATTATAGTCGGAATAGAAACTCATCTCCTGGTGGCTGGACCAATTTCGAAAGAATCTAGATTTGTAGAAAATTAAATTCTAAGAACTTTTCTAGAATGCGACATTTCTCTACGAATGATAAAAAAAAAGTTACATGGGAAAAATTAATCGAAATTGTACATAACGCTAAATCGAACTAACGAATGGATTGTGTCGTATGAAAATTTAAAACTAAAAAAAATAGTACTTCCATTCATGATATCAACATGAAATTTTGAATGCAGCTTGATATTGAGGTTAATAAAAGCGGAGAATTCTAAAATCTTAACTATTATAGTCAGAATAGAAACTCATCTCCTGGTGGCTGGACCAATTTCGAAAGAATCTAGATTTGTAGAAAATTAAATTCTAAGAACTTTTCTAGAAAGCGACATTTCTCTACGAATGATAAAAAAAAAGTTACATGGGAAAAATTAATCGAAATTGTACATAACGCTAAATCGAACTAACGAATGGATTGTGTCGTATGAAAATTTAAAACTAAAAAAATTAGTACTTCCATTCATGATATCAACATGAAATTTTGAATGCAGCTTGATATTGAGGTTAATAAAAGCGGAGAATTCTAAAATCTTAACTATTATAGTCAGAATAGAAACTCATCTCCTGGTGGCTGGACCAATTTCGAAAGAATCTAGATTTGTAGAAAATTAAATTCTAAGAACTTTTCTAGAATGCGACATTTCTCTAGGAATGATAAAAAAAAAGTTACATGGGAAAAATTAATCGAAATTGTACATAACGCTAAATCGAACTAACGAATGGATTGTGTCGTATGAAAATTTAAAACTAAAAAAAATAGTACTTCCATTCATGATATCAACATGAAATTTTGAATGCAGCTTGATATTGAGGTTAATAAAAGCGGAGAATTCTAAAATCTTAACTATTATAGTCGGAATAGAAACTCATCTCCTGGTGGCTGGACCAATTTCGAAAGAATCTAGATTTGTAGAAAATTAAATTCTAAGAACTTTTCTAGAATGCGACATTTCTCTACGAATGATAAAAAAAAAGTTACATGGGAAAAATTAATCGAAATTGTACATAACGCTAAATCGAACTAACGAATGGATTGTGTCGTATGAAAATTTAAAACTAAAAAAATTAGTACTTCCATTCATGATATCAACATGAAATTTTGAATGCAGCTTGATATTGAGGTTAATAAAAGCGGAGAATTCTAAAATCTTAACTATTATAGTCGGAATAGAAACTCATCTCCTGGTGGCTGGACCAATTTCGAAAGAATCTAGATTTGTAGAAAATTAAATTCTAAGAACTTTTCTAGAATGCGACATTTCTCTACGAATGATAAAAAAAAAGTTACATGGGAAAAATTAATCGAAATTGTACATAACGCTAAATCGAACTAACGAATGGATTGTGTCGTATGAAAATTTAAAACTAAAAAAAATAGTACTTCCATTCATGATATCAACATGAAATTTTGAATGCAGCTTGATATTGAGGTTAATAAAAGCGGAGAATTCTAAAATCTTAACTATTATAGTCGGAATAGAAACTCATCTCCTGGTGGCTGGACCAATTTCGAAAGAATCTAGATTTGTAGAAAATTAAATTCTAAGAACTTTTCTAGAATGCGACATTTCTCTACGAATGATAAAAAAAAAGTTACATGGGAAAAATTAATCGAAATTGTACATAACGCTAAATCGAACTAACGAATGGATTGTGTCGTATGAAAATTTAAAACTAAAAAAATTAGTACTTCCATTCATGATATCAACATGAAATTTTGAATGCAGCTTGATATTGAGGTTAATAAAAGCGGAGAATTCTAAAATCTTAACTATTATAGTCGGAATAGAAACTCATCTCCTGGTGGCTGGACCAATTTCGAAAGAATCTAGATTTGTAGAAAATTAAATTCTAAGAACTTTTCTAGAATGCGACATTTCTCTACGAATGATAAAAAAAAAGTTACATGGGAAAAATTAATCGAAATTGTACATAACGCTAAATCGAACTAACGAATGGATTGTGTCGTATGAAAATTTAAAACTAAAAAAAATAGTACTTCCATTCATGATATCAACATGAAATTTTGAATGCAGCTTGATATTGAGGTTAATAAAAGCGGAGAATTCTAAAATCTTAACTATTATAGTCGGAATAGAAACTCATCTCCTGGTGGCTGGACCAATTTCGAAAGAATCTAGATTTGTAGAAAATTAAATTCTAAGAACTTTTCTAGAATGCGACATTTCTCTAGGAATGATAAAAAAAAAGTTACATGGGAAAAATTAATCGAAATTGTACATAACGCTAAATCGAACTAACGAATGGATTGTGTCGTATGAAAATTTAAAACTAAAAAAAATAGTACTTCCATTCATGATATCAACATGAAATTTTGAATGCAGCTTGATATTGAGGTTAATAAAAGCGGAGAATTCTAAAATCTTAACTATTATAGTCAGAATAGAAACTCATCTCCTGGTGGCTGGACCAATTTCGAAAGAATCTAGATTTGTAGAAAATTAAATTCTAAGAACTTTTCTAGAAAGCGACATTTCTCTACGAATGATAAAAAAAAAGTTACATGGGAAAAATTAATCGAAATTGTACATAACGCTAAATCGAACTAACGAATGGATTGTGTCGTATGAAAATTTAAAACTAAAAAAAATAGTACTTCCATTCATGATATCAACATGAAATTTTGAATGCAGCTTGATATTGAGGTTAATAAAAGCGGAGAATTCTAAAATCTTAACTATTATAGTCGGAATAGAAACTCATCTCCTGGTGGCTGGACCAATTTCGAAAGAATCTAGATTTGTAGAAAATTAAATTCTAAGAACTTTTCTAGAATGCGACATTTCTCTACGAATGATAAAAAAAAAGTTACATGGGAAAAATTAATCGAAATTGTACATAACGCTAAATCGAACTAACGAATGGATTGTGTCGTATGAAAATTTAAAACTAAAAAAATTAGTACTTCCATTCATGATATCAACATGAAATTTTGAATGCAGCTTGATATTGAGGTTAATAAAAGCGGAGAATTCTAAAATCTTAACTATTATAGTCGGAATAGAAACTCATCTCCTGGTGGCTGGACCAATTTCGAAAGAATCTAGATTTGTAGAAAATTAAATTCTAAGAACTTTTCTAGAATGCGACATTTCTCTACGAATGATAAAAAAAAAGTTACATGGGAAAAATTAATCGAAATTGTACATAACGCTAAATCGAACTAACGAATGGATTGTGTCGTATGAAAATTTAAAACTAAAAAAAATAGTACTTCCATTCATGATATCAACATGAAATTTTGAATGCAGCTTGATATTGAGGTTAATAAAAGCGGAGAATTCTAAAATCTTAACTATTATAGTCGGAATAGAAACTCATCTCCTGGTGGCTGGACCAATTTCGAAAGAATCTAGATTTGTAGAAAATTAAATTCTAAGAACTTTTCTAGAATGCGACATTTCTCTAGGAATGATAAAAAAAAAGTTACATGGGAAAAATTAATCGAAATTGTACATAACGCTAAATCGAACTAACGAATGGATTGTGTCGTATGAAAATTTAAAACTAAAAAAAATAGTACTTCCATTCATGATATCAACATGAAATTTTGAATGCAGCTTGATATTGAGGTTAATAAAAGCGGAGAATTCTAAAATCTTAACTATTATAGTCAGAATAGAAACTCATCTCCTGGTGGCTGGACCAATTTCGAAAGAATCTAGATTTGTAGAAAATTAAATTCTAAGAACTTTTCTAGAAAGCGACATTTCTCTACGAATGATAAAAAAAAAGTTACATGGGAAAAATTAATCGAAATTGTACATAACGCTAAATCGAACTAACGAATGGATTGTGTCGTATGAAAATTTAAAACTAAAAAAAATAGTACTTCCATTCATGATATCAACATGAAATTTTGAATGCAGCTTGATATTGAGGTTAATAAAAGCGGAGAATTCTAAAATCTTAACTATTATAGTCAGAATAGAAACTCATCTCCTGGTGGCTGGACCAATTTCGAAAGAATCTAGATTTGTAGAAAATTAAATTCTAAGAACTTTTCTAGAAAGCGACATTTCTCTACGAATGATAAAAAAAAAGTTACATGGGAAAAATTAATCGAAATTGTACATAACGCTAAATCGCTAACGAATGGATTGTGTCGTATGAAAATTTAAAACTAAAAAAATTAGTACTTCCATTCATGATATCAACATGAAATTTTGAATGCAGCTTGATATTGAGGTTAATAAAAGCGGAGAATTCTAAAATCTTAACTATTATAGTCAGAATAGAAACTCATCTCCTGGTGGCTGGACCCATTTCGAAAGAATCTAGATTTGTAGAATATTAAATTCTAAGAACTTTTCTAGAATGCGACATTTCTCTAGGAATGATAAAAAAAAAGTTACATGGGAAAAATTAATCGAAATTGTACATAACGCTAAATCGAACTAACGAATGGATTGTGTCGTATGAAAATTTAAAACTAAAAAAAATAGTACTTCCATTCATGATATCAACATGAAATTTTGAATGCAGCTTGATATTGAGGTTAATAAAAGCGGAGAATTCTAAAATCTTAACTATTATAGTCGGAATAGAAACTCATCTCCTGGTGGCTGGACCAATTTCGAAAGAATCTAGATTTGTAGAAAATTAAATTCTAAGAACTTTTCTAGAATGCGACATTTCTCTAGGAATGATAAAAAAAAAGTTACATGGGAAAAATTAATCGAAATTGTACATAACGCTAAATCGAACTAACGAATGGATTGTGTCGTATGAAAATTTAAAACTAAAAAAAATAGTACTTCCATTCATGATATCAACATGAAATTTTGAATGCAGCTTGATATTGAGGTTAATAAAAGCGAAGAATTCTAAAATCTTAACTATTATAGTCAGAATAGAAACTCATCTCCTGGTAGCTGGACCAATTTCGAAAGAATCTAGATTTGTAGAAAATTAAATTCTAAGAACTTTTCTAGAATGCGACATTTCTCTACGAATGATAAAAAAAAAGTTACATGGGAAAAATTAATCGAAATTGTACATAACGCTAAATCGAACTAACGAATGGATTGTGTCGTATGAAAATTTAAAACTAAAAAAAATAGTACTTCCATTCATGATATCAACATGAAATTTTGAATGCAGCTTGATATTGAGGTTAATAAAAGCGGAGAATTCTAAAATCTTAACTATTATAGTCAGAATAGAAACTCATCTCCTGGTGGCTGGACCAATTTCGAAAGAATCTAGATTTGTAGAAAATTAAATTCTAAGAACTTTTCTAGAATGCGACATTTCTCTACGAATGATAAAAAAAAAGTTACATGGGAAAAATTAATCGAAATTGTACATAACGCTAAATCGAACTAACGAATGGATTGTGTCGTATGAAAATTTAAAACTAAAAAAAATAGTACTTCCATTCATGATATCAACATGAAATTTTGAATGCAGCTTGATATTGAGGTTAATAAAAGCGGAGAATTCTAAAATCTTAACTATTATAGTCAGAATAGAAACTCATCTCCTGGTGGCTGGACCAATTTCGAAAGAATCTAGATTTGTAGAAAATTAAATTCTAAGAACTTTTCTAGAAAGCGACATTTCTCTACGAATGATAAAAAAAAAGTTACATGGGAAAAATTAATCGAAATTGTACATAACGCTAAATCGAACTAACGAATGGATTGTGTCGTATGAAAATTTAAAACTAAAAAAAATAGTACTTCCATTCATGATATCAACATGAAATTTTGAATGCAGCTTGATATTGAGGTTAATAAAAGCGGAGAATTCTAAAATCTTAACTATTATAGTCAGAATAGAAACTCATCTCCTGGTGGCTGGACCAATTTCGAAAGAATCTAGATTTGTAGAAAATTAAATTCTAAGAACTTTTCTAGAATGCGACATTTCTCTAGGAATGATAAAAAAAAAGTTACATGGGAAAAATTAATCGAAATTGTACATAACGCTAAATCGAACTAACGAATGGATTGTGTCGTATGAAAATTTAAAACTAAAAAAAATAGTACTTCCATTCATGATATCAACATGAAATTTTGAATGCAGCTTGATATTGAGGTTAATAAAAGCGGAGAATTCTAAAATCTTAACTATTATAGTCAGAATAGAAACTCATCTCCTGGTGGCTGGACCAATTTCGAAAGAATCTAGATTTGTAGAAAATTAAATTCTAAGAACTTTTCTAGAATGCGATATTTCTCTACGAATGATAAAAAAAAAGTTACATGGGAAAAATTAATCGAAATTGTACATAACGCTAAATCGAACTAACGAATGGATTGTGTCGTATGAAAATTTAAAACTAAAAAAAATAGTACTTCCATTCATGATATCAACATGAAATTTTGAATGCAGCTTGATATTGAGGTTAATAAAAGCGGAGAATTCTAAAATCTTAACTATTATAGTCAGAATAGAAACTCATCTCCTGGTGGCTGGACCAATTTCGAAAGAATCTAGATTTGTAGAAAATTAAATTCTAAGAACTTTTCTAGAATGCAACATTTCTCTACGAATGATAAAAAAAAAGTTACATGGGAAAAATTAATCGAAATTGTACATAACGCTAAATCGAACTAACGAATGGATTGTGTCGTATGAAAATTTAAAACTAAAAAAATTAGTACTTCCATTCATGATATCAACATGAAATTTTGAATGCAGCTTGATATTGAAGTTAATAAAAGCGGAGAATTCTAAAATCTTAACTATTATAGTCGGAATAGAAACTCATCTCCTGGTGGCTGGACCAATTTCGAAAGAATCTAGATTTATAGAAAATTAAATTCTAAGAACTTTTCTAGAATGCGACATTTCTCTACGAATGATAAAAAAAAAGTTACATGGGAAAAATTAATCGAAATTGTACATAACGCTAAATCGAACTAACGAATGGATTGTGTCGTATGAAAATTTAAAACTAAAAAAAATAGTACTTCCATTCATGATATCAACATGAAATTTTGAATGCAGCTTGATATTGAGGTTAATAAAAGCGGAGAATTCTAAAATCTTAACTATTATAGTCGGAATAGAAACTCATCTCCTGGTGGCTGGACCAATTTCGAAAGAATCTAGATTTGTAGAAAATTAAATTCTAAGAACTTTTCTAGAATGCGACATTTCTCTAGGAATGATAAAAAAAAAGTTACATGGGAAAAATTAATCGAAATTGTACATAACGCTAAATCGAACTAACGAATGGATTGTGTCGTATGAAAATTTAAAACTAAAAAAAATAGTACTTCCATTCATGATATCAACATGAAATTTTGAATGCAGCTTGATATTGAGGTTAATAAAAGCGGAGAATTCTAAAATCTTAACTATTATAGTCGGAATAGAAACTCATCTCCTGGTGGCTGGACCAATTTCGAAAGAATCTAGATTTGTAGAAAATTAAATTCTAAGAACTTTTCTAGAATGCGACATTTCTCTAGGAATGATAAAAAAAAAGTTACATGGGAAAAATTAATCGAAATTGTACATAACGCTAAATCGAACTAACGAATGGATTGTGTCGTATGAAAATTTAAAACTAAAAAAAATAGTACTTCCATTCATGATATCAACATGAAATTTTGAATGCAGCTTGATATTGAGGTTAATAAAAGCGGAGAATTCTAAAATCTTAACTATTATAGTCGGAATAGAAACTCATCTCCTGGTGGCTGGACCAATTTCAAAAGAATCTAGATTTGTAGAAAATTAAATTCTAAGAACTTTTCTAGAATGCGACATTTCTCTAGGAATGATAAAAAAAAAGTTACATGGGAAAAATTAATCGAAATTGTACATAACGCTAAATCGAACTAACGAATGGATTGTGTCGTATGAAAATTTAAAACTAAAAAAAATAGTACTTCCATTCATGATATCAACATGAAATTTTGAATGCAGCTTGATATTGAGGTTAATAAAAGCGGAGAATTCTAAAATCTTAACTATTATAGTCGGAATAGAAACTCATCTCCTGGTGGCTGGACCAATTTCGAAAGAATCTAGATTTGTAGAAAATTAAATTCTAAGAACTTTTCTAGAATGCGACATTTCTCTAGGAATGATAAAAAAAAAGTTACATGGGAAAAATTAATCGAAATTGTACATAACGCTAAATCGAACTAACGAATGGATTGTGTCGTATGAAAATTTAAAACTAAAAAAATTAGTACTTCCATTCATGATATCAACATGAAATTTTGAATGCAGCTTGATATTGAGGTTAATAAAAGCGGAGAATTCTAAAATCTTAACTATTATAGTCAGAATAGAAACTCATCTCCTGGTGGCTGGACCAATTTCGAAAGAATCTAGATTTGTAGAAAATTAAATTCTAAGAACTTTTCTAGAAAGCGACATTTCTCTACGAATGATAAAAAAAAAGTTACATGGGAAAAATTAATCGAAATTGTACATAACGCTAAATCGAACTAACAAATGGATTGTGTCGTATGAAAATTTAAAACTAAAAAAATAGTACTTCCATTCATGATATCAACATGAAATTTTGAATGCAGCTTGATATTGAGGTTAATAAAAGCGGAGAATTCTAAAATCTTAACTATTATAGTCAGAATAGAAACTCATCTCCTGGTGGCTGGACCAATTTCGAAAGAATCTAGATTTGTAGAAAATTAAATTCTAAGAACTTTTCTAGAATGCGACATTTCTCTAGGAATGATAAAAAAAAAGTTACATGGGAAAAATTAATCGAAATTGTACATAACGCTAAATCGAACTAACGAATGGATTGTGTCGTATGAAAATTTAAAACTAAAAAAAATAGTACTTCCATTCATGATATCAACATGAAATTTTGAATGCAGCTTGATATTGAGGTTAATAAAAGCGGAGAATTCTAAAATCTTAACTATTATAGTCAGAATAGAAACTCATCTCCTGGTGGCTGGACCAATTTCGAAAGAATCTAGATTTGTAGAAAATTAAATTCTAAGAACTTTTCTAGAATGCGACATTTCTCTACGAATGATAAAAAAAAAGTTACATGGGAAAAATTAATCGAAATTGTACATAACGCTAAATCGAACTAACGAATGGATTGTGTCGTATGAAAATTTAAAACTAAAAAAAATAGTACTTCCATTCATGATATCAACATGAAATTTTGAATGCAGCTTGATATTGAGGTTAATAAAAGCGGAGAATTCTAAAATCTTAACTATTATAGTCAGAATAGAAACTCATCTCCTGGTGGCTGGACCAATTTCGAAAGAATCTAGATTTGTAGAAAATTAAATTCTAAGAACTTTTCTAGAATGCGACATTTCTCTACGAATGATAAAAAAAAAGTTACATGGGAAAAATTAATCGAAATTGTACATAACGCTAAATCGAACTAACGAATGGATTGTGTCGTATGAAAATTTAAAACTAAAAAAAATAGTACTTCCATTCATGATATCAACATGAAATTTTGAATGCAGCTTGATATTGAGGTTAATAAAAGCGGAGAATTCTAAAATCTTAACTATTATAGTCAGAATAGAAACTCATCTCCTGGTGGCTGGACCAATTTCGAAAGAATCTAGATTTGTAGAAAATTAAATTCTAAGAACTTTTCTAGAATGCGACATTTCTCTACGAATGATAAAAAAAAAGTTACATGGGAAAAATTAATCGAAATTGTACATAACGCTAAATCGAACTAACGAATGGATTGTGTCGTATGAAAATTTAAAACTAAAAAAAATAGTACTTCCATTCATGATATCAACATGAAATTTTGAATGCAGCTTGATATTGAGGTTAATAAAAGCGGAGAATTCTAAAATCTTAACTATTATAGTCAGAATAGAAACTCATCTCCTGGTGGCTGGACCAATTTCGAAAGAATCTAGATTTGTAGAAAATTAAATTCTAAGAACTTTTCTAGAAAGCGACATTTCTCTACGAATGATAAAAAAAAAGTTACATGGGAAAAATTAATCGAAATTGTACATAACGCTAAATCGAACTAACGAATGGATTGTGTCGTATGAAAATTTAAAACTAAAAAAAATAGTACTTCCATTCATGATATCAACATGAAATTTTGAATGCAGCTTGATATTGAGGTTAATAAAAGCGGAGAATTCTAAAATCTTAACTATTATAGTCGGAATAGAAACTCATCTCCTGGTGGCTGGACCAATTTCGAAAGAATCTAGATTTGTAGAAAATTAAATTCTAAGAACTTTTCTAGAATGCGACATTTCTCTACGAATGATAAAAAAAAAGTTACATGGGAAAAATTAATCGAAATTGTACATAACGCTAAATCGAACTAACGAATGGATTGTGTCGTATGAAAATTTAAAACTAAAAAAATTAGTACTTCCATTCATGATATCAACATGAAATTTTGAATGCAGCTTGATATTGAGGTTAATAAAAGCGGAGAATTCTAAAATCTTAACTATTATAGTCGGAATAGAAACTCATCTCCTGGTGGCTGGACCAATTTCGAAAGAATCTAGATTTGTAGAAAATTAAATTCTAAGAACTTTTCTAGAATGCGACATTTCTCTACGAATGATAAAAAAAAAGTTACATGGGAAAAATTAATCGAAATTGTACATAACGCTAAATCGAACTAACGAATGGATTGTGTCGTATGAAAATTTAAAACTAAAAAAAATAGTACTTCCATTCATGATATCAACATGAAATTTTGAATGCAGCTTGATATTGAGGTTAATAAAAGCGGAGAATTCTAAAATCTTAACTATTATAGTCGGAATAGAAACTCATCTCCTGGTGGCTGGACCAATTTCGAAAGAATCTAGATTTGTAGAAAATTAAATTCTAAGAACTTTTCTAGAATGCGACATTTCTCTAGGAATGATAAAAAAAAAGTTACATGGGAAAAATTAATCGAAATTGTACATAACGCTAAATCGAACTAACGAATGGATTGTGTCGTATGAAAATTTAAAACTAAAAAAAATAGTACTTCCATTCATGATATCAACATGAAATTTTGAATGCAGCTTGATATTGAGGTTAATAAAAGCGGAGAATTCTAAAATCTTAACTATTATAGTCAGAATAGAAACTCATCTCCTGGTGGCTGGACCAATTTCGAAAGAATCTAGATTTGTAGAAAATTAAATTCTAAGAACTTTTCTAGAAAGCGACATTTCTCTACGAATGATAAAAAAAAAGTTACATGGGAAAAATTAATCGAAATTGTACATAACGCTAAATCGAACTAACGAATGGATTGTGTCGTATGAAAATTTAAAACTAAAAAAAATAGTACTTCCATTCATGATATCAACATGAAATTTTGAATGCAGCTTGATATTGAGGTTAATAAAAGCGGAGAATTCTAAAATCTTAACTATTATAGTCAGAATAGAAACTCATCTCCTGGTGGCTGGACCAATTTCGAAAGAATCTAGATTTGTAGAAAATTAAATTCTAAGAACTTTTCTAGAAAGCGACATTTCTCTACGAATGATAAAAAAAAAGTTACATGGGAAAAATTAATCGAAATTGTACATAACGCTAAATCGAACTAACGAATGGATTGTGTCGTATGAAAATTTAAAACTAAAAAAATTAGTACTTCCATTCATGATATCAACATGAAATTTTGAATGCAGCTTGATATTGAGGTTAATAAAAGCGGAGAATTCTAAAATCTTAACTATTATAGTCAGAATAGAAACTCATCTCCTGGTGGCTGGACCCATTTCGAAAGAATCTAGATTTGTAGAATATTAAATTCTAAGAACTTTTCTAGAATGCGACATTTCTCTAGGAATGATAAAAAAAAAGTTACATGGGAAAAATTAATCGAAATTGTACATAACGCTAAATCGAACTAACGAATGGATTGTGTCGTATGAAAATTTAAAACTAAAAAAATAGTACTTCCATTCATGATATCAACATGAAATTTTGAATGCAGCTTGATATTGAGGTTAATAAAAGCGGAGAATTCTAAAATCTTAACTATTATAGTCGGAATAGAAACTCATCTCCTGGTGGCTGGACCAATTTCGAAAGAATCTAGATTTGTAGAAAATTAAATTCTAAGAACTTTTCTAGAATGCGACATTTCTCTAGGAATGATAAAAAAAAAGTTACATGGGAAAAATTAATCGAAATTGTACATAACGCTAAATCGAACTAACGAATGGATTGTGTCGTATGAAAATTTAAAACTAAAAAAAATAGTACTTCCATTCATGATATCAACATGAAATTTTGAATGCAGCTTGATATTGAGGTTAATAAAAGCGAAGAATTCTAAAATCTTAACTATTATAGTCAGAATAGAAACTCATCTCCTGGTAGCTGGACCAATTTCGAAGAATCTAGATTTGTAGAAAATTAAATTCTAAGAACTTTTCTAGAATGCGACATTTCTCTACGAATGATAAAAAAAAAGTTACATGGGAAAAATTAATCGAAATTGTACATAACGCTAAATCGAACTAACGAATGGATTGTGTCGTATGAAAATTTAAAACTAAAAAAAATAGTACTTCCATTCATGATATCAACATGAAATTTTGAATGCAGCTTGATATTGAGGTTAATAAAAGCGGAGAATTCTAAAATCTTAACTATTATAGTCAGAATAGAAACTCATCTCCTGGTGGCTGGACCAATTTCGAAAGAATCTAGATTTGTAGAAAATTAAATTCTAAGAACTTTTCTAGAATGCGACATTTCTCTACGAATGATAAAAAAAAAGTTACATGGAAAAATTAATCGAAATTGTACATAACGCTAAATCGAACTAACGAATGGATTGTGTCGTATGAAAATTTAAAACTAAAAAAAATAGTACTTCCATTCATGATATCAACATGAAATTTTGAATGCAGCTTGATATTGAGGTTAATAAAAGCGGAGAATTCTAAAATCTTAACTATTATAGTCAGAATAGAAACTCATCTCCTGGTGGCTGGACCAATTTCGAAAGAATCTAGATTTGTAGAAAATTAAATTCTAAGAACTTTTCTAGAAAGCGACATTTCTCTACGAATGATAAAAAAAAAGTTACATGGGAAAAATTAATCGAAATTGTACATAACGCTAAATCGAACTAACGAATGGATTGTGTCGTATGAAATTTAAAACTAAAAAAATAGTACTTCCATTCATGATATCAACATGAAATTTTGAATGCAGCTTGATATTGAGGTTAATAAAAGCGGAGAATTCTAAAATCTTAACTATTATAGTCAGAATAGAAACTCATCTCCTGGTGGCTGGACCAATTTCGAAAGAATCTAGATTTGTAGAAAATTAAATTCTAAGAACTTTTCTAGAATGCGACATTTCTCTTCTCTAGGAATGATAAAAAAAAAGTTACATGGGAAAAATTAATCGAAATTGTACATAACGCTAAATCGAACTAACGAATGGATTGTGTCGTATGAAAATTTAAAACTAAAAAAAATAGTACTTCCATTCATGATATCAACATGAAATTTTGAATGCAGCTTGATATTGAGGTTAATAAAAGCGGAGAATTCTAAAATCTTAACTATTATAGTCAGAATAGAAACTCATCTCCTGGTGGCTGGACCAATTTCGAAAGAATCTAGATTTGTAGAAAATTAAATTCTAAGAACTTTTCTAGAATGCGACATTTCTCTAGGAATGATAAAAAAAAAGTTACATGGGAAAAATTAATCGAAATTGTACATAACGCTAAATCGAACTAACGAATGGATTGTGTCGTATGAAAATTTAAAACTAAAAAAAATAGTACTTCCATTCATGATATCAACATGAAATTTTGAATGCAGCTTGATATTGAGGTTAATAAAAGCGGAGAATTCTAAAATCTTAACTATTATAGTCAGAATAGAAACTCATCTCCTGGTGGCTGGACCAATTTCGAAAGAATCTAGATTTGTAGAAAATTAAATTCTAAGAACTTTTCTAGAATGCGACATTTCTCTACGAATGATAAAAAAAAAGTTACATGGGAAAAATTAATCGAAATTGTACATAACGCTAAATCGAACTAACGAATGGATTGTGTCGTATGAAAATTTAAAACTAAAAAAAATAGTACTTCCATTCATGATATCAACATGAAATTTTGAATGCAGCTTGATATTGAGGTTAATAAAAGCGGAGAATTCTAAAATCTTAACTATTATAGTCAGAATAGAAACTCATCTCCTGGTGGCTGGACCAATTTCGAAAGAATCTAGATTTGTAGAAAATTAAATTCTAAGAACTTTTCTAGAATGCGACATTTCTCTAGGAATGATAAAAAAAAAGTTACATGGGAAAAATTAATCGAAATTGTACATAACGCTAAATCGAACTAACGAATGGATTGTGTCGTATGAAAATTTAAAACTAAAAAAAATAGTACTTCCATTCATGATATCAACATGAAATTTTGAATGCAGCTTGATATTGAGGTTAATAAAAGCGGAGAATTCTAAAATCTTAACTATTATAGTCAGAATAGAAACTCATCTCCTGGTGGCTGGACCAATTTCGAAAGAATCTAGATTTGTAGAAAATTAAATTCTAAGAACTTTTCTAGAATGCGACATTTCTCTAGGAATGATAAAAAAAGTTACATGGGAAAAATTAATCGAAATTGTACATAACGCTAAATCGAACTAACGAATGGATTGTGTCGTATGAAAATTTAAAACTAAAAAAAATAGTACTTCCATTCATGATATCAACATGAAATTTTGAATGCAGCTTGATATTGAGGTTAATAAAAGCGGAGAATTCTAAAATCTTAACTATTATAGTCAGAATAGAAACTCATCTCCTGGTGGCTGGACCAATTTCGAAAGAATCTAGATTTGTAGAAAATTAAATTCTAAGAACTTTTCTAGAATGCGACATTTCTCTACGAATGATAAAAAAAAAGTTACATGGGAAAAATTAATCGAAATTGTACATAACGCTAAATCGAACTAACGAATGGATTGTGTCGTATGAAAATTTAAAACTAAAAAAATTAGTACTTCCATTCATGATATCAACATGAAATTTTGAATGCAGCTTGATATTGAGGTTAATAAAAGCGGAGAATTCTAAAATCTTAACTATTATAGTCAGAATAGAAACTCATCTCCTGGTGGCTGGACCAATTTCGAAAGAATCTAGATTTGTAGAAAATTAAATTCTAAGAACTTTTCTAGAATGCGACATTTCTCTACGAATGATAAAAAAAAAGTTACATGGGAAAAATTAATCGAATTGTACATAACGCTAAATCGAACTAACGAATGGATTGTGTCGTATGAAAATTTAAAACTAAAAAAAATAGTACTTCCATTCATGATATCAACATGAAATTTTGAATGCAGCTTGATATTGAGGTTAATAAAAGCGGAGAATTCTAAAATCTTAACTATTATAGTCAGAATAGAAACTCATCTCCTGGTGGCTGGACCAATTTCGAAAGAATCTAGATTTGTAGAAAATTAAATTCTAAGAACTTTTCTAGAATGCGACATTTCTCTACGAATGATAAAAAAAAAGTTACATGGGAAAAATTAATCGAAATTGTACATAACGCTAAATCGAACTAACGAATGGATTGTGTCGTATGAAAATTTAAAACTAAAAAAATAGTACTTCCATTCATGATATCAACATGAAATTTTGAATGCAGCTTGATATTGAGGTTAATAAAAGCGGAGAATTCTAAAATCTTAACTATTATAGTCAGAATAGAAACTCATCTCCTGGTGGCTGGACCAATTTCGAAAGAATCTAGATTTGTAGAAAATTAAATTCTAAGAACTTTTCTAGAATGCGACATTTCTCTACGAATGATAAAAAAAAAGTTACATGGGAAAAATTAATCGAAATTGTACATAACGCTAAATCGAACTAACGAATGGATTGTGTCGTATGAAAATTTAAAACTAAAAAAAATAGTACTTCCATTCATGATATCAACATGAAATTTTGAATGCAGCTTGATATTGAGGTTAATAAAAGCGGAGAATTCTAAAATCTTAACTATTATAGTCAGAATAGAAACTCATCTCCTGGTGGCTGGACCAATTTCGAAAGAATCTAGATTTGTAGAAAATTAAATTCTAAGAACTTTTCTAGAATGCGACATTTCTCTACGAATGATAAAAAAAAAGTTACATGGGAAAAATTAATCGAAATTGTACATAACGCTAAATCGAACTAACGAATGGATTGTGTCGTATGAAAATTTAAAACTAAAAAAATTAGTACTTCCATTCATGATATCAACATGAAATTTTGAATGCAGCTTGATATTGAGGTTAATAAAAGCGGAGAATTCTAAAATCTTAACTATTATAGTCAGAATAGAAACTCATCTCCTGGTGGCTGGACCAATTTCGAAAGAATCTAGATTTGTAGAAAATTAAATTCTAAGAACTTTTCTAGAATGCGACATTTCTCTACGAATGATAAAAAAAAAGTTACATGGGAAAAATTAATCGAAATTGTACATAACGCTAAATCGAACTAACGAATGGATTGTGTCGTATGAAAATTTAAAACTAAAAAAATTAGTACTTCCATTCATGATATCAACATGAAATTTTGAATGCAGCTTGATATTGAGGTTAATAAAAGCGGAGAATTCTAAAATCTTAACTATTATAGTCAGAATAGAAACTCATCTCCTGGTGGCTGGACCAATTTCGAAAGAATCTAGATTTGTAGAAAATTAAATTCTAAGAACTTTTCTAGAATGCGACATTTCTCTAGGAATGATAAAAAAAAAGTTACATGGGAAAAATTAATCGAAATTGTACATAACGCTAAATCGAACTAACGAATGGATTGTGTCGTATGAAAATTTAAAACTAAAAAAATTAGTACTTCCATTCATGATATCAACATGAAATTTTGAATGCAGCTTGATATTGAGGTTAATAAAAGCGGAGAATTCTAAAATCTTAACTATTATAGTCGGAATAGAAACTCATCTCCTGGTGGCTGGACCAATTTCGAAAGAATCTAGATTTGTAGAAAATTAAATTCTAAGAACTTTTCTAGAATGCGACATTTCTCTAGGAATGATAAAAAAAAAGTTACATGGGAAAAATTAATCGAAATTGTACATAACGCTAAATCGAACTAACGAATGGATTGTGTCGTATGAAAATTTAAAACTAAAAAAAATAGTACTTCCATTCATGCTATTAACATGAAATTTTGAATGCAGCTTGATATTGAGGTTAATAAAAGCGGAGAATTCTAAAATCTTAACTATTATAGTCGGAATAGAAACTCATCTCCTGGTGGCTGGACCAATTTCGAAAGAATCTAGATTTGTAGAAAATTAAATTCTAAGAACTTTTCTAGAATGCGACATTTCTCTACGAATGATAAAAAAAAAGTTACATGGGAAAAATTAATCGAAATTGTACATAACGCTAAATCGAACTAACGAATGGATTGTGTCGTATGAAAATTTAAAACTAAAAAAAATAGTACTTCCATTCATGATATCAACATGAAATTTTGAATGCAGCTTGATATTGAGGTTAATAAAAGCGGAGAATTCTAAAATCTTAACTATTATAGTCAGAATAGAAACTCATCTCCTGGTGGCTGGACCAATTTCGAAAGAATCTAGATTTGTAGAAAATTAAATTCTAAGAACTTTTCTAGAATGCGACATTTCTCTACGAATGATAAAAAAAAAGTTACATGGGAAAAATTAATCGAAATTGTACATAACGCTAAATCGAACTAACGAATGGATTGTTTCGTATGAAAATTTAAAACTAAAAAAAATAGTACTTCCATTCATGATATCAACATGAAATTTTGAATGCAGCTTGATATTGAGGTTAATAAAAGCGGAGAATTCTAAAATCTTAACTATTATAGTCGGAATAGAAACTCATCTCCTGGTGGCTGGACCAATTTCGAAAGAATCTAGATTTGTAGAAAATTAAATTCTAAGAACTTTTCTAGAATGCGACATTTCTCTACGAATGATAAAATAAAAGTTACATGGGAAAAATTAATCGAAATTGTACATAACGCTAAATCGAACTAACGAATGGATTGTGTCGTATGAAAATTTAAAACTAAAAAAATTAGTACTTCCATTCATGATATCAACATGAAATTTTGAATGCAGCTTGATATTGAGGTTAATAAAAGCGGAGAATTCTAAAATCTTAACTATTATAGTCGGAATAGAAACTCATCTCCTGGTGGCTGGACCAATTTCGAAAGAATCTAGATTTGTAGAAAATTAAATTCTAAGAACTTTTCTAGAATGCGACATTTCTCTAGGAATGATAAAAAAAAAGTTACATGGGAAAAATTAATCGAAATTGTACATAACGCTAAATCGAACTAACGAATGGATTGTGTCGTATGAAAATTTAAAACTAAAAAAAATAGTACTTCCATTCATGATATCAACATGAAATTTTGAATGCAGCTTGATATTGAGGTTAATAAAAGCGGAGAATTCTAAAATCTTAACTATTATAGTCAGAATAGAAACTCATCTCCTGGTGGCTGGACCAATTTCGAAAGAATCTAGATTTGTAGAAAATTAAATTCTAAGAACTTTTCTAGAAAACGACATTTCTCTAGGAATGATAAAAAAAAGTTACATGGGAAAAATTAATCGAAATTGTACATAACGCTAAATCGAACTAACGAATGGATTGTGTCGTATGAAAATTTAAAACTAAAAAAATTAGTACTTCCATTCATGATATCAACATGAAATTTTGAATGCAGCTTGATATTGAGGTTAATAAAAGCGGAGAATTCTAAAATCTTAACTATTATAGTCAGAATAGAAACTCATCTCCTGGTGGCTGGACCAATTTCGAAAGAATCTAGATTTGTAGAAAATTAAATTCTAAGAACTTTTCTAGAATGCGACATTTCTCTAGGAATGATAAAAAAAAAGTTACATGGGAAAAATTAATTGAAATTGTACATAACGCTAAATCGAACTAACGAATGGATTGTGTCGTATGAAAATTTAAAACTAAAAAAAATAGTACTTCCATTCATGATATCAACATGAAATTTTGAATGCAGCTTGATATTGAGGTTAATAAAAGCGGAGAATTCTAAAATCTTAACTATTATAGTCAGAATAGAAACTCATCTCCTGGTGGCTGGACCAATTTCGAAAGAATCTAGATTTGTAGAAAATTAAATTCTAAGAACTTTTCTAGAATGCGACATTTCTCTAGGAATGATAAAAAAAAAGTTACATGGGAAAAATTAATCGAAATTGTACATAACGCTAAATCGAACTAACGAATGGATTGTGTCGTATGAAAATTTAAAACTAAAAAAAATAGTACTTCCATTCATGATATCAACATGAAATTCTGAATGCAGCTTGATATTGAGGTTAATAAAAGCGGAGAATTCTAAAATCTTAACTATTAT
Organism: Nephrotoma appendiculata; assembly: GCA_947310385.1. Classification (NCBI taxonomy): domain Eukaryota; kingdom Metazoa; phylum Arthropoda; class Insecta; order Diptera; family Tipulidae; genus Nephrotoma; species Nephrotoma appendiculata. Next base: position 186,037 of record CAMZJQ010000036.1, read on the forward strand.
AGTCAGAATAGAAACTCATCTCCTGGTGGCTGGACCAATTTCGAAAGAATCTAGATTTGTAGAAAATTAAATTCTAAGAACTTTTCTAGAATGCGACATTTCTCTACGAATGATAAAAAAAAAGTTACATGGGAAAAATTAATCGAAATTGTACATAACGCTAAATCGAACTAACGAATGGATTGTGTCGTATGAAAATTTAAAACTAAAAAAATTAGTACTTCCATTCATGATATCAACATGAAATTTTGAATGCAGCTTGATATTGAGGTTAATAAAAGCGGAGAATTCTAAAATCTTAACTATTATAGTCAGAATAGAAACTCATCTCCTGGTGGCTGGACCAATTTCGAAAGAATCTAGATTTGTAGAAAATTAAATTCTAAGAACTTTTCTAGAATGCGACATTTCTCTACGAATGATAAAAAAAAAGTTACATGGGAAAAATTAATCGAAATTGTACATAACGCTAAATCGAACTAACGAATGGATTGTGTCGTATGAAAATTTAAAACTAAAAAAATTAGTACTTCCATTCATGATATCAACATGAAATTTTGAATGCAGCTTGATATTGAGGTTAATAAAAGCGGAGAATTCTAAAATCTTAACTATTATAGTCAGAATAGAAACTCATCTCCTGGTGGCTGGACCAATTTCGAAAGAATCTAGATTTGTAGAAAATTAAATTCTAAGAACTTTTCTAGAATGCGACATTTCTCTAGGAATGATAAAAAAAAAGTTACATGGGAAAAATTAATCGAAATTGTACATAACGCTAAATCGAACTAACGAATGGATTGTGTCGTATGAAAATTTAAAACTAAAAAAAATAGTACTTCCATTCATGATATCAACATGAAATTTTGAATGCAGCTTGATATTGAGGTTAATAAAAGCGGAGAATTCTAAAATCTTAACTATTATAGTCAGAATAGAAACTCATCTCCTGGTGGCTGGACCAATTTCGAAAGAATCTAGATTTGTAGAAAATTAAATTCTAAGAACTTTTCTAGAATGCGACATTTCTCTAGGAATGATAAAAAAAAAGTTACATGGGAAAAATTAATCGAAATTGTACATAACGCTAAATCGAACTAACGAATGGATTGTGTCGTATGAAAATTTAAAACTAAAAAAAATAGTACTTCCATTCATGATATCAACATGAAATTTTGAATGCAGCTTGATATTGAGGTTAATAAAAGCGGAGAATTCTAAAATCTTAACTATTATAGTCAGAATAGAAACTCATCTCCTGGTGGCTGGACCAATTTCGGAAGAATCTAGATTTGTAGAAAATTAAATTTTAAGAACTTTTCTAGAATACGACATTTCTCTAGGAATGATAAAAAAAAAGTTACATGGGAAAAATTAATCGAAATTGTACATAACGCTAAATCGAACTAACGAATGGATTGTGTCGTATGAAAATTTAAAACTAAAAAAATTAGTACTTCCATTCATGATATCAACATGAAATTTTGAATGCAGCTTGATATTGAGGTTAATAAAAGCGGAGAATTCTAAAATCTTAACTATTATACTCAGAATAGAAACTCATCTCCTGGTGGCTGGACCAATTTCGAAAGAATCTAGATTTGTAGAAAATTAAATTCTAAGAACTTTTCTAGAATGCGACATTTCTCTAGGAATGATAAAAAAAAAGTTACATGGGAAAAATTAATCGAAATTGTACATAACGCTAAATCGAACTAACGAATGGATTGTGTCGTATGAAAATTTAAAACTAAAAAAAATAGTACTTCCATTCATGATATCAACATGAAATTTTGAATGCAGCTTGATATTGAGGTTAATAAAAGCGGAGAATTCTAAAATCTTAACTATTATAGTCAGAATAGAAACTCATCTCCTGGTGGCTGGACCAATTTCGAAAGAATCTAGATTTGTAGAAAATTAAATTCTAAGAACTTTTCTAGAATGCGACATTTCTCTAGGAATGATAAAAAAAAAGTTACATGGGAAAAATTAATCGAAATTGTACATAACGCTAAATCGAACTAACGAATGGATTGTGTCGTATGAAAATTTAAAACTAAAAAAAATAGTACTTCCATTCATGATATCAACATGAAATTTTGAATGCAGCTTGATATTGAGGTTAATAAAAGCGGAGAATTCTAAAATCTTAACTATTATAGTCAGAATAGAAACTCATCTCCTGGTGGCTGGACCAATTTCGAAAGAATCTAGATTTGTAGAAAATTAAATTCTAAGAACTTTTCTAGAATGCGACATTTCTCTAGGAATGATAAAAAAAAAGTTACATGGGAAAAATTAATCGAAATTGTACATAACGCTAAATCGAACTAACGAATGGATTGTGTCGTATTAAAATTTAAAACTAAAAAAAATAGTACTTCCATTCATGATATCAACATGAAATTTTGAATGCAGCTTGATATTGAGGTTAATAAAAGCGGAGAATTCTAAAATCTTAACTATTATAGTCAGAATAGAAACTCATCTCCTGGTGGCTGGACCAATTTCGAAAGAATCTAGATTTGTAGAAAATTAAATTCTAAGAACTTTTCTAGAATGCGACATTTCTCTAGGAATGATAAAAAAAAAGTTACATGGGAAAAATTAATCGAAATTGTACATAACGCTAAATCGAACTAACGAATGGATTGTGTCGTATGAAAATTTAAAACTAAAAAAAATAGTACTTCCATTCATGATATCAACATGAAATTTTGAATGCAGCTTGATATTGAGGTTAATAAAAGCGGAGAATTCTAAAATCTTAACTATTATAGTCGGAATAGAAACTCATCTCCTGGTGGCTGGACCAATTTCGAAAGAATCTAGATTTGTAGAAAATTAAATTCTAAGAACTTTTCTAGAATGCGACATTTCTCTACGAATGATAAAAAAAAAGTTACATGGGAAAAATTAATCGAAATTGTACATAACGCTAAATCGAACTAACGAATGGATTGTGTCGTATGAAAATTTAAAACTAAAAAAAATAGTACTTCCATTCATGATATCAACATGAAATTTTGAATGCAGCTTGATATTGAGGTTAATAAAAGCGGAGAATTCTAAAATCTTAACTATTATAGTCGGAATAGAAACTCATCTCCTGGTGGCTGGACCAATTTCGAAAGAATCTAGATTTGTAGAAAATTAAATTCTAAGAACTTTTCTAGAATGCGACATTTCTCTAGGAATGATAAAAAAAAAGTTATATGGGAAAAATTAATCGAAATTGTACATAACGCTAAATCGAACTAACGAATGGATTGTGTCGTATGAAAATTTAAAACTAAAAAAAATAGTACTTCCATTCATGATATCAACATGAAATTTTGAATGCAGCTTGATATTGAGGTTAATAAAAGCGGAGAATTCTAAAATCTTAACTATTATAGTCGGAATAGAAACTCATCTCCTGGTGGCTGGACCAATTTCGAAAGAATCTAGATTTGTAGAAAATTAAATTCTAAGAACTTTTCTAGAATGCAACATTTCTCTACGAATGATAAAAAAAAAGTTACATGGGAAAAATTAATCGAAATTGTACATAACGCTAAATCGAACTAACGAATGGATTGTGTCGTATGAAAATTTAAAACTAAAAAAAATAGTACTTCCATTCATGATATCAACATGAAATTTTGAATGCAGCTTGATATTGAGGTTAATAAAAGCGGAGAATTCTAAAATCTTAACTATTATAGTCAGAATAGAAACTCATCTCCTGGTGGCTGGACCAATTTCGAAAGAATCTAGATTTGTAGAAAATTAAATTCTAAGAACTTTTCTAGAATGCGACATTTCTCTAGGAATGATAAAAAAAAGTTACATGGGAAAAATTAATCGAAATTGTACATAACGCTAAATCGAACTAACGAATGGATTGTGTCGTATGAAAATTTAAAACTAAAAAAAATAGTACTTCCATTCATGATATCAACATGAAATTTTGAATGCAGCTTGATATTGAGGTTAATAAAAGCGGAGAATTCTAAAATCTTAACTATTATAGTCAGAATAGAAACTCATTTCCTGGTGGCTGGACCAATTTCGAAAGAATCTAGATTTGTAGAAAATTAAATTCTAAGAACTTTTCTAGAATGCGACATTTCTCTACGAATGATAAAAAAAAAGTTACATGGGAAAAATTAATCGAAATTGTACATAACGCTAAATCGAACTAACGAATGGATTGTGTCGTATGAAAATTTAAAACTAAAAAAAATAGTACTTCCATTCATGATATCAACATGAAATTTTGAATGCAGCTTGATATTGAGGTTAATAAAAGCGGAGAATTCTAAAATCTTAACTATTATAGTCAGAATAGAAACTCATCTCCTGGTGGCTGGACCAATTTCGAAAGAATCTAGATTTGTAGAAAATTAAATTCTAAGAACTTTTCTAGAATGCGACATTTCTCTAGGAATGATAAAAAAAAAGTTACATGGGAAAAATTAATCGAAATTGTACATAACGCTAAATCGAACTAACGAATGGATTGTGTCGTATGAAAATTTAAAACTAAAAAAAATAGTACTTCCATTCATGATATCAACATGAAATTTTGAATGCAGCTTGATATTGAGGTTAATAAAAGCGGAGAATTCTAAAATCTTAACTATTATAGTCAGAATAGAAACTCATCTCCTGGTGGCTGGACCAATTTCGAAAGAATCTAGATTTGTAGAAAATTAAATTCTAAGAACTTTTCTAGAATGCGACATTTCTCTAGGAATGATAAAAAAAAAGTTACATGGGAAAAATTAATCGAAATTGTACATAACGCTAAATCGAACTAACGAATGGATTGTGTCGTATGAAAATTTAAAACTAAAAAAAATAGTACTTCCATTCATGATATCAACATGAAATTTTGAATGCAGCTTGATATTGAGGTTAATAAAAGCGGAGAATTCTAAAATCTTAACTATTATAGTCAGAATAGAAACTCATCTCCTGGTGGCTGGACCAATTTCGAAAGAATCTAGATTTGTAGAAAATTAAATTCTAAGAACTTTTCTAGAATTCGACATTTCTCTAGGAATGATAAAAAAAAAGTTACATGGGAAAAATTAATCGAAATTGTACATAACGCTAAATCGAACTAACGAATGGATTGTGTCGTATGAAAATTTAAAACTAAAAAAAATAGTACTTCCATTCATGATATCAACATGAAATTTTGAATGCAGCTTGATATTGAGGTTAATAAAAGCGGAGAATTCTAAAATCTTAACTATTATAGTCAGAATAGAAACTCATCTCCTGGTGGCTGGACCAATTTCGAAAGAATCTAGATTTGTAGAAAATTAAATTCTAAGAACTTTTCTAGAATGCGACATTTCTCTAGGAATGATAAAAAAAAGTTACATGGGAAAAATTAATCGAAATTGTACATAACGCTAAATCGAACTAACGAATGGATTGTGTCGTATGAAAATTTAAAACTAAAAAAAATAGTACTTCCATTCATGATATCAACATGAAATTTTGAATGCAGCTTGATATTGAGGTTAATAAAAGCGGAGAATTCTAAAATCTTAACTATTATAGTCAGAATAGAAACTCATCTCCTGGTGGCTGGACCAATTTCGAAAGAATCTAGATTTGTAGAAAATTAAATTCTAAGAACTTTTCTAGAATGCGACATTTCTCTAGGAATGATAAAAAAAAAGTTACATGGGAAAAATTAATCGAAATTGTACATAACGCTAAATCGAACTAACGAATGGATTGTGTCGTATGAAAATTTAAAACTAAAAAAAAATAGTACTTCCATTCATGATATCAACATGAAATTTTGAATGCAGCTTGATATTGAGGTTAATAAAAGCGGAGAATTCTAAAATCTTAACTATTATAGTCAGAATAGAAACTCATCTCCTGGTGGCTGGACCAATTTCGAAAGAATCTAGATTTGTAGAAAATTAAATTCTAAGAACTTTTCTAGAATGCGACATTTCTCTACGAATGATAAAAAAAAGTTACATGGGAAAAATTAATCGAAATTGTACATAACGCTAAATCGAACTAACGAATGGATTGTGTCGTATGAAAATTTAAAACTAAAAAAAATAGTACTTCCATTCATGATATCAACATGAAATTTTGAATGCAGCTTGATATTGAGGTTAATAAAAGCGGAGAATTCTAAAATCTTAACTATTATAGTCAGAATAGAAACTCATCTCCTGGTGGCTGGACCAATTTCGAAAGAATCTAGATTTGTAGAAAATTAAATTCTAAGAACTTTTCTAGAATGCGACATTTCTCTAGGAATGATAAAAAAAAAGTTACATGGGAAAAATTAATCGAAATTGTACATAACGCTAAATCGAACTAACGAATGGATTGTGTCGTATGAAAATTTAAAACTAAAAAAAATAGTACTTCCATTCATGATATCAACATGAAATTTTGAATGCAGCTTGATATTGAGGTTAATAAAAGCGGAGAATTCTAAAATCTTAACTATTATAGTCGGAATAGAAACTCATCTCCTGGTGGCTGGACCAATTTCGAAAGAATCTAGATTTGTAGAAAATTAAATTCTAAGAACTTTTCTAGAATGCGACATTTCTCTACGAATGATAAAAAAAAAGTTACATGGGAAAAATTAATCGAAATTGCACATAACGCTAAATCGAACTAACGAATGGATTGTGTCGTATGAAAATTTAAAACTAAAAAAAATAGTACTTCCATTCATGATATCAACATGAAATTTTGAATGCAGCTTGATATTGAGGTTAATAAAAGCGGAGAATTCTAAAATCTTAACTATTATAGTCGGAATAGAAACTCATCTCCTGGTGGCTGGACCAATTTCGAAAGAATCTAGATTTGTAGAAAATTAAATTCTAAGAACTTTTCTAGAATGCGACATTTCTCTACGAATGATAAAAAAAAAGTTACATGGGAAAAATTAATCGAAATTGTACATAACGCTAAATCGAACTAACGAATGGATTGTGTCGTATGAAAATTTAAAACTAAAAAAAATAGTACTTCCATTCATGATATCAACATGAAATTTTGAATGCAGCTTGATATTGAGGTTAATAAAAGCGGAGAATTCTAAAATCTTAACTATTATAGTCGGAATAGAAACTCATCTCCTGGTGGCTGGACCAATTTCGAAAGAATCTAGATTTGTAGAAAATTAAATTCTAAGAACTTTTCTAGAATGCGACATTTCTCTACGAATGATAAAAAAAAAGTTACATGGGAAAAATTAATCGAAATTGTACATAACGCTAAATCGAACTAACGAATGGATTGTGTCGTATGAAAATTTAAAACTAAAAAAAATAGTACTTCCATTCATGATATCAACATGAAATTTTGAATGCAGCTTGATATTGAGGTTAATAAAAGCGGAGAATTCTAAAATCTTAACTATTATAGTCAGAATAGAAACTCATCTCCTGGTGGCTGGACCAATTTCGAAAGAATCTAGATTTGTAGAAAATTAAATTCTAAGAACTTTTCTAGAATGCGACATTTCTCTACGAATGATAAAAAAAAAGTTACATGGGAAAAATTAATCGAAATTGTACATAACGCTAAATCGAACTAACGAATGGATTGTGTCGTATGAAAATTTAAAACTAAAAAAAATAGTACTTCCATTCATGATATCAACATGAAATTTTGAATGCAGCTTGATATTGAGGTTAATAAAAGCGGAGAATTCTTAAATCTTAACTATTATAGTCAGAATAGAAACTCATCTCCTGGTGGCTGGACCAATTTCGAAAGAATCTAGATTTGTAGAAAATTAAATTCTAAGAACTTTTCTAGAATGCGACATTTCTCTAGGAATGATAAAAAAAAAGTTACATGGGAAAAACTAATCGAAATTGTACATAACGCTAAATCGAACTAACGAATGGATTGTGTCGTATGAAAATTTAAAACTAAAAAAATTAGTACTTCCATTCATGATATCAACATGAAATTTTGAATGCAGCTTGATATTGAGGTTAATAAAAGCGGAGAATTCTAAAATCTTAACTATTATAGTCGGAATAGAAACTCATCTCCTGGTGGCTGGACCAATTTCGAAAGAATCTAGATTTGTAGAAAATTAAATTCTAAGAACTTTTCTAGAATGCGACATTTCTCTAGGAATGATAAAAAAAAAGTTACATGGGAAAAATTAATCGAAATTGTACATAACGCTAAATCGAACTAACGAATGGATTGTGTCGTATGAAAATTTAAAACTAAAATAATAGTACTTCCATTCATGATATCAACATGAAATTTTGAATGCAGCTTGATATTGAGGTTAATAAAAGCGGAGAATTCTAAAATCTTAACTATTATAGTCAGAATAGAAACTCATCTCCTGGTGGCTGGACCAATTTCGAAAGAATCTAGATTTGTAGAAAATTAAATTCTAAGAACTTTTCTAGAATGCGACATTTCTCTAGGAATGATAAAAAAAAAGTTACATGGGAAAAATTAATCGAAATTGTACATAACGCTAAATCGAACTAACGAATGGATTGTGTCGTATGAAAATTTAAAACTAAAAAAATTAGTACTTCCATTCATGATATCAACATGAAATTTTGAATGCAGCTTGATATTGAGGTTAATAAAAGCGGAGAATTCTAAAATCTTAACTATTATAGTCGGAATAGAAACTCATCTCCTGGTGGCTGGACCAATTTCGAAAGAATCTAGATTTGTAGAAAATTAAATTCTAAGAACTTTTCTAGAATGCGACATTTCTCTAGGAATGATAAAAAAAAAGTTACATGGGAAAAATTAATCGAAATTGTACATAACGCTAAATCGAACTAACGAATGGATTGTGTCGTATGAAAATTTAAAACTAAAAAAAATAGTACTTCCATTCATGATATCAACATGAAATTTTGAATGCAGCTTGATATTGAGGTTAATAAAAGCGGAGAATTCTAAAATCTTAACTATTATAGTCAGAATAGAAACTCATCTCCTGGTGGCTGGACCAATTTCGAAAGAATTTAGATTTGTAGAAAATTAAATTCTAAGAACTTTTCTAGAATGCGACATTTCTCTAGGAATGATAAAAAAAAAGTTACATGGGAAAAATTAATCGAAATTGTACATAACGCTAAATCGAACTAACGAATGGATTGTGTCGTATGAAAATTTAAAACTAAAAAAAATAGTACTTCCATTCATGATATCAACATGAAATTTTGAATGCAGCTTGATATTGAGGTTAATAAAAGTGGAGAATTCTAAAATCTTAACTATTATAGTCAGAATAGAAACTCATCTCCTGGTGGCTGGACCAATTTCGAAAGAATCTAGATTTGTAGAAAATTAAATTCTAAGAACTTTTCTAGAATGCGACATTTCTCTACGAATGATAAAAAAAAAGTTACATGGGAAAAATTAATCGAAATTGTACATAACGCTAAATCGAACTAACGAATGGATTGTGTCGTATGAAAATTTAAAACTAAAAAAAATAGTACTTCCATTCATGATATCAACATGAAATTTTAAATGCAGCTTGATATTGAGGTTAATAAAAGCGGAGAATTCTAAAATCTTAACTATTATAGTCAGAATAGAAACTCATCTCCTGGTGGCTGGACCAATTACGAAAATTAAATTCTAAGAACTTTTCTAGAATGCGACATTTCTCTAGGAATGATAAAAAAAAAGTTACATGGGAAAAATTAATCGAAATTGTACATAACGCTAAATCGAACTAACGAATGGATTGTGTCGTATGAAAATTTAAAACTAAAAAAAATAGTACTTCCATTCATGATATCAACATGAAATTTTGAATGCAGCTTGATATTGAGGTTAATAAAAGCGGAGAATTCTAAAATCTTAACTATTATAGTCAGAATAGAAACTCATCTCCTGGTGGCTGGACCAATTTCGAAAGAATCTAGATTTGTAGAAAATTAAATTCTAAGAACTTTTCTAGAATGCGACATTTCTCTACGAATGATAAAAAAATTAACTGTTAAATGTTGACGTGCTGAGATGTTGACGATTCACTGCAAAATTTGTTTACTGTTCTTGGAAGCAGTTTGAATTTGTTGTATATTGTTATGATGTGTATTCCAAAATTATAAACATGATGAATTTAAAAATATACATATTTACTTTCAATTTTAAAATGTTTAATTATGTTTTATTTGACAAAATTGGTTTTAAAATATTTTGATTGTTTTAATTAATATGGTTCGAAATTTTTGGTAATTTGGTTTATCATCGGGCTGTGCAGTATGTATATGGTATATTGAAACTAACTGAAATTAAAGTACAATAAATTTACTTTTAGAATGTAGAGAATATTTCTTTTGTATTTACGAGTATTTATATACATATCTTTCATATTTTCAAAGTTAGTAGTGGCAGTTTCGAAAATTAATTTCGATTAAGTGGTACATCATGCGGTATGAAAATAAGGTAATCCGCGTTGACCTGTGGCGTTTGTTAAATATTGAAAAACTATCGCACTCATTCATTACCGAACGTTTTTGATAGGTATGCGGGTGAACCGTAGCTTAAATATCTTTTGCATTTAACCTTAAGATATACATTACTTAGCAACGTCACAATATGTTTAAACAAACGTTGCATCTATACTTCGCCAATAAATCGACATATATTTCAAATTGATATTCTGCCTTCGCTTAAATTTACCATTTGACTAATGTGATCCAGTTTAAAACACTCTTAAACATTTTGAATTAAACCGTGTCAGCCCCGCCTAATACTTAAATGATTTTAATGTCTTAGTATTTATATGGCAATCTGAATTTGAGAGAATAAAAAAAACGACGAGATTGTATCAGAGACACGATCCATTAACGTAGGACTACGTGATAATCAGAAAAGTTAATTTATACATTTAATTGAAACCAAAATTTAGAATTAAAACTAGGTACTACTCGTATTTAGTAAAAACGACACATTACACATCACTCAAATTAAAAACGACATATTACACATCACTCAAATTAAAAATGATTTTTATTCTTTTTTATTTCAAAATTATATTTATATAAAAAAAATTAACATATTCTGCTACGTTATTGCAAATATAGGTCTATGATGGGAAAAATAAGTTATGAAATTTCTACATGAAACATTATCCACATTTCTGACAAATATAATATCTAAACAACTGTCACTCAGGGTGGTTGTATCTGCGCTGGAAACCAACCTCAAATTGAATTTTTCTTGCATGAAGTCGATGAATTGATGATTTTCTTCCTTTCTAATATTACAGTTAAAGTCACCACATAGCATAATCGGAATCGTGTCTTGATGTTTCTCGTTGATAGATGATGTACCTTTCAGTGTATAACATAGCAAACGTTGCAGCAAGAAGCATCGCATATCAGATTGAGTCGTATTGGGCGAGATATAAACAGAGAATACAACTGTTTTGTGATTGTTGATGACCACTTCTGCCCCACAGATATCACCGAACCTGTCAAAATTATTGTCAACATTCGCGAACATGTATGGCACGGCCATAGTGATAGCACCGTTCTTTTCATATATAGCAACACCGCCTGCTCTTTCGGTGTCTCTCTTAAACTTAGTTATGCAGTTAAATCCATTTATATTTATTGTCGCATCGTTGTCAAGCCAAGTTTCGCTAATAACCAACAAATCTGCTCTCAGTAGAACATCGTCGCTCTCCAGATCTCCACTATGTGCCAACAAACTCTGAACGTTGAGAGTCACGAGTCTCATATTAGAGGCTCCGTCGATGAATTCTCTTATATTGTCGCAGATGGTTTTCACCCTATGGTTGTTCAACCGTTTTAGTTCCGATTGCAACTCTCTAATTTTTGGTGCGGTACTATACCCTTGCCGTGATGGAACTGGAAATCGTTTGCTGCGTTGGTGAGGTAAAGGCCGTCCATCGAAGTGACACGCGATAAACCGACGTAAAGAAGTTGTTGGTCTTGTGTTTTATTGTACTCAAAAACGATCTGTTTAAATGTGCCTCCCTGCGACTTGTGAATCGTGAGTGCGCACGCTGGTACCAACGAGAATTGAGAGCGACGGCACTTTATGTGGGAACTCAACGTAATAGTGGTGTTTCTTTTTACAATCGGCGTCCAGTCCTGCCGCAATACGCCCTGCTTCGAGAAAACGAGTGGTCTCGATTTTATTCGCAGTTTGCATCCGATATACTCATTCTCAAAATGAAGCCATATCCTTTTCAAAATGTCTTCTTCAAACTCTAGATGCTTGAGCTCACCAATTGCGCCATTTACAATTCCATCCACGACATCTATATTAGTCGTGATCATAAAAGGCATTCCGACACACAGCTTTAATAGATACGGCAAACCTCCTGTCTCGATAACATTCATTTTATGCACCTTATTCCGCGCACTTGTCAATTGCTCCTGATTTCTGTAGCCAGTATAAATATCTTCTGCCTTGCTTTCTAATGAAGCGGTGTACGCCTGCATGTTGTAATTATCCACATCAATGTTGCGGTGGAATAGTCTAACAGCGCTCGGTACGTTTGGTCGACACCATTCAGTTGTTCTAAATCTGAGGTTGATTAAATCGATCTCCTCACGCGAAAGTACGTCACCGTTCCCAATTTTGGTGAGTATAGTAGAAAATAACTAGTATAACGTAAAAATATTATAATAAAAGAAAGAATAAATAAAACAAAATAAAAATACCACATCACTTTGCCGCATCACTCTAACAAGTGGATATAGATCCAGCGATTGCCACAAAAACGCACCGTTGATTGAATTTGTATGCGGCTTATATATGGCTCTAGCATTCACGGGCGGCAGTTGTCTGAGATCGCCGCAGAATATTATATCAATGCCTCCAAATGGCTCGTCAAAATTACCAGTGATGTCAGCCATACGCGAGTTTATCTTGTTGAGTATATCGGCACCAATCATGCTTACTTCGTCGACCAATATGACTTTGACATTAACAAAAGCATTTCTGTACGCTTGCAACGTTTCTTGAGCTAGGCCGCTGTGTTGATCCCTTCTTCTCGATAATGCTATCCGAAAAGCTGAATGGACTGTCGTACCGTTGATCGCAACTGCCGCCTTACCGGTAGATGCACAAGCCATGTAAGCATTGGTGTTGGCTCTGTGTGTTTGCGTGAATCGGTTATAGGTCTCCATCAGTAGTTTAAGGGTAAATGTTTTACCGCAACCTGCAGGGCCGGTGAAAAATATTTGAAGTGGTACCCTTTGCTCGGGTGTGTGCATCCCATAAATTGCATGTAAAATTAGATCTCGCTGTTCGGGGTTAGTTTTTCGCATCAGTTGACAATACTCTGCCTTTGGCATCACATTAGTTCTTTGCCGGACTATTGAAGTAATACTGGAAACGGTCGTGATTTGTTCTATATCATCATTGTTATCGCCCTCAGGTGCCACACTTCTCACGAACTGCATTCTATTAAACTCAGCCTCGCGTTCAAACTCGTTCTCCAACTCATCGCTTATTTTATTATATATTTCGATCGTCTTTTCGAGATCCATTTCGTACTCGTACTCCCTGCGCTTTCATAATAACGCTTCTTTATGCTCGTCGTAAATTTGTAAAAATTTATTATTGTCTAAAATGTCCACTAATTCATTTCGGAATGGCATATATAACAACACCATCTCGCGCTTGTAGTCGGAAAGTTGATCCATTTCATATCCACGAAATCTTAGAACTCTGGCCCTATCACGCTTTCTATATTCATTTGGTCTGCTCCTTAATTGTGTGAACCAAGCAACAAAATCCGCCAAGCAAACGTTATCTAAATCGCAGCCGTCAGTGCTAACTCGTAACTCGTACTTTTGAATGATATTGAGAGTCCATACGTCTGTAGAGTCTTCTTCTAAACCCTCATTATCCATCTGCTGATGTCTCTTGTGCGACTTAGTCCTTTCATGCGGCCAGGTGGTCGGTATAAATGTGATCTGTCTACTCGCCTCGGACATCGGTTGCCGCAATAAATACCAGGCCGCCTCTTGTGAGCTCATCTCCACAGCATTCAACATTTTAATGCTGATTTTCTTTAGCAGCGCTGTATAATCTTGGTCGGGATAATCCTCCTGCAATTGTATGAGGTCCCGGTGCAAATTGCTTATGCCTCGATTCGTCTTGTTGACATATTCAACAACGTAAGCTGCGCAAGAATACTCATCTAAGATGAACTGAAGATCCATATTTGATTCCAAAACGCTAGCAATCCATGGATTAAATGTATTAGTCCACAGTTCGGTCATCCCGCGGCGAAACATTACAGTCGGCCTGTGAATCGACGCACGCACTACATTGATATAGTAGTCTGTTGTCAAGTTGTTATCGATCAGAAACTCATCAAGAGTGTCATAATGCTTGATTTCCAGAGCCTCACGTAGCTTGCTCGACTGCTTAACCATTTCATGTCGGCGGCCGTCCTCTTTTGTAAGCGGCAATAGAACCCGTGTTTGGTCCATCGGCCAATACGGAATGTTAAAGCGGCAGCTGTTCTCTGACTTTTTGTAGCACGTAAACGTATGCTTATGAACCTGATTTGAATACGTCAAAGGCAAATCATCGACTGAGACCGAACATAGGTCGGTGATTAGTTTCACAGTCAGTGGCATGTTTTCGCTGACCATTTCGCGTTGATCGTTATTAAGCCACAGAAGAATGTGCGCGTGTGGACTGCCACGATGTTGAAATTCAATTCGCGTGAAGTGGTCGATAACGTGATATTTTCCGAATGGATTCTGGGCAGCATTCGAATTTGAAATTAGACGTATTATAATATCAACCAATTTATTAAAATAAACGCAGCAGGTCACTGGGTCTTAGTTCACTAGGGTCGATCGTCTCAGCGCATCTAGCTCTACCATGGGATCCTGTAATTCAACGCCACCGTAATCCTTGCTCAGTTTGTAAATAATTTTAAGCAAGTTTGGCCATCGGATTTCATTTGCACTCATAGTTAAGAACATTGTGGGCTTTCCGAGCTGCCTGATCATAGCAAATAGATCTCTTTTTCGAGCACTCCAATACTGAACTGAATTCGGAACTGATTTTAAAAATGATAAATTTTTCTCCACGCATTCATGAAGGAAAGTTCTATCCTCAATCATTCGACGAGTTACGTTCCTGGTCGAACCGAGACATTTGAATGTTGAATACAATCCCTCTGTTACCCGCAAACGAAGAATCTTCATAGCCATATACAAAACGTGACTCGGAGTCACACCGCGTCTGTCTCGCCGACGTATTTCACTAGTAGCCATCATAAATGGAGTGACGCGCACTTGTTGTTTAAATAATCTAGGATGGCCGAAATAAATGGCTGGGAAAGACAGTTCCTCAGCGTAATCATCATAAATGATTGAAAGCGGTTGCCTATTTTGGCCCGGTGCGATCTCCAAACATTTGCTTTCATTCCATAGCATAGTTTGCTGTTGTCCAATAAGAAATTCAACTTCGTTGTTTGCTTCTATGTTCTCCAAATCAATAAGTCCATCGCCATTTCTAGCCTGCGATAAGAATTCCCAATTTACACGGATATCAAATCGTCGGTATAATGGTGTACCTTCCAGGTACTGTAGCCACTTTTTCAAAGTAATTTTCTTCACAAATCCAGAGAGGTATATGGACTTATGGATTAAATGCTTCTTTATACTAACATTAAATGCACAATCATCGTCTAACTGCCGTGGCAACTGTTTCACCATATTGTCAACATTTACGGGTACGTTTATAGTTTGTCCGATTATTTTATAACTACCAGTATGTTGTCTCAATCGACGTATTTGCATAAAAGGTAGCCGGGGAGAAATCAAACGTTCACTAATCGGATCGAGCGGAGGCAAGTGTAATGGGTACTCTGGATATTTGAAACCATTTGTTTTGGAGAGACTGGGTATTTTGTTACCATTTACACTTTTTTTGCAAGTAGTGCACAATTTGAAGTTGGAAATAAGCTCTTCAGGAAACTCTGTCTGCAGTAACTGGATTTCTTTAGATAAAACAGGTTTCAAATCGCTCTTAAACCATAGTCTGTCACAAATGCTACAAACATGTCCAAACTCGTTGTTGATAAATAATTTCTGGAATTTGGCGGTGGCGAGTAAATACCTACGTTGATAATCAGAGGAACGTGTGTAGCAATCCTCCGTAGGTTCGACTAGTATTGATTGGTGCGGCCGGTGCGCAATTGTTACATTGAGACCTACGTTTTCTTTATGTAGATCCGACTGTCTAACCTTCTTTCGGGCTCTGTACTCTCGGATTCACTGGACATTGGTTTTTGGTGCACGTGTCGTATTTGCTAAATTTTTCGAAGCAGACTGCGCCCTTTGGCGCGCTCTATACGCTTGCGACCGCTGGACAGAAGTCTTTGGCGCCTGATTCGTCAATGAAATATCTAGTCTGGATGTGTCTACCTCTAATTCAATTGCCGAGCTGAAATGGAGTCTAGCTCGGGAAGTAGACGGCTGAGGTTCGGAAACATTGCCGGGTTCTCTTATCTCTCTCATTGGGCACAGTTCCTTGAACTTTCGTTTCCGCTCGTTAACGATATTTTGATGTTGCTTCGGTAATTTAAAATCTGCTTCGGATGAGTCCATTTTTTCTAGCGATTCGTTCAACTGCGGTTTAGCGCGAGAAGTTGATGGTTGGGGCTCGCGACCGAAGCTCATGAATGAAGAATTAATTTTTCTAATTTTGGAGAAAGTTTGAAAACTTAAGAACAAAAACATTAGACTAATTACCGATTCCTTATTCCAGTTTTCAAAATAAATTTTAATGATCCAATTAATTTTAATTTTCGCTCTTCTCTCTATTAGTAACAAAAACCAACTAAATACAAAACAATATACAAACCGAAAGTTTTAAATTTTATACAGTAACCCATGCTTTTATATTCATATGATAATAGAACAAAACATTTATTTTGATGTTACTGTATATGTTATCGAAGAAAAGCTATATCAAATTATTAAATCAAATTAATTTCCGATCATTTGGAAACTTTGAAGACCTTTAACTCTAAAATCCAACTATTTTTGGAATTGACCTTTGCGGTTATATACTTTTCTAGAAAAGCAAAGCTTATACAGCATAATAAAAATAAAAATCTACACAATATTTATATATAAGAGAATAAATATTTTTTAGAACTTTTATTTATTTTTTTTGACTATGAAACAATATGGCGTGCGGTGGTTTGATCAAGTTCATTACTGTTTACATAAAACTCAAATAAAAATATGTATTTATAGGTTTTTCTTTTAAGTTTTTTTAATCCACAAATTAATTTTTAATTTTATTTGTTTTTTACCGTTTACTAAACCTTACAATATTTCATCAAGAGATTATTTACTTTAATAACATAAATACGTATTTCCGTGACGTGACGTCATCATTTTCGTTACACATTAAAATTTAGATTTGTACCCCATATATAATGAAAACAAAGACGTAGTCCTACGTCAAAAAAGTTACATGGGAAAAATTAATCGAAATTGTACATAACGCTAAATCGAACTAACGAATGGATTGTGTCGTATGAAAATTTAAAACTAAAAAAAATAGTACTTCCATTCATGATATCAACATGAAATTTTGAATGCAGCTTGATATTGAGGTTAATAAAAGCGGAGAATTCTAAAATCTTAACTATTATAGTCAGAATAGAAACTCATCTCCTGGTGGCTGGACCAATTTCGAAAGAATCTAGATTTGTAGAAAATTAAATTCTAAGAACTTTTCTAGAATGCGACATTTCTCTACGAATGATAAAAAAAAAGTTACATGGGAAAAATTAATCGAAATTGTACATAACGCTAAATCGAACTAACGAATGGATTGTGTCGTATGAAAATTTAAAACTAAAAAAAATAGTACTTCCATTCATGATATCAACATGAAATTTTGAATGCAGCTTGATATTGAGGTTAATAAAAGCGGAGAATTCTAAAATCTTAACTATTATAGTCAGAATAGAAACTCATCTCCTGGTGGCTGGACCAATTTCGAAAGAATCTAGATTTGTAGAAAATTAAATTCTAAGAACTTTTCTAGAATGCGACATTTCTCTAGGAATGATAAAAAAAAAGTTACATGGGAAAAATTAATCGAAATTGTACATAACGCTAAATCGAACTAACGAATGGATTGTGTCGTATGAAAATTTAAAACTAAAAAAAATAGTACTTCCATTCATGATATCAACATGAAATTTTGAATGCAGCTTGATATTGAGGTTAATAAAAGCGGAGAATTCTAAAATCTTAACTATTATAGTCAGAATAGAAACTCATCTCCTGGTGGCTGGACCAATTTCGAAAGAATCTAGATTTGTAGAAAATTAAATTCTAAGAACTTTTCTAGAATGCGACATTTCTCTAGGAATGATAAAAAAAAAGTTACATGGGAAAAATTAATCGAAATTGTACATAACGCTAAATCGAACTAACGAATGGATTGTGTCGTATGAAAATTTAAAACTAAAAAAAATAGTACTTCCATTCATGATATCAACATGAAATTTTGAATGCAGCTTGATATTGAGGTTAATAAAAGCGGAGAATTCTAAAATCTTAACTATTATAGTCAGAATAGAAACTCATCTCCTGGTGGCTGGACCAATTTCGAAAGAATCTAGATTTGTAGAAAATTAAATTCTAAGAACTTTTCTAGAATGCGACATTTCTCTAGGAATGATAAAAAAAAAGTTACATGGGAAAAATTAATCGAAATTGTACATAACGCTAAATCGAACTAACGAATGGATTGTGTCGTATGAAAATTTAAAACTAAAAAAAATAGTACTTCCATTCATGATATCAACATGAAATTTTGAATGCAGCTTGATATTGAGGTTAATAAAAGCGGAGAATTCTAAAATCTTAACTATTATAGTCAGAATAGAAACTCATCTCCTGGTGGCTGGACCAATTTCGAAAGAATCTAGATTTGTAGAAAATTAAATTCTAAGAACTTTTCTAGAATGCGACATTTCTCTAGGAATGATAAAAAAAAAGTTACATGGGAAAAATTAATCGAAATTGTACATAACGCTAAATCGAACTAACGAATGGATTGTGTCGTATGAAAATTTAAAACTAAAAAAAATAGTACTTCCATTCATGATATCAACATGAAATTTTGAATGCAGCTTGATATTGAGGTTAATAAAAGCGGAGAATTCTAAAATCTTAACTATTATAGTCAGAATAGAAACTCATCTCCTGGTGGCTGGACCAATTTCGAAAGAATCTAGATTTGTAGAAAATTAAATTCTAAGAACTTTTCTAGAATGCGACATTTCTCTAGGAATGATAAAAAAAAAGTTACATGGGAAAAATTAATCGAAATTGTACATAACGCTAAATCGAACTAACGAATGGATTGTGTCGTATGAAAATTTAAAACTAAAAAAAATAGTACTTCCATTCATGATATCAACATGAAATTTTGAATGCAGCTTGATATTGAGGTTAATAAAAGCGGAGAATTCTAAAATCTTAACTATTATAGTCAGAATAGAAACTCATCTCCTGGTGGCTGGACCAATTTCGAAAGAATCTAGATTTGTAGAAAATTAAATTCTAAGAACTTTTCTAGAATTCGACATTTCTCTAGGAATGATAAAAAAAAAGTTACATGGGAAAAATTAATCGAAATTGTACATAACGCTAAATCGAACTAACGAATGGATTGTGTCGTATGAAAATTTAAAACTAAAAAAAATAGTACTTCCATTCATGATATCAACATGAAATTTTGAATGCAGCTTGATATTGAGGTTAATAAAAGCGGAGAATTCTAAAATCTTAACTATTATAGTCAGAATAGAAACTCATCTCCTGGTGGCTGGACCAATTTCGAAAGAATCTAGATTTGTAGAAAATTAAATTCTAAGAACTTTTCTAGAATGCGACATTTCTCTAGGAATGATAAAAAAAAAGTTACATGGGAAAAATTAATCGAAATTGTACATAACGCTAAATCGAACTAACGAATGGATTGTGTCGTATGAAAATTTAAAACTAAAAAAAATAGTACTTCCATTCATGATATCAACATGAAATTTTGAATGCAGCTTGATATTGAGGTTAATAAAAGCGGAGAATTCTAAAATCTTAACTATTATAGTCAGAATACAAACTCATCTCCTGGTGGCTGGACCAATTTCGAAAGAATCTAGATTTGTAGAAAATTAAATTCTAAGAACTTTTCTAGAATGCGACATTTCTCTAGGAATGATAAAAAAAAAGTTACATGGGAAAAATTAATCGAAATTGTACATAACGCTAAATCGAACTAACGAATGGATTGTGTCGTATGAAAATTTAAAACTAAAAAAATTAGTACTTCCATTCATGATATCAACATGAAATTTTGAATGCAGCTTGATATTGAGGTTAATAAAAGCGGAGAATTCTAAAATCTTAACTATTATAGTCAGAATAGAAACTCATCTCCTGGTGGCTGGACCAATTTCGAAAGAATCTAGATTTGTAGAAAATTAAATTCTAAGAACTTTTCTAGAATGCGACATTTCTCTACGAATGATAAAAAAAAAGTTACATGGGAAAAATTAATCGAAATTGTACATAACGCTAAATCGAACTAACGAATGGATTGTGTCGTATGAAAATTTAAAACTAAAAAAATTAGTACTTCCATTCATGATATCAACATGAAATTTTGAATGCAGCTTGATATTGAGGTTAATAAAAGCGGAGAATTCTAAAATCTTAACTATTATAGTCGGAATAGAAACTCATCTCCTGGTGGCTGGACCAATTTCGAAAGAATCTAGATTTGTAGAAAATTAAATTCTAAGAACTTTTCTAGAATGCGACATTTCTCTACGAATGATAAAAAAAAGTTACATGGGAAAAATTAATCGAAATTGTACATAACGCTAAATCGAACTAACGAATGGATTGTGTCGTATGAAAATTTAAAACTAAAAAAATTAGTAGTTCCATTCATGATATCAACATGAAATTTTGAATGCAGCTTGATATTGAGGTTAATAAAAGCGGAGAATTCTAAAATTTTAACTATTATAGTCAGAATAGAAACTCATCTCCTGGTGGCTGGACCAATTTCGAAAGAATCTAGATTTGTAGAAAATTAAATTCTAAGAACTTTTCTAGAATGCGACATTTCTCTACGAATGATAAAAAAAAAGTTACATGGGAAAAATTAATCGAAATTGTACATAACGCTAAATCGAACTAACGAATGGATTGTGTCGTATGAAAATTTAAAACTAAAAAAAATAGTACTTCCATTCATGATATCAACATGAAATTTTGAATGCAGCTTGATATTGAGGTTAATAAAAGCGGAGAATTCTAAAATCTTAACTATTATAGTCAGAATAGAAACTCATCTCCTGGTGGCTGGACCAACTTCGAAAGAATCTAGATTTGTAGAAAATTAAATTCTAAGAACTTTTCTATAATGCGACATTTCTCTACGAATGATAAAAAAAAAGTTACATGGGAAAAATTAATCGAAATTGTACATAACGCTAAATCGAACTAACGAATGGATTGTGTCGTATGAAAATTTAAAACTAAAAAAAATAGTACTTCCATTCATGATATCAACATGAAATTTTGAATGCAGCTTGATATTGAGGTTAATAAAAGCGGAGAATTCTAAAATCTTAACTATTATAGTCAGAATAGAAACTCATCTCCTGGTGGCTGGACCAATTTCGAAAGAATCTAGATTTGTAGAAAATTAAATTCTAAGAACTTTTCTAGAATGCGACATTTCTCTACGAATGATAAAAAAAAAGTTACATGGGAAAAATTAATCGAAATTGTACATAACGCTAAATCGAACTAACGAATGGATTGTGTCGTATGAAAATTTAAAACTAAAAAAATTAGTACTTCCATTCATGATATCAACATGAAATTTTGAATGCAGCTTGATATTGAGGTTAATAAAAGCGGAGAATTCTAAAATCTTAACTATTATAGTCGGAATAGAAACTCATCTCCTGGTGGCTGGACCAATTTCGAAAGAATCTAGATTTGTAGAAAATTAAATTCTAAGAACTTTTCTAGAATGCGACATTTCTCTACGAATGATAAAAAAAAAGTTACTTGGGAAAAATTAATCGAAATTGTACATAACGCTAAATCGAACTAACGAATGGATTGTGTCGTATGAAAATTTAAAACTAAAAAAATTAGTACTTCCATTCATGATATCAACATGAAATTTTGAATGCAGCTTGATATTGAGGTTAATAAAAGCGGAGAATTCTAAAATCTTAACTATTATAGTCGGAATAGAAACTCATCTCCTGGTGGCTGGACCAATTTCGAAAGAATCTAGATTTGTAGAAAATTAAATTCTAAGAACTTTTCTAGAATGCGACATTTCTCTAGGAATGATAAAAAAAAAGTTACATGGGAAAAATTAATCGAAATTGTACATAACGCTAAATCGAACTAACGAATGGATTGTGTCGTATGAAAATTTAAAACTAAAAAAATTAGTACTTCCATTCATGATATCAACATGAAATTTTGAATGCAGCTTGATATTGAGGTTAATAAAAGCGGAGAATTCTAAAATCTTAACTATTATAGTCAGAATAGAAACTCATCTCCTGGTGGCTGGACCAATTTCGAAAGAATCTAGATTTGTAGAAAATTAAATTCTAAGAACTTTTCTAGAATGCGACATTTCTCTACGAATGATAAAAAAAAAGTTACATGGGAAAAATTAATCGAAATTGTACATAACGCTAAATCGAACTAACGAATGGATTGTGTCGTATGAAAATTTAAAACTAAAAAAAATAGTACTTCCATTCATGATATCAACATGAAATTTTGAATGCAGCTTGATATTGAGGTTAATAAAAGCGGAGAATTCTAAAATCTTAACTATTATAGTCAGAATAGAAACTCATCTCCTGGTGGCTGGACCAATTTCGAAAGAATCTAGATTTGTAGAAAATTAAATTCTAAGAACTTTTCTAGAATGCGACATTTCTCTAGGAATGATAAAAAAAAAGTTACATGGGAAAAATTAATCGAAATTGTACATAACGCTAAATCGAACTAACGAATGGATTGTGTCGTATGAAAATTTAAAACTAAAAAAAATAGTACTTCCATTCATGATATCAACATGAAATTTTGAATGCAGCTTGATATTGAGGTTAATAAAAGCGGAGAATTCTAAAATCTTAACTATTATAGTCAGAATAGAAACTCATCTCCTGGTGGCTGGACCAATTTCGAAAGAATCTAGATTTGTAGAAAATTAAATTCTAAGAACTTTTCTAGAATGCGACATTTCTCTACGAATGATAAAAAAAAAGTTACATGGGAAAAATTAATCGAAATTGTACATAACGCTAAATCGAACTAACGAATGGATTGTGTCGTATGAAAATTTAAAACTAAAAAAATTAGTACTTCCATTCATGATATCAATATGAAATTTTGAATGCAGCTTGATATTGAGGTTAATAAAAGCGGAGAATTCTAAAATCTTAACTATTATAGTCGGAATAGAAACTCATCTCCTGGTGGCTGGACCAATTTCGAAAGAATCTAGATTTGTAGAAAATTAAATTCTAAGAACTTATCTAGAATGCGACATTTCTCTAGGAATGATAAAAAAAAAGTTACATGGGAAAAATTAATCGAAATTGTACATAACGCTAAATCGAACTAACGAATGGATTGTGTCGTATGAAAATTTAAAACTAAAAAAAATAGTACTTCCATTCATGATATCAACATGAAATTTTGAATGCAGCTTGATATTGAGGTTAATAAAAGCGGAGAATTCTAAAATCTTAACTATTATAGTCGGAATAGAAACTCATCTCCTGGTGGCTGGACCAATTTCGAAAGAATCTAGATTTGTAGAAAATTAAATTCTAAGAACTTTTCTAGAATGCGACATTTCTCTACGAATGATAAAAAAAAAGTTACATGGGAAAAATTAATCGAAATTGTACATAACGCTAAATCGAACTAACGAATGGATTGTGTCGTATGAAAATTTAAAACTAAAAAAAATAGTACTTCCATTCATGATATCAACATGAAATTTTGAATGCAGCTTGATATTGAGGTTAATAAAAGCGGAGAATTCTAAAATCTTAACTATTATAGTCAGAATAGAAACTCATCTCCTGGTGGCTGGACCAATTTCGAAAGAATCTAGATTTGTAGAAAATTAAATTCTAAGAACTTTTCTAGAATACGACATTTCTCTACGAATGATAAAAAAAAAGTTACATGGGAAAAATTAATCGAAATTGTACATAACGCTAAATCGAACTAACGAATGGATTGTGTCGTATGAAAATTTAAAACTAAAAAAATTAGTACTTCCATTCATGATATCAACATGAAATTTTGAATGCAGCTTGATATTGAGGTTAATAAAAGCGGAGAATTCTAAAATCTTAACTATTATAGTCGGAATAGAAACTCATCTCCTGGTGGCTGGACCAATTTCGAAAGAATCTAGATTTGTAGAAAATTAAATTCTAAGAACTTTTCTAGAATGCGACATTTCTCTACGAATGATAAAAAAAAAGTTACATGGGAAAAATTAATCGAAATTGTACATAACGCTAAATCGAACTAACGAATGGATTGTGTCGTATGAAAATTTAAAACTAAAAAAAATAGTACTTCCATTCATGATATCAACATGAAATTTTGAATGCAGCTTGATATTGAGGTTAATAAAAGCGGAGAATTCTAAAATCTTAACTATCATAGTCAGAATAGAAACTCATCTCCTGGTGGCTGGACCAATTTCGAAAGAATCTAGATTTGTAGAAAATTAAATTCTAAGAACTTTTCTAGAATGCGACATTTCTCTACGAATGATAAAAAAAAAGTTACATGGGAAAAATTAATCGAAATTGTACATAACGCTAAATCGAACTAACGAATGGATTGTGTCGTATGAAAATTTAAAACTAAAAAAATTAGTACTTCCATTCATGATATCAATATGAAATTTTGAATGCAGCTTGATATTGAGGTTAATAAAAGCGGAGAATTCTAAAATCTTAACTATTATAGTCGGAATAGAAACTCATCTCCTGGTGGCTGGACCAATTTCGAAAGAATCTAGATTTGTAGAAAATTAAATTCTAAGAACTTTTCTAGAATGCGACATTTCTCTAGGAATGATAAAAAAAAAGTTACATGGGAAAAATTAATCGAAATTGTACATAACGCTAAATCGAACTAACGAATGGATTGTGTCGTATGAAAATTTAAAACTAAAAAAAATAGTACTTCCATTCATAATATCAACATGAAATTTTGAATGCAGCTTGATATTGAGGTTAATAAAAGCGGAGAATTCTAAAATCTTAACTATTATAGTCGGAATAGAAACTCATCTCCTGGTGGCTGGACCAATTTCGAAAGAATCTAGATTTGTAGAAAATTAAATTCTAAGAACTTTTCTAGAATGCGACATTTCTCTACGAATGATAAAAAAAAAGTTACATGGGAAAAATTAATCGAAATTGTACATAACGCTAAATCGAACTAACGAATGGATTGTGTCGTATGAAAATTTAAAACTAAAAAAAATAGTACTTCCATTCATGATATCAACATGAAATTTTGAATGCAGCTTGATATTGAGGTTAATAAAAGCGGAGAATTCTAAAATCTTAACTATTATAGTCGGAATAGAAACTCATCTCCTGGTGGCTGGACCAATTTCGAAAGAATCTAGATTTGTAGAAAATTAAATTCTAAGAACTTTTCTAGAATGCGACATTTCTCTACGAATGATAAAAAAAAAGTTACATGGGAAAAATTAATCGAAATTGTACATAACGCTAAATCGAACTAACGAATGGATTGTGTCGTATGAAAATTTAAAACTAAAAAAATTAGTACTTCCATTCATGATATCAACATGAAATTTTGAATGCAGCTTGATATTGAGGTTAATAAAAGCGGAGAATTCTAAAATCTTAACTATTATAGTCAGAATAGAAACTCATCTCCTGGTGGCTGGACCAATTTCGAAAGAATCTAGATTTGTAGAAAATTAAATTCTAAGAACTTTTCTAGAATGCGACATTTCTCTACGAATGATAAAAAAAAAGTTACATGGGAAAAATTAATCGAAATTGTACATAACGCTAAATCGAACTAACGAATGGATTGTGTCGTATGAAAATTTAAAACTAAAAAAATTAGTACTTCCATTCATGATATCAACATGAAATTTTGAATGCAGCTTGATATTGAGGTTAATAAAAGCGGAGAATTCTAAAATCTTAACTATTATAGTCAGAATAGAAACTCATCTCCTGGTGGCTGGACCAATTTCGAAAGAATCTAGATTTGTAGAAAATTAAATTCAAGGAACTTTTCTAGAATGCGACATTTCTCTACGAATGATAAAAAAAAAGTTACATGGGAAAAATTAATCGAAATTGTACATAACGCTAAATCGAACTAACGAATGGATTGTGTCGTATGAAAATTTAAAACTAAAAAAAATAGTACTTCCATTCATGATATCAACATGAAATTTTGAATGCAGCTTGATATTGAGGTTAATAAAAGCGGAGAATTCTAAAATCTTAACTATTATAGTCAGAATAGAAACTCATCTCCTGGTGGCTGGACCAATTTCGAAAGAATCTAGATTTGTAGAAAATTAAATTCTAAGAACTTTTCTAGAATGCGACATTTCTCTACGAATGATAAAAAAAAAGTTACATGGGAAAAATTAATCGAAATTGTACATAACGCTAAATCGAACTAACGAATGGATTGTGTCGTATGAAAATTTAAAACTAAAAAAAATAGTACTTCCATTCATGATATCAACATGAAATTTTGAATGCAGCTTGATATTGAGGTTAATAAAAGCGGAGAATTCTAAAATCTTAACTATTATAGTCAGAATAGAAACTCATCTCCTGGTGGCTGGACCAATTTCGAAAGAATCTAGATTTGTAGAAAATTAAATTCTAAGAACTTTTCTAGAATGCGACATTTCTCTACGAATGATAAAAAAAAGTTACATGGGAAAAATTAATCGAAATTGTACATAACGCTAAATCGAACTAACGAATGGATTGTGTCGTATGAAAATTTAAAACTAAAAAAATTAGTACTTCCATTCATGATATCAACATGAAATTTTGAATGCAGCTTGATATTGAGGTTAATAAAAGCGGAGAATTCTAAAATCTTAACTATTATAGTCAGAATAGAAACTCATCTCCTGGTGGCTGGACCAATTTCGAAAGAATCTAGATTTGTAGAAAATTAAATTCTAAGAACTTTTCTAGAATGCGACATTTCTCTACGAATGATAAAAAAAAAGTTACATGGGAAAAATTAATCGAAATTGTACATAACGCTAAATCGAACTAACGAATGGATTGTGTCGTATGAAAATTTAAAACTAAAAAAAATAGTACTTCCATTCATGATATCAACATGAAATTTTGAATGCAGCTTGATATTGAGGTTAATAAAAGCGGAGAATTCTAAAATCTTAACTATTATAGTCAGAATAGAAACTCATCTCCTGGTGGCTGGACCAATTTCGAAAGAATCTAGATTTGTAGAAAATTAAATTCTAAGAACTTTTCTAGAATGCGACATTTCTCTACGAATGATAAAAAAAAAGTTACATGGGAAAAATTAATCGAAATTGTACATAACGCTAAATCGAACTAACGAATGGATTGTGTCGTATGAAAATTTAAAACTAAAAAAATTAGTACTTCCATTCATGATATCAACATGAAATTTTGAATGCAGCTTGATATTGAGGTTAATAAAAGCGGAGAATTCTAAAATCTTAACTATTATAGTCGGAATAGAAACTCATCTCCTGGTGGCTGGACCAATTTCGAAAGAATCTAGATTTGTAGAAAATTAAATTCTAAGAACTTTTCTAGAATGCGACATTTCTCTACGAATGATAAAAAAAAAGTTACATGGGAAAAATTAATCGAAATTGTACATAACGCTAAATCGAACTAACGAATGGATTGTGTCGTATGAAAATTTAAAACTAAAAAAATTAGTACTTCCATTCATGATATCAACATGAAATTTTGAATGCAGCTTGATATTGAGGTTAATAAAAGCGGAGAATTCTAAAATCTTAACTATTATAGTCAGAATAGAAACTCATCTCCTGGTGGCTGGACCAATTTCGAAAGAATCTAGATTTGTAGAAAATTAAATTCTAAGAACTTTTCTAGAATGCGACATTTCTCTACGAATGATAAAAAAAAAGTTACATGGGAAAAATTAATCGAAATTGTACATAACGCTAAATCGAACTAACGAATGGATTGTGTCGTATGAAAATTTAAAACTAAAAAAAATAGTACTTCCATTCATGATATCAACATGAAATTTTGAATGCAGCTTGATATTGAGGTTAATAAAAGCGGAGAATTCTAAAATCTTAACTATTATAGTCGGAATAGAAACTCATCTCCTGGTGGCTGGACCAATTTCGAAAGAATCTAGATTTGTAGAAAATTAAATTCTAAGAACTTTTCTAGAATGCGACATTTCTCTACGAATGATAAAAAAAAAGTTACATGGGAAAAATTAATCGAAATTGTACATAACGCTAAATCGAACTAACGAATGGATTGTGTCGTATGAAAATTTAAAACTAAAAAAAATAGTACTTCCATTCATGATATCAACATGAAATTTTGAATGCAGCTTGATATTGAGGTTAATAAAAGCGGAGAATTCTAAAATCTTAACTATTATAGTCAGAATAGAAACTCATCTCCTGGTGGCTGGACCAATTTCGAAAGAATCTAGATTTGTAGAAAATTAAATTCTAAGAACTTTTCTAGAATGCGACATTTCTCTACGAATGATAAAAAAAACGTTACATGGGAAAAATTAATCGAAATTGTACATAACGCTAAATCGAACTAACGAATGGATTGTGTCGTATGAAAATTTAAAACTAAAAAAATTAGTACTTCCATTCATGATATCAACATGAAATTTTGAATGCAGCTTGATATTGAGGTTAATAAAAGCGGAGAATTCTAAAATCTTAACTATTATAGTCGGAATAGAAACTCATCTCCTGGTGGCTGGACCAATTTCGAAAGAATCTAGATTTGTAGAAAATTAAATTCTAAGAACTTTTCTAGAATGCGACATTTCTCTACGAATGATAAAAAAAAAGTTACATGGGAAAAATTAATCGAAATTGTACATAACGCTAAATCGAACTAACGAATGGATTGTGTCGTATGAAAATTTAAAACTCAAAAAAATAGTACTTCCATTCATGATATCAACATGAAATTTTGAATGCAGCTTGATATTGAGGTTAATAAAAGCGGAGAATTCTAAAATCTTAACTATTATAGTCAGAATAGAAACTCATCTCCTGGTGGCTGGACCAATTTCGAAAGAATCTAGATTTGTAGAAAATTAAATTCTAAGAACTTTTCTAGAATGCGACATTTCTCTAGGAATGATAAAAAAAAAGTTACATGGGAAAAATTAATCGAAATTTTACATAACGCTAAATCGAACTAACGAATGGATTGTGTCGTATGAAAATTTAAAACTAAAAAAATTAGTACTTCCATTCATGATATCAACATGAAATTTTGAATGCAGCTTGATATTGAGGTTAATAAAAGCGGAGAATTCTAAAATCTTAACTATTATAGTCAGAATAGAAACTCATCTCCAGGTGGCTGGACCAATTTCGAAAGAATCTAGATTTGTAGAAAATTAAATTCTAAGAACTTTTCTAGAATGCGACATTTCTCTACGAATGATAAAAAAAAAGTTACATGGGAAAAATTAATCGAAATTGTACATAACGCTAAATCGAACTAACGAATGGATTGTGTCGTATGAAAATTTAAAACTAAAAAAATTAGTACTTCCATTCATGATATCAACATGAAATTTTGAATGCAGCTTGATATTGAGGTTAATAAAAGCGGAGAATTCTAAAATCTTAACTATTATAGTCAGAATAGAAACTCATCTCCTGGTGGCTGAACCAATTTCGAAAGAATCTAGATTTGTAGAAAATTAAATTCTAAGAACTTTTCTAGAATGCGACATTTCTCTACGAATGATAAAAAAAAAGTTACATGGGAAAAATTAATCGAAATTGTACATAACGCTAAATCGAACTAACGAATGGATTGTGTCGTATGAAAATTTAAAACTAAAAAAAATAGTACTTCCATTCATGATATCAACATGAAATTTTGAATGCAGCTTGATATTGAGGTTAATAAAAGCGGAGAATTCTAAAATCTTAACTATTATAG
The DNA here is from genome assembly GCA_947310385.1 of Nephrotoma appendiculata. Classification (NCBI taxonomy): domain Eukaryota; kingdom Metazoa; phylum Arthropoda; class Insecta; order Diptera; family Tipulidae; genus Nephrotoma; species Nephrotoma appendiculata. Next base: position 216,377 of record CAMZJQ010000036.1, read on the forward strand.
TCAGAATAGAAACTCATCTCCTGGTGGCTGGACCAATTTCGAAAGAATCTAGATTTGTAGAAAATTAAATTCTAAGAACTTTTCTAGAATGCGACATTTCTCTAGGAATGATAAAAAAAAAGTTACATGGGAAAAATTAATCGAAATTGTACATAACGCTAAATCGAACTAACGAATGGATTGTGTCGTATGAAAATTTAAAACTAAAAAAAATAGTACTTCCATTCATGATATCAACATGAAATTTTGAATGCAGCTTGATATTGAGGTTAATAAAAGCGGAGAATTCTAAAATCTTAACTATTATAGTCAGAATAGAAACTCATCTCCTGGTGGCTGGACCAATTTCGAAAGAATCTAGATTTGTAGAAAATTAAATTCTAAGAACTTTTCTAGAATGCGACATTTCTCTACGAATGATAAAAAAAAAGTTACATGGGAAAAATTAATCGAAATTGTACATAACGCTAAATCGAACTAACGAATGGATTGTGTCGTATGAAAATTTAAAACTAAAAAAAATAGTACTTCCATTCATGATATCAACATGAAATTTTGAATGCAGCTTGATATTGAGGTTAATAAAAGCGGAGAATTCTAAAATCTTAACTATTATAGTCAGAATAGAAACTCATCTCCTGGTGGCTGGACCAATTTCGAAAGAATCTAGATTTGTAGAAAATTAAATTCTAAGAACTTTTCTAGAATGCGACATTTCTCTACGAATGATAAAAAAAACGTTACATGGGAAAAATTAATCGAAATTGTACATAACGCTAAATCGAACTAACGAATGGATTGTGTCGTATGAAAATTTAAAACTAAAAAAATTAGTACTTCCATTCATGATATCAACATGAAATTTTGAATGCAGCTTGATATTGAGGTTAATAAAAGCGGAGAATTCTAAAATCTTAACTATTATAGTCGGAATAGAAACTCATCTCCTGGTGGCTGGACCAATTTCGAAAGAATCTAGATTTGTAGAAAATTAAATTCTAAGAACTTTTCTAGAATGCGACATTTCTCTACGAATGATAAAAAAAAAGTTACATGGGAAAAATTAATCGAAATTGTACATAACGCTAAATCGAACTAACGAATGGATTGTGTCGTATGAAAATTTAAAACTCAAAAAAATAGTACTTCCATTCATGATATCAACATGAAATTTTGAATGCAGCTTGATATTGAGGTTAATAAAAGCGGAGAATTCTAAAATCTTAACTATTATAGTCAGAATAGAAACTCATCTCCTGGTGGCTGGACCAATTTCGAAAGAATCTAGATTTGTAGAAAATTAAATTCTAAGAACTTTTCTAGAATGCGACATTTCTCTAGGAATGATAAAAAAAAAGTTACATGGGAAAAATTAATCGAAATTTTACATAACGCTAAATCGAACTAACGAATGGATTGTGTCGTATGAAAATTTAAAACTAAAAAAATTAGTACTTCCATTCATGATATCAACATGAAATTTTGAATGCAGCTTGATATTGAGGTTAATAAAAGCGGAGAATTCTAAAATCTTAACTATTATAGTCAGAATAGAAACTCATCTCCAGGTGGCTGGACCAATTTCGAAAGAATCTAGATTTGTAGAAAATTAAATTCTAAGAACTTTTCTAGAATGCGACATTTCTCTACGAATGATAAAAAAAAAGTTACATGGGAAAAATTAATCGAAATTGTACATAACGCTAAATCGAACTAACGAATGGATTGTGTCGTATGAAAATTTAAAACTAAAAAAATTAGTACTTCCATTCATGATATCAACATGAAATTTTGAATGCAGCTTGATATTGAGGTTAATAAAAGCGGAGAATTCTAAAATCTTAACTATTATAGTCAGAATAGAAACTCATCTCCTGGTGGCTGAACCAATTTCGAAAGAATCTAGATTTGTAGAAAATTAAATTCTAAGAACTTTTCTAGAATGCGACATTTCTCTACGAATGATAAAAAAAAAGTTACATGGGAAAAATTAATCGAAATTGTACATAACGCTAAATCGAACTAACGAATGGATTGTGTCGTATGAAAATTTAAAACTAAAAAAAATAGTACTTCCATTCATGATATCAACATGAAATTTTGAATGCAGCTTGATATTGAGGTTAATAAAAGCGGAGAATTCTAAAATCTTAACTATTATAGTCAGAATAGAAACTCATCTCCTGGTGGCTGGACCAATTTCGAAAGAATCTAGATTTGTAGAAAATTAAATTCTAAGAACTTTTCTAGAATGCGACATTTCTCTAGGAATGATAAAAAAAAAGTTACATGGGAAAAATTAATCGAAATTGTACATAACGCTAAATCGAACTAACGAATGGATTGTGTCGTATGAAAATTTAAAACTAAAAAAAATAGTACTTCCATTCATGATATCAACATGAAATTTTGAATTCAGCTTGATATTGAGGTTAATAAAAGCGGAGAATTCTAAAATCTTAACTATTATAGTCAGAATAGAAACTCATCTCCTGGTGGCTGGACCAATTTCGAAAGAATCTAGATTTGTAGAAAATTAAATTCTAAGAACTTTTCTAGAATGCGACATTTCTCTACGAATGATAAAAAAAAAGTTACATGGGAAAAATTAATCGAAATTGTACATAACGCTAAATCGAACTAACGAATGGATTGTGTCGTATGAAAATTTAAAACTAAAAAAAATAGTACTTCCATTCATGATATCAACATGAAATTTTGAATGCAGCTTGATATTGAGGTTAATAAAAGCGGAGAATTCTAAAATCTTAACTATTATAGTCAGAATAGAAACTCATCTCCTGGTGGCTGGACCAATTTCGAAAGAATCTAGATTTGTAGAAAATTAAATTCTAAGAACTTTTCTAGAATGCGACATTTCTCTACGAATGATAAAAAAAAAGTTACATGGGAAAAATTAATCGAAATTGTACATAACGCTAAATCGAACTAACGAATGGATTGTGTCGTATGAAAATTTAAAACTAAAAAAATTAGTACTTCCATTCATGATATCAACATGAAATTTTGAATGCAGCTTGATATTGAGGTTAATAAAAGCGGAGAATTCTAAAATCTTAACTATTATAGTCGGAATAGAAACTCATCTCCTGGTGGCTGGACCAATTTCGAAAGAATCTAGATTTGTAGAAAATTAAATTCTAAGAACTTTTCTAGAATGCGACATTTCTCTACGAATGATAAAAAAAAAGTTACATGGGAAAAATTAATCGAAATTGTACATAACGCTAAATCGAACTAACGAATGGATTGTGTCGTATGAAAATTTAAAACTAAAAAAATTAGTACTTCCATTCATGATATCAACATGAAATTTTGAATGCAGCTTGATATTGAGGTTAATAAAAGCGGAGAATTCTAAAATCTTAACTATTATAGTCAGAATAGAAACTCATCTCCTGGTGGCTGGACCAATTTCGAAAGAATCTAGATTTGTAGAAAATTAAATTCTAAGAACTTTTCTAGAATGCGACATTTCTCTACGAATGATAAAAAAAAAGTTACATGGGAAAAATTAATCGAAATTGTACATAACGCTAAATCGAACTAACGAATGGATTGTGTCGTATGAAAATTTAAAACTAAAAAAAATAGTACTTCCATTCATGATATCAACATGAAATTTTGAATGCAGCTTGATATTGAGGTTAATAAAAGCGGAGAATTCTAAAATCTTAACTATTATAGTCGGAATAGAAACTCATCTCCTGGTGGCTGGACCAATTTCGAAAGAATCTAGATTTGTAGAAAATTAAATTCTAAGAACTTTTCTAGAATGCGACATTTCTCTACGAATGATAAAAAAAAAGTTACATGGGAAAAATTAATCGAAATTGTACATAACGCTAAATCGAACTAACGAATGGATTGTGTCGTATGAAAATTTAAAACTAAAAAAAATAGTACTTCCATTCATGATATCAACATGAAATTTTGAATGCAGCTTGATATTGAGGTTAATAAAAGCGGAGAATTCTAAAATCTTAACTATTATAGTCAGAATAGAAACTCATCTCCTGGTGGCTGGACCAATTTCGAAAGAATCTAGATTTGTAGAAAATTAAATTCTAAGAACTTTTCTAGAATGCGACATTTCTCTACGAATGATAAAAAAAACGTTACATGGGAAAAATTAATCGAAATTGTACATAACGCTAAATCGAACTAACGAATGGATTGTGTCGTATGAAAATTTAAAACTAAAAAAATTAGTACTTCCATTCATGATATCAACATGAAATTTTGAATGCAGCTTGATATTGAGGTTAATAAAAGCGGAGAATTCTAAAATCTTAACTATTATAGTCGGAATAGAAACTCATCTCCTGGTGGCTGGACCAATTTCGAAAGAATCTAGATTTGTAGAAAATTAAATTCTAAGAACTTTTCTAGAATGCGACATTTCTCTACGAATGATAAAAAAAAAGTTACATGGGAAAAATTAATCGAAATTGTACATAACGCTAAATCGAACTAACGAATGGATTGTGTCGTATGAAAATTTAAAACTCAAAAAAATAGTACTTCCATTCATGATATCAACATGAAATTTTGAATGCAGCTTGATATTGAGGTTAATAAAAGCGGAGAATTCTAAAATCTTAACTATTATAGTCAGAATAGAAACTCATCTCCTGGTGGCTGGACCAATTTCGAAAGAATCTAGATTTGTAGAAAATTAAATTCTAAGAACTTTTCTAGAATGCGACATTTCTCTACGAATGATAAAAAAAAAGTTACATGGGAAAAATTAATCGAAATTTTACATAACGCTAAATCGAACTAACGAATGGATTGTGTCGTATGAAAATTTAAAACTAAAAAAATTAGTACTTCCATTCATGATATCAACATGAAATTTTGAATGCAGCTTGATATTGAGGTTAATAAAAGCGGAGAATTCTAAAATCTTAACTATTATAGTCAGAATAGAAACTCATCTCCAGGTGGCTGGACCAATTTCGAAAGAATCTAGATTTGTAGAAAATTAAATTCTAAGAACTTTTCTAGAATGCGACATTTCTCTACGAATGATAAAAAAAAAGTTACATGGGAAAAATTAATCGAAATTGTACATAACGCTAAATCGAACTAACGAATGGATTGTGTCGTATGAAAATTTAAAACTAAAAAAATTAGTACTTCCATTCATGATATCAACATGAAATTTTGAATGCAGCTTGATATTGAGGTTAATAAAAGCGGAGAATTCTAAAATCTTAACTATTATAGTCAGAATAGAAACTCATCTCCTGGTGGCTGAACCAATTTCGAAAGAATCTAGATTTGTAGAAAATTAAATTCTAAGAACTTTTCTAGAATGCGACATTTCTCTACGAATGATAAAAAAAAAGTTACATGGGAAAAATTAATCGAAATTGTACATAACGCTAAATCGAACTAACGAATGGATTGTGTCGTATGAAAATTTAAAACTAAAAAAAATAGTACTTCCATTCATGATATCAACATGAAATTTTGAATGCAGCTTGATATTGAGGTTAATAAAAGCGGAGAATTCTAAAATCTTAACTATTATAGTCAGAATAGAAACTCATCTCCTGGTGGCTGGACCAATTTCGAAAGAATCTAGATTTGTAGAAAATTAAATTCTAAGAACTTTTCTAGAATGCGACATTTCTCTAGGAATGATAAAAAAAAAGTTACATGGGAAAAATTAATCGAAATTGTACATAACGCTAAATCGAACTAACGAATGGATTGTGTCGTATGAAAATTTAAAACTAAAAAAAATAGTACTTCCATTCATGATATCAACATGAAATTTTGAATGCAGCTTGATATTGAGGTTAATAAAAGCGGAGAATTCTAAAATCTTAACTATTATAGTCAGAATAGAAACTCATCTCCTGGTGGCTGGACCAATTTCGAAAGAATCTAGATTTGTAGAAAATTAAATTCTAAGAACTTTTCTAGAATGCGACATTTCTCTAGGAATGATAAAAAAAAAGTTACATGGGAAAAATTAATCGAAATTGTACATAACGCTAAATCGAACTAACGAATGGATTGTGTCGTATGAAAATTTAAAACTAAAAAAAATAGTACTTCCATTCATGATATCAACATGAAATTTTGAATGCAGCTTGATATTGAGGTTAATAAAAGCGGAGAATTCTAAAATCTTAACTATTATAGTCAGAATAGAAACTCATCTCCTGGTGGCTGGACCAATTTCGAAAGAATCTAGATTTGTAGAAAATTAAATTCTAAGAACTTTTCTAGAATGCGACATTTCTCTACGAATGATAAAAAAAAAGTTACATGGGAAAAATTAATCGAAATTGTACATAACGCTAAATCGAACTAACGAATAGATTGTGTCGAATGAAAATTTAAAACTAAAAAAAATAGTACTTCCATTCATGATATCAACATGAAATTTTGAATGCAGCTTGATATTGAGGTTAATAAAAGCGGAGAATTCTAAAATCTTAACTATTATAGTCAGAATAGAAACTCATCTCCTGGTGGCTGGACCAATTTCGAAAGAATCTAGATTTGTAGAAAATTAAATTCTAAGAACTTTTCTAGAATGCGACATTTCTCTACGAATGATAAAAAAAAAGTTACATGGGAAAAATTAATCGAAATTGTACATAACGCTAAATCGAACTAACGAATAGATTGTGTCGAATGAAAATTTAAAACTAAAAAAAATAGTACTTCCATTCATGATATCAACATGAAATTTTGAATGCAGCTTGATATTGAGGTTAATAAAAGCGGAGAATTCTAAAATCTTAGCTATTATAGTCGGAATAGAAACTCATCTCCTGGTGGCTGGACCAATTTCGAAAGAATCTAGATTTGTAGAAAATTAAATTCTAAGAACTTTTCTAGAATGCGACATTTCTCTACGAATGATAAAAAAAAAGTTACATGGGAAAAATTAATCGAAATTGTACATAACGCTAAATCGAACTAACGAATGGATTGTGTCGTATGAAAATTTAAAACTAAAAAAATTAGTACTTCCATTCATGATATCAACATGAAATTTTGAATGCAGCTTGATATTGAGGTTAATAAAAGCGGAGAATTCTAAAATCTTAACTATTATAGTCAGAATAGAAACTCATCTCCTGGTGGCTGAACCAATTCGAAAGAATCTAGATTTGTAGAAAATTAAATTCTAAGAACTTTTCTAGAATGCGACATTTCTCTACGAATGATAAAAAAAAAGTTACATGGGAAAAATTAATCGAAATTGTACATAACGCTAAATCGAACTAACGAATGGATTGTGTCGTATGAAAATTTAAAACTAAAAAAAATAGTACTTCCATTCATGATATCAACATGAAATTTTGAATGCAGCTTGATATTGAGGTTAATAAAAGCGGAGAATTCTAAAAAATCAACTATTATAGTCAGAATAGAAACTCATCTCCTGGTGGCTGGACCAATTTCGAAAGAATCTAGATTTGTAGAAAATTAAATTCTAAGAACTTTTCTAGAATGCGACATTTCTCTAGGAATGATAAAAAAAAAGTTACATGGGAAAAATTAATCGAAATTGTACATAACGCTAAATCGAACTAACGAATGGATTGTGTCGTATGAAAATTTAAAACTAAAAAAAATAGTACTTCCATTCATGATATCAACATGAAATTTTGAATGCAGCTTGATATTGAGGTTAATAAAAGCGGAGAATTCTAAAATCTTAACTATTATAGTCAGAATAGAAACTCATCTCCTGGTGGCTGGACCAATTTCGAAAGAATCTAGATTTGTAGAAAATTAAATTCTAAGAACTTTTCTAGAATGCGACATTTCTCTAGGAATGATAAAAAAAAAGTTACATGGGAAAAATTAATCGAAATTGTACATAACGCTAAATCGAACTAACGAATGGATTGTGTCGTATGAAAATTTAAAACTAAAAAAAATAGTACTTCCATTCATGATATCAACATGAAATTTTGAATGCAGCTTGATATTGAGGTTAATAAAAGCGGAGAATTCTAAAATCTTAACTATTATAGTCAGAATAGAAACTCATCTCCTGGTGGCTGGACCAATTTCGAAAGAATCTAGATTTGTAGAAAATTAAATTCTAAGAACTTTTCTAGAATGCGACATTTCTCTAGGAATGATAAAAAAAAAGTTACATGGGAAAAATTAATCGAAATTGTACATAACGCTAAATCGAACTAACGAATGGATTGTGTCGTATGAAAATTTAAAACTAAAAAAAATAGTACTTCCATTCATGATATCAACATGAAATTTTGAATGCAGCTTGATATTGAGGTTAATAAAAGCGGAGAATTCTAAAATCTTAACTATTATAGTCAGAATAGAAACTCATCTCCTGGTGGCTGGACCAATTTCGAAAGAATCTAGATTTGTAGAAAATTAAATTCTAAGAACTTTTCTAGAATGCGACATTTCTCTACGAATGATAAAAAAAAAGTTACATGGGAAAAATTAATCGAAATTGTACATAACGCTAAATCGAACTAACGAATAGATTGTGTCGAATGAAAATTTAAAACTAAAAAAAATAGTACTTCCATTCATGATATCAACATGAAATTTTGAATGCAGCTTGATATTGAGGTTAATAAAAGCGGAGAATTCTAAAATCTTAACTATTATAGTCGGAATAGAAACTCATCTCCTGGTGGCTGGACCAATTTCGAAAGAATCTAGATTTGTAGAAAATTAAATTCTAAGAACTTTTCTAGAATGCGACATTTCTCTACGAATGATAAAAAAAAAGTTACATGGGAAAAATTAATCGAAATTGTACATAACGCTAAATCGAACTAACGAATGGATTGTGTCGTATGAAAATTTAAAACTAAAAAAATTAGTACTTCCATTCATGATATCAACATGAAATTTTGAATGCAGCTTGATATTGAGGTTAATAAAAGCGGAGAATTCTAAAATCTTAACTATTATAGTCAGAATAGAAACTCATCTCCTGGTGGCTGGACCAATTTCGAAAGAATCTAGATTTGTAGAAAATTAAATTCTAAGAACTTTTCTAGAATGCGACATTTCTCTAGGAATGATAAAAAAAAAGTTACATGGGAAAAATTAATCGAAATTGTACATAACGCTAAATCGAACTAACGAATGGATTGTGTCGTATGAAAATTTAAAACTAAAAAAATTAGTACTTCCATTCATGATATCAACATGAAATTTTGAATGCAGCTTGATATTGAGGTTAATAAAAGCGGAGAATTCTAAAATCTTAACTATTATAGTCGGAATAGAAACTCATCTCCTGGTGGCTGGACCAATTTCGAAAGAATCTAGATTTGTAGAAAATTAAATTCTAAGAACTTTTCTAGAATGCGACATTTCTCTACGAATGATAAAAAAAAGTTACATGGGAAAAATTAATCGAAATTGTACATAACGCTAAATCGAACTAACGAATGGATTGTGTCGTATGAAAATTTAAAACTAAAAAAAATAGTACTTCCATTCATGATATCAACATGAAATTTTGAATGCAGCTTGATATTGAGGTTAATAAAAGCGGAGAATTCTAAAATCTTAACTATTATAGTCAGAATAGAAACTCATCTCCTGGTGGCTGGACCAATTTCGAAAGAATCTAGATTTGTAGAAAATTAAATTCTAAGAACTTTTCTAGAATGCGACATTTCTCTACGAATGATAAAAAAAAAGTTACATGGGAAAAATTAATCGAAATTGTACATAACGCTAAATCGAACTAACGAATGGATTGTGTCGTATGAAAATTTAAAACTAAAAAAATTAGTACTTCCATTCATGATATCAACATGAAATTTTGAATGCAGCTTGATATTGAGGTTAATAAAAGCGGAGAATTCTAAAATCTTAACTATTATAGTCAGAATAGAAACTCATCTCCTGGTGGCTGGACCAATTTCGAAAGAATCTAGATTTGTAGAAAATTAAATTCTAAGAACTTTTCTAGAATGCGACATTTCTCTACGAATGATAAAAAAAAAGTTACATGGGAAAAATTAATCGAAATTGTACATAACGCTAAATCGAACTAACGAATGGATTGTGTCGTATGAAAATTTAAAACTAAAAAAATTAGTACTTCCATTCATGATATCAACATGAAATTTTGAATGCAGCTTGATATTGAGGTTAATAAAAGCGGAGAATTCTAAAATCTTAACTATTATAGTCAGAATAGAAACTCATCTCCTGGTGGCTGGACCAATTTCGAAAGAATCTAGATTTGTAGAAAATTAAATTCTAAGAACTTTTCTAGAATGCGACATTTCTCTAGGAATGATAAAAAAAAAGTTACATGGGAAAAATTAATCGAAATTGTACATAACGCTAAATCGAACTAACGAATGGATTGTGTCGTATGAAAATTTAAAACTAAAAAAAATAGTACTTCCATTCATGATATCAACATGAAATTTTGAATGCAGCTTGATATTGAGGTTAATAAAAGCGGAGAATTCTAAAATCTTAACTATTATAGTCGGAATAGAAACTCATCTCCTGGTGGCTGGACCAATTTCGAAAGAATCTAGATTTGTAGAAAATTAAATTCTAAGAACTTTTCTAGAATGCGACATTTCTCTACGAATGATAAAAAAAAAGTTACATGGGAAAAATTAATCGAAATTGTACATAACGCTAAATCGAACTAACGAATGGATTGTGTCGTATGAAAATTTAAAACTAAAAAAAATAGTACTTCCATTCATGATATCAACATGAAATTTTGAATGCAGCTTGATATTGAGGTTAATAAAAGCGGAGAATTCTAAAATCTTAACTATTATAGTCAGAATAGAAACTCATCTCCTGGTGGCTGGACCAATTTCGAAAGAATCTAGATTTGTAGAAAATTAAATTCTAAGAACTTTTCTAGAATGCGACATTTCTCTACGAATGATAAAAAAAACGTTACATGGGAAAAATTAATCGAAATTGTACATAACGCTAAATCGAACTAACGAATGGATTGTGTCGTATGAAAATTTAAAACTAAAAAAATTAGTACTTCCATTCATGATATCAACATGAAATTTTGAATGCAGCTTGATATTGAGGTTAATAAAAGCGGAGAATTCTAAAATCTTAACTATTATAGTCGGAATAGAAACTCATCTCCTGGTGGCTGGACCAATTTCGAAAGAATCTAGATTTGTAGAAAATTAAATTCTAAGAACTTTTCTAGAATGCGACATTTCTCTACGAATGATAAAAAAAAAGTTACATGGGAAAAATTAATCGAAATTGTACATAACGCTAAATCGAACTAACGAATGGATTGTGTCGTATGAAAATTTAAAACTCAAAAAAATAGTACTTCCATTCATGATATCAACATGAAATTTTGAATGCAGCTTGATATTGAGGTTAATAAAAGCGGAGAATTCTAAAATCTTAACTATTATAGTCAGAATAGAAACTCATCTCCTGGTGGCTGGACCAATTTCGAAAGAATCTAGATTTGTAGAAAATTAAATTCTAAGAACTTTTCTAGAATGCGACATTTCTCTAGGAATGATAAAAAAAAAGTTACATGGGAAAAATTAATCGAAATTTTACATAACGCTAAATCGAACTAACGAATGGATTGTGTCGTATGAAAATTTAAAACTAAAAAAATTAGTACTTCCATTCATGATATCAACATGAAATTTTGAATGCAGCTTGATATTGAGGTTAATAAAAGCGGAGAATTCTAAAATCTTAACTATTATAGTCAGAATAGAAACTCATCTCCTGGTGGCTGGACCAATTTCGAAAGAATCTAGATTTGTAGAAAATTAAATTCTAAGAACTTTTCTAGAATGCGACATTTCTCTACGAATGATAAAAAAAAAGTTACATGGGAAAAATTAATCGAAATTGTACATAACGCTAAATCGAACTAACGAATGGATTGTGTCGTATGAAAATTTAAAACTAAAAAAATTAGTACTTCCATTCATGATATCAACATGAAATTTTGAATGCAGCTTGATATTGAGGTTAATAAAAGCGGAGAATTCTAAAATCTTAACTATTATAGTCAGAATAGAAACTCATCTCCTGGTGGCTGGACCAATTTCGAAAGAATCTAGATTTGTAGAAAATTAAATTCTAAGAACTTTTCTAGAATGCGACATTTCTCTAGGAATGATAAAAAAAAAGTTACATGGGAAAAATTAATCGAAATTGTACATAACGCTAAATCGAACTAACGAATGGATTGTGTCGTATGAAAATTTAAAACTAAAAAAAATAGTACTTCCATTCATGATATCAACATGAAATTTTGAATGCAGCTTGATATTGAGGTTAATAAAAGCGGAGAATTCTAAAATCTTAACTATTATAGTCGGAATAGAAACTCATCTCCTGGTGGCTGGACCAATTTCGAAAGAATCTAGATTTGTAGAAAATTAAATTCTAAGAACTTTTCTAGAATGCGACATTTCTCTACGAATGATAAAAAAAAAGTTACATGGGAAAAATTAATCGAAATTGTACATAACGCTAAATCGAACTAACGAATGGATTGTGTCGTATGAAAATTTAAAACTAAAAATAATAGTACTTCCATTCATGATATCAACATGAAATTTTGAATGCAGCTTGATATTGAGGTTAATAAAAGCGGAGAATTCTAAAATCTTAACTATTATAGTCAGAATAGAAACTCATCTCCTGGTGGCTGGACCAATTTCGAAAGAATCTAGATTTGTAGAAAATTAAATTCTAAGAACTTTTCTAGAATGCGACATTTCTCTACGAATGATAAAAAAAACGTTACATGGGAAAAATTAATCGAAATTGTACATAACGCTAAATCGAACTAACGAATGGATTGTGTCGTATGAAAATTTAAAACTAAAAAAATTAGTACTTCCATTCATGATATCAACATGAAATTTTGAATGCAGCTTGATATTGAGGTTAATAAAAGCGGAGAATTCTAAAATCTTAACTATTATAGTCGGAATAGAAACTCATCTCCTGGTGGCTGGACCAATTTCGAAAGAATCTAGATTTGTAGAAAATTAAATTCTAAGAACTTTTCTAGAATGCGACATTTCTCTACGAATGATAAAAAAAAAGTTACATGGGAAAAATTAATCGAAATTGTACATAACGCTAAATCGAACTAACGAATGGATTGTGTCGTATGAAAATTTAAAACTCAAAAAAATAGTACTTCCATTCATGATATCAACATGAAATTTTGAATGCAGCTTGATATTGAGGTTAATACAAGCGGAGAATTCTAAAATCTTAACTATTATAGTCAGAATAGAAACTCATCTCCTGGTGGCTGGACCAATTTCGAAAGAATCTAGATTTGTAGAAAATTAAATTCTAAGAACTTTTCTAGAATGCGACATTTCTCTACGAATGATAAAAAAAAAGTTACATGGGAAAAATTAATCGAAATTTTACATAACGCTAAATCGAACTAACGAATGGATTGTGTCGTATGAAAATTTAAAACTAAAAAAATTAGTACTTCCATTCATGATATCAACATGAAATTTTGAATGCAGCTTGATATTGAGGTTAATAAAAGCGGAGAATTCCAAAATCTTAACTATTATAGTCAGAATAGAAACTCATCTCCAGGTGGCTGGACCAATTTCGAAAGAATCTAGATTTGTAGAAAATTAAATTCTAAGAACTTTTCTAGAATGCGACATTTCTCTACGAATGATAAAAAAAAAGTTACATGGGAAAAATTAATCGAAATTGTACATAACGCTAAATCGAACTAACGAATGGATTGTGTCGTATGAAAATTTAAAACTAAAAAAATTAGTACTTCCATTCATGATATCAACATGAAATTTTGAATGCAGCTTGATATTGAGGTTAATAAAAGCGGAGAATTCTAAAATCTTAACTATTATAGTCAGAATAGAAACTCATCTCCTGGTGGCTGAACCAATTTCGAAAGAATCTAGATTTGTAGAAAATTAAATTCTAAGAACTTTTCTAGAATGCGACATTTCTCTAGGAATGATAAAAAAAAAGTTACATGGGAAAAATTAATCGAAATTGTACATAACGCTAAATCGAACTAACGAATGGATTGTGTCGTATGAAAATTTAAAACTAAAAAAAATAGTACTTCCATTCATGATATCAACATGAAATTTTGAATGCAGCTTGATATTGAGGTTAATAAAAGCGGAGAATTCTAAAATCTTAACTATTATAGTCGGAATAGAAACTCATCTCCTGGTGGCTGGACCAATTTCGAAAGAATCTAGATTTGTAGAAAATTAAATTCTAAGAACTTTTCTAGAATGCGACATTTCTCTACGAATGATAAAAAAAAAGTTACATGGGAAAAATTAATCGAAATTGTACATAACGCTAAATCGAACTAACGAATGGATTGTGTCGTATGAAAATTTAAAACTCAAAAAAATAGTACTTCCATTCATGATATCAACATGAAATTTTGAATGCAGCTTGATATTGAGGTTAATAAAAGCGGAGAATTCTAAAATCTTAACTATTATAGTCAGAATAGAAACTCATCTCCTGGTGGCTGGACCAATTTCGAAAGAATCTAGATTTGTAGAAAATTAAATTCTAAGAACTTTTCTAGAATGCGACATTTCTCTACGAATGATAAAAAAAAAGTTACATGGGAAAAATTAATCGAAATTTTACATAACGCTAAATCGAACTAACGAATGGATTGTGTCGTATGAAAATTTAAAACTAAAAAAATTAGTACTTCCATTCATGATATCAACATGAAATTTTGAATGCAGCTTGATATTGAGGTTAATAAAAGCGGAGAATTCTAAAATCTTAACTATTATAGTCAGAATAGAAACTCATCTCCTGGTGGCTGGACCAATTTCGAAAGAATCTAGATTTGTAGAAAATTAAATTCTAAGAACTTTTCTAGAATGCGACATTTCTCTACGAATGATAAAAAAAAAGTTACATGGGAAAAATTAATCGAAATTGTACATAACGCTAAATCGAACTAACGAATGGATTGTGTCGTATGAAAATTTAAAACTAAAAAAATTAGTACTTCCATTCATGATATCAACATGAAATTTTGAATGCAGCTTGATATTGAGGTTAATAAAAGCGGAGAATTCTAAAATCTTAACTATTATAGTCAGAATAGAAACTCATCTCCTGGTGGCTGGACCAATTTCGAAAGAATCTAGATTTGTAGAAAATTAAATTCTAAGAACTTTTCTAGAATGCGACATTTCTCTAGGAATGATAAAAAAAAAGTTACATGGGAAAAATTAATCGAAATTGTACATAACGCTAAATCGAACTAACGAATGGATTGTGTCGTATGAAAATTTAAAACTAAAAAAAATAGTACTTCCATTCATGATATCAACATGAAATTTTGAATGCAGCTTGATATTGAGGTTAATAAAAGCGGAGAATTCTAAAATCTTAACTATTATAGTCGGAATAGAAACTCATCTCCTGGTGGCTGGACCAATTTCGAAAGAATCTAGATTTGTAGAAAATTAAATTCTAAGAACTTTTCTAGAATGCGACATTTCTCTACGAATGATAAAAAAAAAGTTACATGGGAAAAATTAATCGAAATTGTACATAACGCTAAATCGAACTAACGAATGGATTGTGTCGTATGAAAATTTAAAACTAAAAAAAATAGTACTTCCATTCATGATATCAACATGAAATTTTGAATGCAGCTTGATATTGAGGTTAATAAAAGCGGAGAATTCTAAAATCTTAACTATTATAGTCAGAATAGAAACTCATCTCCTGGTGGCTGGACCAATTTCGAAAGAATCTAGATTTGTAGAAAATTAAATTCTAAGAACTTTTCTAGAATGCGACATTTCTCTACGAATGATAAAAAAAACGTTACATGGGAAAAATTAATCGAAATTGTACATAACGCTAAATCGAACTAACGAATGGATTGTGTCGTATGAAAATTTAAAACTAAAAAAATTAGTACTTCCATTCATGATATCAACATGAAATTTTGAATGCAGCTTGATATTGAGGTTAATAAAAGCGGAGAATTCTAAAATCTTAACTATTATAGTCGGAATAGAAACTCATCTCCTGGTGGCTGGACCAATTTCGAAAGAATCTAGATTTGTAGAAAATTAAATTCTAAGAACTTTTCTAGAATGCGACATTTCTCTACGAATGATAAAAAAAAAGTTACATGGGAAAAATTAATCGAAATTGTACATAACGCTAAATCGAACTAACGAATGGATTGTGTCGTATGAAAATTTAAAACTCAAAAAAATAGTACTTCCATTCATGATATCAACATGAAATTTTGAATGCAGCTTGATATTGAGGTTAATAAAAGCGGAGAATTCTAAAATCTTAACTATTATAGTCAGAATAGAAACTCATCTCCTGGTGGCTGGACCAATTTCGAAAGAATCTAGATTTGTAGAAAATTAAATTCTAAGAACTTTTCTAGAATGCGACATTTCTCTACGAATGATAAAAAAAAAGTTACATGGGAAAAATTAATCGAAATTTTACATAACGCTAAATCGAACTAACGAATGGATTGTGTCGTATGAAAATTTAAAACTAAAAAAATTAGTACTTCCATTCATGATATCAACATGAAATTTTGAATGCAGCTTGATATTGAGGTTAATAAAAGCGGAGAATTCTAAAATCTTAACTATTATAGTCAGAATAGAAACTCATCTCCAGGTGGCTGGACCAATTTCGAAAGAATCTAGATTTGTAGAAAATTAAATTCTAAGAACTTTTCTAGAATGCGACATTTCTCTACGAATGATAAAAAAAAAGTTACATGGGAAAAATTAATCGAAATTGTACATAACGCTAAATCGAACTAACGAATGGATTGTGTCGTATGAAAATTTAAAACTAAAAAAATTAGTACTTCCATTCATGATATCAACATGAAATTTTGAATGCAGCTTGATATTGAGGTTAATAAAAGCGGAGAATTCTAAAATCTTAACTATTATAGTCAGAATAGAAACTCATCTCCTGGTGGCTGGACCAATTTCGAAAGAATCTAGATTTGTAGAAAATTAAATTCTAAGAACTTTTCTAGAATGCGACATTTCTCTAGGAATGATAAAAAAAAAGTTACATGGGAAAAATTAATCGAAATTGTACATAACGCTAAATCGAACTAACGAATGGATTGTGTCGTATGAAAATTTAAAACTAAAAAAAATAGTACTTCCATTCATGATATCAACATGAAATTTTGAATGCAGCTTGATATTGAGGTTAATAAAAGCGGAGAATTCTAAAATCTTAACTATTATAGTCGGAATAGAAACTCATCTCCTGGTGGCTGGACCAATTTCGAAAGAATCTAGATTTGTAGAAAATTAAATTCTAAGAACTTTTCTAGAATGCGACATTTCTCTACGAATGATAAAAAAAAAGTTACATGGGAAAAATTAATCGAAATTGTACATAACGCTAAATCGAACTAACGAATGGATTGTGTCGTATGAAATTTAAAACTAAAAAAAATAGTACTTCCATTCATGATATCAACATGAAATTTTGAATGCAGCTTGATATTGAGGTTAATAAAAGCGGAGAATTCTAAAATCTTAACTATTATAGTCAGAATAGAAACTCATCTCCTGGTGGCTGGACCAATTTCGAAAGAATCTAGATTTGTAGAAAATTAAATTCTAAGAACTTTTCTAGAATGCGACATTTCTCTACGAATGATAAAAAAAAGTTACATGGGAAAAATTAATCGAAATTGTACATAACGCTAAATCGAACTAACGAATGGATTGTGTCGTATGAAAATTTAAAACTAAAAAAATTAGTACTTCCATTCATGATATCAACATGAAATTTTGAATGCAGCTTGATATTGAGGTTAATAAAAGCGGAGAATTCTAAAATCTTAACTATTATAGTCGGAATAGAAACTCATCTCCTGGTGGCTGGACCAATTTCGAAAGAATCTAGATTTGTAGAAAATTAAATTCTAAGAACTTTTCTAGAATGCGACATTTCTCTACGAATGATAAAAAAAAAGTTACATGGGAAAAATTAATCGAAATTGTACATAACGCTAAATCGAACTAACGAATGGATTGTGTCGTATGAAAATTTAAAACTCAAAAAAAATAGTACTTCCATTCATGATATCAACATGAAATTTTGAATGCAGCTTGATATTGAGGTTAATAAAAGCGGAGAATTCTAAAATCTTAACTATTATAGTCAGAATAGAAACTCATCTCCTGGTGGCTGGACCAATTTCGAAAGAATCTAGATTTGTAGAAAATTAAATTCTAAGAACTTTTCTAGAATGCGACATTTCTCTACGAATGATAAAAAAAAAGTTACATGGGAAAAATTAATCGAAATTTTACATAACGCTAAATCGAACTAACGAATGGATTGTGTCGTATGAAAATTTAAAACTAAAAAATTAGTACTTCCATTCATGATATCAACATGAAATTTTGAATGCAGCTTGATATTGAGGTTAATAAAAGCGGAGAATTCTAAAATCTTAACTATTATAGTCAGAATAGAAACTCATCTCCTGGTGGCTGGGACCAATTTCGAAAGAATCTAGATTTGTAGAAAATTAAATTCTAAGAACTTTTCTAGAATGCGACATTTCTCTACGAATGATAAAAAAAAAGTTACATGGGAAAAATTAATCGAAATTGTACATAACGCTAAATCGAACTAACGAATGGATTGTGTCGTATGAAAATTTAAAACTAAAAAAATTAGTACTTCCATTCATGATATCAACATGAAATTTTGAATGCAGCTTGATATTGAGGTTAATAAAAGCGGAGAATTCTAAAATCTTAACTATTATAGTCAGAATAGAAACTCATCTCCTGGTGGCTGGACCAATTTCGAAAGAATCTAGATTTGTAGAAAATTAAATTCTAAGAACTTTTCTAGAATGCGACATTTCTCTAGGAATGATAAAAAAAAAGTTGCATGGGAAAAATTAATCGAAATTGTACATAACGCTAAATCGAACTAACGAATGGATTGTGTCGTATGAAAATTTAAAAACTAAAAAAAATAGTACTTCCATTCATGATATCAACATGAAATTTTGAATGCAGCTTGATATTGAGGTTAATAAAAGCGGAGAATTCTAAAATCTTAACTATTATAGTCGGAATAGAAACTCATCTCCTGGTGGCTGGACCAATTTCGAAAGAATCTAGATTTGTAGAAAATTAAATTCTAAGAACTTTTCTAGAATGCGACATTTCTCTACGAATGATAAAAAAAAAGTTACATGGGAAAAATTAATCGAAATTGTACATAACGCTAAATCGAACTAACGAATGGATTGTGTCGTATGAAAATTTAAAACTAAAAAAAATAGTACTTCCATTCATGATATCAACATGAAATTTTGAATGCAGCTTGATATTGAGGTTAATAAAAGCGGAGAATTCTAAAATCTTAACTATTATAGTCAGAATAGAAACTCATCTCCTGGTGGCTGGACCAATTTCGAAAGAATCTAGATTTGTAGAAAATTAAATTCTAAGAACTTTTCTAGAATGCGACATTTCTCTACGAATGATAAAAAAAACGTTACATGGGAAAAATTAATCGAAATTGTACATAACGCTAAATCGAACTAACGAATGGATAGTGTCGTATGAAAATTTAAAAACTAAAAAAATTAGTACTTCCATTCATGATATCAACATGAAATTTTGAATGCAGCTTGATATTGAGGTTAATAAAAGCGGAGAATTCTAAAATCTTAACTATTATAGTCGGAATAGAAACTCATCTCCTGGTGGCTGGACCAATTTCGAAGAATCTAGATTTGTAGAAAATTAAATTCTAAGAACTTTTCTAGAATGCGACATTTCTCTACGAATGATAAAAAAAAAGTTACATGGGAAAAATTAATCGAAATTGTACATAACGCTAAATCGAACTAACGAATGGATTGTGTCGTATGAAAATTTAAAACTCAAAAAAATAGTACTTCCATTCATGATATCAACATGAAATTTTGAATGCAGCTTGATATTGAGGTTAATAAAAGCGGAGAATTCTAAAATCTTAACTATTATAGTCAGAATAGAAACTCATCTCCTGGTGGCTGGACCAATTTCGAAAGAATCTAGATTTGTAGAAAATTAAATTCTAAGAACTTTTCTAGAATGCGACATTTCTCTACGAATGATAAAAAAAAAGTTACATGGGAAAAATTAATCGAAATTTTACATAACGCTAAATCGAACTAACGAATGGATTGTGTCGTATGAAAATTTAAAACTAAAAAAATTAGTACTTCCATTCATGATATCAACATGAAATTTTGAATGCAGCTTGATATTGAGGTTAATAAAAGCGGAGAATTCTAAAATCTTAACTATTATAGTCAGAATAGAAACTCATCTCCAGGTGGCTGGACCAATTTCGAAAGAATCTAGATTTGTAGAAAATTAAATTCTAAGAACCTTTCTAGAATGCGACATTTCTCTACGAATGATAAAAAAAAAGTTACATGGGAAAAATTAATCGAAATTGTACATAACGCTAAATCGAACTAACGAATGGATTGTGTCGTATGAAAATTTAAAACTAAAAAAATTAGTACTTCCATTCATGATATCAACATGAAATTTTGAATGCAGCTTGATATTGAGGTTAATAAAAGCGGAGAATTCTAAAATCTTAACTATTATAGTCAGAATAGAAACTCATCTCCTGGTGGCTGAACCAATTTCGAAAGAATCTAGATTTGTAGAAAATTAAATTCTAAGAACTTTTCTAGAATGCGACATTTCTCTACGAATGATAAAAAAAAAGTTACATGGGAAAAATTAATCGAAATTGTACATAACGCTAAATCGAACTAACGAATGGATTGTGTCGTATGAAAATTTAAAACTAAAAAAATAGTACTTCCATTCATGATATCAACATGAAATTTTGAATGCAGCTTGATATTGAGGTTAATAAAAGCGGAGAATTCTAAAATCTTAACTATTATAGTCAGAATAGAAACTCATCTCCTGGTGGCTGGACCAATTTCGAAAGAATCTAGATTTGTAGAAAATTAAATTCTAAGAACTTTTCTAGAATGCGACATTTCTCTAGGAATGATAAAAAAAAAGTTACATGGGAAAAATTAATCGAAATTGTACATAACGCTAAATCGAACTAACGAATGGATTGTGTCGTATGAAAATTTAAAACTAAAAAAAATAGTACTTCCATTCATGATATCAACATGAAATTTTGAATGCAGCTTGATATTGAGGTTAATAAAAGCGGAGAATTCTAAAATCTTAACTATTATAGTCGGAATAGAAACTCATCTCCTGGTGGCTGGACCAATTTCGAAAGAATCTAGATTTGTAGAAAATTAAATTCTAAGAACTTTTCTAGAATGCGACATTTCTCTACGAATGATAAAAAAAAAGTTACATGGGAAAAATTAATCGAAATTGTACATAACGCTAAATCGAACTAACGAATGGATTGTGTCGTATGAAAATTTAAAACTCAAAAAAATAGTACTTCCATTCATGATATCAACATGAAATTTTGAATGCAGCTTGATATTGAGGTTAATAAAAGCGGAGAATTCTAAAATCTTAACTATTATAGTCAGAATAGAAACTCATCTCCTGGTGGCTGGACCAATTTCGAAAGAATCTAGATTTGTAGAAAATTAAATTCTAAGAACTTTTCTAGAATGCGACATTTCTCTACGAATGATAAAAAAAAAGTTACATGGGAAAAATTAATCGAAATTGTACATAACGCTAAATCGAACTAACGAATGGATTGTGTCGTATGAAAATTTAAAACTAAAAAAATTAGTACTTCCATTCATGATATCAACATGAAATTTTGAATGCAGCTTGATATTGAGGTTAATAAAAGCGGAGAATTCTAAAATCTTAACTATTATAGTCAGAATAGAAACTCATCTCCTGGTGGCTGGACCAATTTCGAAAGAATCTAGATTTGTAGAAAATTAAATTCTAAGAACTTTTCTAGAATGCGACATTTCTCTACGAATGATAAAAAAAAGTTACATGGGAAAAATTAATCGAAATTGTACATAACGCTAAATCGAACTAACGAATGGATTGTGTCGTATGAAAATTTAAAACTAAAAAAAATAGTACTTCCATTCATGATATCAACATGAAATTTTGAATGCAGCTTGATATTGAGGTTAATAAAAGCGGAGAATTCTAAAATCTTAACTGTTATAGTCGGAATAGAAAACTCATCTCCTGGTGGCTGGACCAATTTCGAAAGAATCTAGATTTGTAGAAAATTAAATTCTAAGAACTTTTCTAGAATGCGACATTTCTCTACGAATGATAAAAAAAAAGTTACATGGGAAAAATTAATCGAAATTGTACATAACGCTAAATCGAACTAACGAATGGATTGTGTCGTATGAAAATTTAAAACTAAAAAAATTAGTACTTCCATTCATGATATCAACATGAAATTTTGAATGCAGCTTGATATTGAGGTTAATAAAAGCGGAGAATTCTAAAATCTTAACTATTATAGTCAGAATAGAAACTCATCTCCTGGTGGCTGGACCAATTTCGAAAGAATCTAGATTTGTAGAAAATTAAATTCTAAGAACTTTTCTAGAATGCGACATTTCTCTACGAATGATAAAAAAAAAGTTACATGGGAAAAATTAATCGAAATTGTACATAACGCTAAATCGAACTAACGAATGGATTGTGTCGTATGAAAATTTAAAACTAAAAAAAATAGTACTTCCATTCATGATATCAACATGAAATTTTGAATGCAGCTTGATATTGAGGTTAATAAAAGCGGAGAATTCTAAAATCTTAACTATTATAGTCAGAATAGAAACTCATCTCCTGGTGGCTGGACCAATTTCGAAAGAATCTAGATTTGTAGAAAATTAAATTCTAAGAACTTTTCTAGAATGCGACATTTCTCTACGAATGATAAAAAAAAGTTACATGGGAAAAATTAATCGAAATTTTACATAACGCTAAATCGAACTAACGAATGGATTGTGTCGTATGAAAATTTAAAACTAAAAAAATTAGTACTTCCATTCATGATATCAACATGAAATTTTGAATGCAGCTTGATATTGAGGTTAATAAAAGCGGAGAATTCTAAAATCTTAACTATTATAGTCAGAATAGAAACTCATCTCCTGGTGGCTGGACCAATTTCGAAAGAATCTAGATTTGTAGAAAATTAAATTCTAAGAACTTTTCTAGAATACGACATTTCTCTACGAATGATAAAAAAAAAGTTACATGGGAAAAATTAATCGAAATTGTACATAACGCTAAATCGAACTAACGAATGGATTGTGTCGTATGAAAATTTAAAACTAAAAAAAATAGTACTTCCATTCATGATATCAACATGAAATTTTGAATGCAGCTTGATATTGAGGTTAATAAAAGCGGAGAATTCTAAAATCTTAACTATTATAGTCGGAATAGAAACTCATCTCCTGGTGGCTGGACCAATTTCGAAAGAATCTAGATTTGTAGAAAATTAAATTCTAAGAACTTTTCTAGAATGCGACATTTCTCTACGAATGATAAAAAAAAGTTACATGGGAAAAATTAATCGAAATTGTACATAACGCTAAATCGAACTAACGAATGGATTGTGTCGTATGAAAATTTAAAACTAAAAAAATTAGTACTTCCATTCATGATATCAACATGAAATTTTGAATGCAGCTTGATATTGAGGTTAATAAAAGCGGAGAATTCTAAAATCTTAACTATTATAGTCAGAATAGAAAACTCATCTCCTGGTGGCTGGACCAATTTCGAAAGAATCTAGATTTGTAGAAAAATTAAATTCTAAGAACTTTTCTAGAATGCGACATTTCTCTACGAATGATAAAAAAAAGTTACATGGGAAAAATTAATCGAAATTGTACATAACGCTAAATCGAACTAACGAATGGATTGTGTCGTATGAAAATTTAAAACTAAAAAAATAGTACTTCCATTCATGATATCAACATGAAATTTTGAATGCAGCTTGATATTGAGGTTAATAAAAGCGGAGAATTCTAAAATCTTAACTATTATAGTCAGAATAGAAACTCATCTCCTGGTGGCTGGACCAATTTCGAAAGAATCTAGATTTGTAGAAAATTAAATTCTAAGAACTTTTCTAGAATGCGACATTTCTCTACGAATGATAAAAAAAAAGTTACATGGGAAAAATTAATCGAAATTGTACATAACGCTAAATCGAACTAACGAATGGATTGTGTCGTATGAAAATTTAAAACTAAAAAAATTAGTACTTCCATTCATGATATCAACATGAAATTTTGAATGCAGCTTGATATTGAGGTTAATAAAAGCGGAGAATTCTAAAATCTTAACTATTATAGTCAGAATAGAAACTCATCTCCTGGTGGCTGGACCAATTTCGAAAGAATCTAGATTTGTAGAAAATTAAATTCTAAGAACTTTTCTAGAATGCGACATTTCTCTACGAATGATAAAAAAAAAGTTACATGGGAAAAATTAATCGAAATTGTACATAACGCTAAATCGAACTAACGAATGGATTGTGTCGTATGAAAATTTAAAACTCAAAAAAATAGTACTTCCATTCATGATATCAACATGAAATTTTGAATGCAGCTTGATATTGAGGTTAATAAAAGCGGAGAATTCTAAAATCTTAACTATTATAGTCAGAATAGAAACTCATCTCCTGGTGGCTGGACCAATTTCGAAAGAATCTAGATTTGTAGAAAATTAAATTTCTAAGAACTTTTCTAGAATGCGACATTTCTCTACGAATGATAAAAAAAAAGTTACATGGGAAAAATTAATCGAAATTTTACATAACGCTAAATCGAACTAACGAATGGATTGTGTCGTATGAAAATTTAAAACTAAAAAAATTAGTACTTCCATTCATGATATCAACATGAAATTTTGAATGCAGCTTGATATTGAGGTTAATAAAAGCGGAGAATTCTAAAATCTTAACTATTATAGTCAGAATAGAAACTCATCTCCTGGTGGCTGGACCAATTTCGAAAGAATCTAGATTTGTAGAAAATTAAATTCTAAGAACTTTTCTAGAATGCGACATTTCTCTACGAATGATAAAAAAAAAGTTACATGGGAAAAATTAATCGAAATTGTACATAACGCTAAATCGAACTAACGAATGGATTGTGTCGTATGAAAAATTTAAAACTAAAAAAAATAGTACTTCCATTCATGATATCAACATGAAATTTTGAATGCAGCTTGATATTGAGGTTAATAAAAGCGGAGAATTCTAAAATCTTAACTATTATAGTCGGAATAGAAACTCATCTCCTGGTGGCTGGACCAATTTCGAAAGAATCTAGATTTGTAGAAAATTAAATTCTAAGAACTTTTCTAGAATGCGACATTTCTCTACGAATGATAAAAAAAAAGTTACATGGGAAAAATTAATCGAAATTGTACATAACGCTAATCGAACTAACGAATGGATTGTGTCGTATGAAAATTTAAAACTAAAAAAATTAGTACTTCCATTCATGATATCAACATGAAATTTTGAATGCAGCTTGATATTGAGGTTAATAAAAGCGGAGAATTCTAAAATCTTAACTATTATAGTCAGAATAGAAACTCATCTCCTGGTGGCTGGACCAATTTCGAAAGAATCTAGATTTGTAGAAAATTAAATTCTAAGAACTTTTCTAGAATGCGACATTTCTCTACGAATGATAAAAAAAAAGTTACATGGGAAAAATTAATCGAAATTGTACATAACGCTAAATCGAACTAACGAATGGATTGTGTCGTATGAAAATTTAAAACTAAAAAAAATAGTACTTCCATTCATGATATCAACATGAAATTTTGAATGCAGCTTGATATTGAGGTTAATAAAAGCGGAGAATTCTAAAATCTTAACTATTATAGTCAGAATAGAAACTCATCTCCTGGTGGCTGGACCAATTTCGAAAGAATCTAGATTTGTAGAAAATTAAATTCTAAGAAACTTTTCTAGAATGCGACATTTCTCTACGAATGATAAAAAAAAGTTACATGGGAAAAATTAATCGAAATTGTACATAACGCTAAATCGAACTAACGAATGGATGTGTCGTATGAAAATTTAAAACTAAAAAAATTAGTACTTCCATTCATGATATCAACATGAAATTTTGAATGCAGCTTGATATTGAGGTTAATAAAAGCGGAGAATTCTAAAATCTTAACTATTATAGTCAGAATAGAAACTCATCTCCTGGTGGCTGGACCAATTTCGAAGAATCTAGATTTGTAGAAAATTAAATTCTAAGAACTTTTCTAGAATGCGACATTTCTCTACGAATGATAAAAAAAAAGTTACATGGGAAAAATTAATCGAAATTGTACATAACGCTAAATCGAACTAACGAATGGATTGTGTCGTATGAAAATTTAAAACTAAAAAAAATAGTACTTCCATTCATGATATCAACATGAAATTTTGAATGCAGCTTGATATTGAGGTTAATAAAAGCGGAGAATTCTAAAATCTTAACTATTATAGTCAGAATAGAAACTCATCTCCTGGTGGCTGGACCAATTTCGAAAGAATCTAGATTTGTAGAAAATTAAATTCTAAGAACTTTTCTAGAATGCGACATTTCTCTACGAATGATAAAAAAAAAGTTACATGGGAAAAATTAATCGAAATTGTACATAACGCTAAATCGAACTAACGAATGGATTGTGTCGTATGAAAATTTAAAACTAAAAAAATTAGTACTTCCATTCATGATATCAACATGAAATTTTGAATGCAGCTTGATATTGAGGTTAATAAAAGCGGAGAATTCTAAAATCTTAACTATTATAGTCAGAATAGAAACTCATCTCCTGGTGGCTGGACCAATTTCGAAAGAATCTAGATTTGTAGAAAATTAAATTCTAAGAACTTTTCTAGAATGCGACATTTCTCTACGAATGATAAAAAAAAAGTTACATGGGAAAAATTAATCGAAATTGTACATAACGCTAAATCGAACTAACGAATGGATTGTGTCGTATGAAAATTTAAAACTAAAAAAATTAGTACTTCCATTCATGATATCAACATGAAATTTTGAATGCAGCTTGATATTGAGGTTAATAAAAGCGGAGAATTCTAAAATCTTAACTATTATAGTCAGAATAGAAACTCATCTCCTGGTGGCTGGACCAATTTCGAAAGAATCTAGATTTGTAGAAAATTAAATTCTAAGAACTTTTCTAGAATGCGACATTTCTCTACGAATGATAAAAAAAAAGTTACATGGGAAAAATTAATCGAAATTGTACATAACGCTAAATCGAACTAACGAATGGATTGTGTCGTATGAAAATTTAAAACTAAAAAAAAATAGTACTTCCATTCATGATATCAACATGAAATTTTGAATGCAGCTTGATATTGAGGTTAATAAAAGCGGAGAATTCTAAAATCTTAACTATTATAGTCGGAATAGAAACTCATCTTCTGGTGGCTGGACCAATTTCGAAAGAATCTAGATTTGTAGAAAATTAAATTCTAAGAACTTTTCTAGAATGCGACATTTCTCTACGAATGATAAAAAAAAAGTTACATGGGAAAAATTAATCGAAATTGTACATAACGCTAAATCGAACTAACGAATGGATTGTGTCGTATGAAAATTTAAAACTAAAAAAATTAGTACTTCCATTCATGATATCAACATGAAATTTTGAATGCAGCTTGATATTGAGGTTAATAAAAGCGGAGAATTCTAAAATCTTAACTATTATAGTCAGAATAGAAACTCATCTCCTGGTGGCTGGACCAATTTCGAAAGAATCTAGATTTGTAGAAAATTAAATTCTAAGAACTTTTCTAGAATGCGACATTTCTCTACGAATGATAAAAAAAAAGTTACATGGGAAAAATTAATCGAAATTGTACATAACGCTAAATCGAACTAACGAATGGATTGTGTCGTATGAAAATTTAAAACTAAAAAAAATAGTACTTCCATTCATGATATCAACATGAAATTTGAATGCAGCTTGATATTGAGGTTAATAAAAGCGGAGAATTCTAAAATCTTAACTATTATAGTCAGAATAGAAACTCATCTCCTGGTGGCTGGACCAATTTCGAAAGAATCTAGATTTGTAGAAAATTAAATTCTAAGAACTTTTCTAGAATGCGACATTTCTCTACGAATGATAAAAAAAAAGTTACATGGGAAAAATTAATCGAAATTGTACATAACGCTAAATCGAACTAACGAATGGATTGTGTCGTATGAAAATTTAAAACTAAAAAAATTAGTACTTCCATTCATGATATCAACATGAAATTTTGAATGCAGCTTGATATTGAGGTTAATAAAAGCGGAGAATTCTAAAATCTTAACTATTATAGTCAGAATAGAAACTCATCTCCTGGTGGCTGGACCAATTTCGAAAGAATCTAGATTTGTAGAAAATTAAATTCTAAGAACTTTTCTAGAATGCGACATTTCTCTACGAATGATAAAAAAAAAGTTACATGGGAAAAATTAATCGAAATTGTACATAACGCTAAATCGAACTAACGAATGGATTGTGTCGTATGAAAATTTAAAACTAAAAAAATAGTACTTCCATTCATGATATCAACATGAAATTTTGAATGCAGCTTGATATTGAGGTTAATAAAAGCGGAGAATTCTAAAATCTTAACTATTATAGTCAGAATAGAAACTCATCTCCTGGTGGCTGGACCAATTTCGAAAGAATCTAGATTTGTAGAAAATTAAATTCTAAGAACTTTCTAGAATGCGACATTTCTCTACGAATGATAAAAAAAAGTTACATGGGAAAAATTAATCGAAATTGTACATAACGCTAAATCGAACTAACGAATGGATTGTGTCGTATGAAAATTTAAAACTAAAAAAATTAGTACTTCCATTCATGATATCAACATGAAATTTTGAATGCAGCTTGATATTGAGGTTAATAAAAGCGGAGAATTCTAAAATCTTAACTATTATAGTCAGAATAGAAACTCATCTCCTGGTGGCTGGACCAATTTCGAAAGAATCTAGATTTGTAGAATATTAAATTCTAAGAACTTTCTAGAATGCGACATTTCTCTACGAATGATAAAAAAAAAGTTACATGGGAAAAATTAATCGAAATTGTACATAACGCTAAATCGAACTAACGAATGGATTGTGTCGTATGAAAATTTAAAACTCAAAAAAATAGTACTTCCATTCATGATATCAACATGAAATTTGAATGCAGCTTGATATTGAGGTTAATAAAAGCGGAGAATTCTAAAATCTTAACTATTATAGTCAGAATAGAAACTCATCTCCTGGTGGCTGGACCAATTTCGAAAGAATCTAGATTTGTAGAAAATTAAATTCTAAGAACTTTTCTAGAATGCGACATTTCTCTACGAATGATAAAAAAAAAGTTACATGGGAAAAATAATCGAAATTTTACATAACGCTAAATCGAACTAACGAATGGATTGTGTCGTATGAAAATTTAAAACTAAAAAAAATTAGTACTTCCATTCATGATATCAACATGAAATTTTGAATGCAGCTTGATATTGAGGTTAATAAAAGCGGAGAATTCTAAAATCTTAACTATTATAGTCAGAATAGAAAACTCATCTCCTGGTGGCTGGACCAATTTCGAAAGAATCTAGATTTGTAGAAAATTAAATTCTAAGAACTTTTCTAGAATGCGACATTTCTCTACGAATGATAAAAAAAAAGTTACATGGGAAAAATTAATCGAAATTGTACATAACGCTAAATCGAACTAACGAATGGATTGTGTCGTATGAAAATTTAAAACTAAAAAAAATAGTACTTCCATTCATGATATCAACATGAAATTTTGAATGCAGCTTGATATTGAGGTTAATAAAAGCGGAGAATTCTAAAATCTTAACTATTATAGTCGGAATAGAAACTCATCTCCTGGTGGCTGGACCAATTTCGAAAGAATCTAGATTTGTAGAAAAATTAAATTCTAAGAACTTTTCTAGAATGCGACATTTCTCTACGAATGATAAAAAAAAAGTTACATGGGAAAAATTAATCGAAATTGTACATAACGCTAAATCGAACTAACGAATGGATTGTGTCGTATGAAAATTTAAAACTAAAAAAATTAGTACTTCCATTCATGATATCAACATGAAATTTTGAATGCAGCTTGATATTGAGGTTAATAAAAGCGGAGAATTCTAAAATCTTAACTATTATAGTCAGAATAGAAACTCATCTCCTGGTGGCTGGACCAATTTCGAAAGAATCTAGATTTGTAGAAAATTAAATTCTAAGAACTTTTCTAGAATGCGACATTTCTCTACGAATGATAAAAAAAAAGTTACATGGGAAAAATTAATCGAAATTGTACATAACGCTAAATCGAACTAACGAATGGATTGTGTCGTATGAAAATTTAAAACTAAAAAAAATAGTACTTCCATTCATGATATCAACATGAAATTTTGAATGCAGCTTGATATTGAGGTTAATAAAAGCGGAGAATTCTAAAATCTTAACTATTATAGTCAGAATAGAAACTCATCTCCTGGTGGCTGGACCAATTTCGAAAGAATCTAGATT